>JASJUZ010000623.1:1800000-2145946 GCA_037159825.1 Tupiocoris notatus | reverse complement strand
CGAAAACAGTAGAAATTCCATCGCATAAGTGCAACTTCGCACGAGTTGTTTTCGTCCGCCAGCTGTTCGCATCTGAGGGGGAACTCGGCGTCGGTTTCATTACAGATGAAGGCGATTCGTGGGCAGAAGTGCGACGTTAGAAAATTCGGTGGGGAGAATACGACCGCTGAAAGATGAATATCATCGCCTAGACAGTTCAGCGATTCCGTAGGTTTCCCGAGTGGGATGTCGACAATTGGCTCGGTCGTCGCTTCCTATCCGAACGTCTTCCCCGGTGAAGAAAGACACTTTCAAGGTCCGGCTAGCCCACGGAGTCGGTGGAAAAAGTTAAAAGAAGGAAAACCTTCCGAACATTTTTGTCGAATTTGTTCCACCGTCGATGCGGGTGAACGATCGTGAATTAGTGACAGTTTAGCTCTCCCCGAAGATCTTGAGCGATCCTTTGTCGCATCGCGGTTAAACAACTCGCAGTAGCAATCATTTCGTCCAACATTTCAAGGCCAACAGTTTCTTTCACTACCGATTTTTCTGAGCAATATAAACAGAATATGTTTCAGCTACAAGACTAGAAGACGAGGAGGTAGTCAGATAATTGTCAGCCATAAGGGCGAACGCCTAGGTGAAAATCAAAATTCTGAATACTTTTATTATCGTTAATTACTTCATTAAATGTCAAATTAATCCCCTAACGTTACAGCTTGAGAGAGTGTCTGACGAGCACTCTAACGAGTAATTTTCGAGCCTTTTTACCTCAAACTGGCGCACAGAATTTTTGGAATATTATTCAATATTAACCATTGTGATTGTCAACAAAAATTTTTTCTAAATACGCCCAAAATTTAATGTTTTATGTTTCATAGCATGTAGAAATAAATTTAAAAAATAATAAAAATAAAAAATCCGTCTTATAACTCCTGGATATAACTAGGCTAGAAATTTCGGAGCTATGAAAATCGATTTCTACTCGTTGGAATGATAATCTAACACTCTTCAGCTGTATCGCGAAGAATTTAAATTTTTATTAGAAAATAAATAAAAATATTCAAAATTACCATAGTTGCTTAGGAGCTTTCCCTTATAGTTACAGGTGGAAATGATCGCAAATTTTCGGAATAGTTATTATCCCGAATGATAATTGAAACAAAGGAATGATAAACTTTCGAATCATTTGCATTTGATCATTTTGAATTTGATATTCGGATTTCACATGCCTTGAAACGTAAAACATCACATTTTGAGGGGTGGACATTTTTTTTCTTGGATGATGACAAAGGTTTGTTATTGAATAATAAAAAGTTTTAGCTAGCTAAATAAGTTGAAGGGTTTGGAGGAGAAGAATCAATATAAATTATTTACAAACCCTATGGGTCAAGAGAACAAATCGCTACAAGAATGCTACATCACGCCGGGGTACAAATTCCAGTCGTACACGTCGAAACGCGAATGATGAATCGGTGACGAGTAAAGGCCGGCATGTACAGTGGAAGTCCAATTCCGGTCTAGTCAAAGCGCTGATCCGTGCGACAGGGCCTATTTCCTGTCGGTACACCCTTCCTCCCGATCAGTAACTTCCTGACAATTTCAATGGCCAACAAAAAGACGAGGAGAAAAAAATCAAAAGCAGCGCAATTGGCGGCACGATGTAATGCACGGGTTAGCTGGTTAAAAGGCAAGCTAGTTACTGCAATTCTTATTTTCCTGTTCGAATACTCGGCTTTCTTCAAGCTAAAACGGCCCCATTCAACTGAAACGCGTTCTAGAACTGAAACCCAAGCTAGGAGGATTTAGAAAACTGATGGTACGGTAAAAATACCACTGATCCACGTAAACCGTCATTTAGAACCGAATTTAATAGGCGTTCACATTAAGATGGCCTACAATGTTGTCACAAGGTCTTGGAAAAGTTTGAAAGCTTCCCCATCAACCACCATCTCCATCCTCATATGAAAATGAAAAAAAAGGCAAAAAAAAAGGTTTGCAACTCTTTCACGACCAAACGAATGATCACACAAAGCAGAAATTTTACACAGAAGCTCGTTGAAACCAGGAGCAGATTTTAGGCTAAATTTTTCCACATTGCTCTATCGATCAGAGGATTTTATCGCTTTATTTTATCGGTCATGAATCACCGAGCATAGAAACTGATAATGGACTGTTAGCCAATTCGAGAAAACAGTTACAATCATGTTAAGGGATGAATCAATGAAGAAAAGACACATCAATTCGATCGTGTATGAATTTTGATCAAACGCCCCGCTTTTGGTTATCATAACGGGCATTGCAGCTAGTATATTCAACTTTCGGCTGCATCAATGCATAAAACAACACAAACATTTCAGAACAGTATTTGAAAAATCCCAAGAAACACCAATTGAAATACCAGTCGGCCATATTGAACAGCAGTAATTTCTTATCAGTTTTGAACCTCCAAATCAAATTTCTGAAATCTTCAGGCACTACAATTTCTTTAAAATCGTTGTCTTCATCGGACAAGGCAAGATTCGCAGGCTTTTCCTTCGCCTAACTCTCACGGAATGCTCGGATAACTAACCAAGTGAAAGAAGACTAATCGATCTGCTCTCTCTTCTCATGATTACCGTACGAGTTCCCTTTGTAGGACTAGATGCGAAAATAACGTGGGAGAAAGAGAATACTCAAAAGAAACCAGGATGTTTTGATGGTCTGAAAATACAAGCGGAATTCCGAAAAATGATTTTCGGTCACTCGAGGACGATTACGGGTCTTCCTAGCTTCGTAGAGGCTCATACAAATAATCCATCTCGCAGCTGTACCTTATTTCGCGAAGCAACCGGTTATTAACGATATTTCAACGGTCTGAATATGAAATTCGGAGACCACGTGTTGGAGAATCCGCATTCGTCGTGGTCATCAGCCTCGGGCCGTGAAGGAGCCATGTTGCGGCGGATCGGATGAAAACAACGGGTGAGAGCTCCGTTAGGACGAATACCAGAGCTTCTCAGAGCTCCCGCTCTTCGCGTATGAATTTTCGGCGTCTAGATTCGGAAAGTCGTCGATTTGGGAAATGGTTTCGAACGGCGAATTCGAGGAGGCAATTTTTTTCTTTGCGAGTAGAGAAAAAAATGGAATGACACCTAGATGATTTCAACAATATCTCTCGTAAGTAGGATTGAATTGAAAAGTTATTTTGGCCGAAGCGGGATTGAAGTTGGTACATGGCTTTCAGATAATTATTAGCAGAAGGTGGAAACAGTCTAAGAAGTCTCTAGCTGGATCCTTCCAGCATTGATGGAATCAGAATTGTAACTAAAGTTCTGCATCGAAGATCGTTGCAATTGAAGTTTCTCCCACTCGAAGTTCCATATTCACAAAATATCTAGTTCCGGAATTTAAAGGGAACAAGCCATAAATAACTCATAGAATGTTTTCTCGCTATTTAAAGAAAAAGAAATTGCGGAAAACGAGCTAAGTCAAAAAATGAAACATTGCTGCGTAACTTCAGAAATCATGTAACAAAATGAATAAGTTAATTTTAATTAAGTCGACAAATGGAAAGTTCATTGTAATAGAAAATCATTATATTTAACGTATGATATTTATGATATTTGTTTGTCGTGGAATGATTATTAAAATCCCACTAAAGGAAAATCCCCAATAAAGGATGCCAATTGATATATCAAATACATACTACGTGAAATGCCTCATATCTGTTGCCCAACTGGATGAGAAATGTTCGTCGGGACAAACCCACACGACATGAAACAACCAGAGGATGAGTAAACGGTCCTTCCGACGATTCAAATGACCCTGAGCTTCCGAATTCCAAGTATCGAAGAACCCTTGCCCGAGACAAAGAACTATTTCAGATCCACGAACGCCCTCAGGCTTGGTGACCACGTCGATCAAGTTAAAACGGCCGGAATAAGCAAGAAATCGCAATGAAAAATCCACAAACAAAAAAAAAAAAAAAAAAAAAATACACCATCGGTAGTCGATTTACTAACCTTCTACATCTCAATTATTTTTGTCAGTAAGAGGTTCATTTAAAAAGAAACTCCTATTTTTTTTTAAATATATTAATATCCTAAAATAATTGTTTAATTCATTCGCATAATAATTACTCATTTTTCACCTCAATTTGACAATTTTACAATAGTTTTTATTTATTTATTTTATTTTTAAATAATAGTTCTAAATACGTATAGCGTTTGTCTTATCATGCAGGACAAAGAAAACGATATTTGCGATCGCTGACGATTTCTAACCATTCGAAGAGTCAGCTTTTCGTTTTCACACGGCCGATGAGGTAATTCCGAGCAAATTACTCACACTTGGTTCGAAGATTACGATAACAGTCAAGAATTGGCACCGATCAGTTAAGCTAAATAAACTGACTCGAATTATTTTTGAAAAGAATTACTCATCTAAGATAAGGCAAGATTGTTGGCAGTTTTTTCGAAACCGACGAAATCGCAGTTTCTGCCGATTTGTGCTGAACGGTTTGAGTTATAAAATTATCGTCATATCTAAACATAGAAGAATACGAGGAAATAAATTTATCGATAAGTTATTCAGTGGAAAAATCCAATCGAATTATAATTTAATCTACAAAACAATCACAATACAAAAAAAAATTACCCTCGAAAACCGATTCCAGACTGGATTTGTCACCTAATGAGTTATGATAAGTGACGGTTTCTATTTTCACCCCGACTTAGCGACAAAATAGAAACTGGCGCCTAATCGCCTCGACTTCGGTCGAAATTTCGAGAAAACCGAATAGCAATCGCGGTCATTTGGCTGTCGAGAGGACGTTCGCGCGGTAAATCAGTGAGGAGAGATCGAATTTACATAATTCGAATCAAGACGACGCGAAGCATTAAGTATGCGTAAACCTGAGAGAAAATCGACTTCTTACCGATTAAATACCGGGCTCGTACCTAAAGGAAAATACCATCGCGTGATTACGAAGACAACTAATCAAACTCAAGGTCGAAAAGCGTTGGGAATGCAATCAAAAGCAAGAAAACGATGATCACTGTCAACTGCAAACGCTGCAAAATAATGATTTCAAATGGACTGAGAACTGAGGAGTACTCGATGAGTCAAGATAGGATTCATTAAGTTCAGTAGCGACATTGCTAATGAATTGAGCCATTATCGGGCCGAAAATTATTTTTGTCAATCAATTCATACACGTAGTTCTCATAAATGCCAAAGAAAAATGTCGACATGGAGGACGTTTATTTTCTATCCCATTTTCGGACGTCAAACTTAAATATTGAAGGAGTTCAAATTTCAGGGTCAAGTTTCCCTCGAATACAATGTAATGGAATAATAATCTCAAGAGCGATCGCTGAAAATAATTTAACATCTGCCGAATAGCTCTGTATTGTATGATTTCGAATAGAAAATACTGTTCTAATCGCTTTAAAATATTTCCAATCGCCAGCAATTATTGTGTAATCGCTGGAAATGATTTGCGAGTAAACTCCTTCGCGATACTATATATAATTATCTTGTTTACAGCTTCAGATGGGGTGATTCATCTGCGAATAATTTTACATTTTTACAACAGCCTGCAAAGCACTTCATGCCCGATCAGGAGGTTCTAACGAATAACCGTGTCATAAAATTTATTATTTTTCACACATTGTAGACTCCGGATGTGAAAAAAAATCCCATCGATATAACCTGCGACATAAACTACAAAAAAATTCGAATTTTCTAGACATTGATTTATTAGGTTCTATTTTTCAACTAGAGAAGATTCTTAGCTGTTCAACAAAATTTTGGAAGCATATTATTTTCCCTACGTTGGTAAAAACGAAATATGAAACGTAGTTTCGTACACGTTTCCAAGACCGTGAGTCATCCATCCCACGACAAAAGTGGCCATGCTTTCGAAACGGATCTACGAGTTGGACCATTTAAACCCACGAACTTCCTGCGTCAAATTCGAGATGACACAAAAAAATATGGGAACCGGTTCATCACAAAAATACAAGAGCTCGTCCAATGGTGACCAGAACGTACCTATTTCAAGGTCAATCTTCTATTTTTAATTCAATAGTTCTCCAGGAACATAAATCAATTTTTAATTATTGAATAGCGCGTAATCTAAGATTATGCAGTTTTTACTGATATAAGACTTTGAATCATTTCATTATTGCAGGCTAAGATAAAATATTGACTACGCCAATCTGAGGGTTCGATTATTTTTCTATACTACGACCAATTTTATTCAATTAAGAATAGGTACTCTGAGATCTGATGGGCCCATAACCAATAGAATTACTAGCAGTGAAATATCATTAACACGTTTTTCGACAATAAAAACTGGCAAAGATTATTTCCCCGGAAAAAATGAGAAAGTGACGTATTTGTTTAAGGAAAGTTCTAATGGCTGGAAGATGGATTAGTCGCTGAAGATCGTTATGGTAAAGTCTCATTATTATACAACTTTAGTCTAGGTTATTTGCATTGCCTAAAATTACCAGAAATTACAAGAAAGTGGCTTTTTACCTGCTAGACAGTTCATTTTTATAAAAATTTATTTCAGTGCCTTTCCTGCTTTCACCAATTTCACACCCATCGATAAAACTAACATCGATATAACCTACCATCTCAAATATTATTCTACGTTGCCTCCTACGAGGGTGAAAATATACACGACTTACTCTGACAACTTCGAAATATTTTTGGGTAACATTATCTAATCAACTGTAGACTAATAATTTTCTTAAATCCAGGAGACAAGAAAATAATCAACTACGAGGAAAATAAGTCTTCCTACCGCCTCTCGTATTGGGTACCTTATGAGATTGAGGTATCCACAACGTCAAGATCGAGTCGAAGTCAACACTGATTTCACAGAGCACGCGCGGAGTCACTCGAACGATACAACCGACACTGAAAACGCTACGACTGGTCCGTCGGCCAGAATTGTCGAACGACTCCCCTACCCACGCACATTCGAGCTTCCCCCACGCACGAGAAGAAGGATTGACGCCGTTTTAGCTTCCACTAACTTCGGACATTGTGAAACCATTAAAATCTCGACGTCACTCATATTCCGTAGTGGAAAACTGGTTCAATTTAAAATATCACTAATTATACGTACAATTATATCGAGATTCAGATGAGAAAAGTATTCAGCTCTTAAATTTTCTAGTAGACATTATAATCCTTCAGATGTCATTAGCGCAATGAAAGTGAAATTTCCCGAACACAGAAGAGCCTCAGTATTTAAAACAGAAGTTAGAATAAAAAAGTTAATTCAACGTAATAAACAATGATTCGTTGGTTCTATTTCGTCGGGAAAAAGGCGCGCGTTTATTACCAAAAAGGGTCAAACGGCTTATGATTTCCATTCGAACACTGCTCACCATTTCGATAGAATAGTTGACTGGCAAGGAATTTAAAGGCCCACGAAATGCCAATGGGATCCGATTGGGCGGGTTGAATATTGAGGGTTCAACCACGCTTTGCAGAAAGAAATACAAAAGGCGGCAATTCGAAAAACACCAAAAACAAGCTACCGATATAAGGGTCTGCAGGTGGTGCAAGGGTTTGTTATTTCTTTTCATCAATAATGATTTAAGAAGACCGAAGAATCAAATCGCAACCTCAATTTCAAGGTTATTTTTTAGTGGTTTCGAGGTGGAGGAAATTGGTTTTTTCCAACGTTCTTCAGACAGAGGTGTGCTTTGCATCAATTTCCTTTGTAAATACCATCGCGGGGTCTATAGCCTTAATAATACTCCAGTTATCGGAGTTTTAGTGTAGAATTTTCCAGATTTTTAGAAATTTGGCATGAGGGCATTGATAATTTTGCGAGCTATGAAAATTGTTCTATACAAAGAAAAATTTTTTGGTAAAAACTTTCTTGAAGAATTTCTTTTACTCCAATAATTTATTATTAAATAATAAAACAATTAATGTTGGGAAAAAAACTTTTATAGCCTTTTCGGTGAAAGTAGTAGCAGCATCAATAACAGACAATGATTCGATAATAATTTCATTAATGGGCGAAAGGGCAATAAAACGAGGGAAAGACGAAGAGGACAAGGAAAGCGCGAAATTGAAGGGGGAATCGATCTAGGAATTCCCTCAGAAGTTCCAGTGGCTCTGGTACCGAGTTAATTTGAGCAATTCACAAATCCGTTGTTTTCTAGCGCGTATGAACAAAGAACCACTAATATGTCAATACAATTTGAGCTATTCGACAGACACCGTAAATCTAGAAGAGCAGGTCAGGGACTTGATTACACAATGGAGTCGAAAAGAAATTTCTCCAGCGAAGCAGCAAAGTTCATGGAACGCGGAGAATCACGTTTCAAGCATTAAAGGAGAATCAATCCATCAGTTTTGAAGAGGCTATTACGCAGAGCACCGAAATTACCTAGGCGGGCGAAAAGATGGCGGAAGAACATTCGGCGAGGAAAACAGATTGGAAGGATTCGATGGTTTCGAGAAACCTTAAATTAAACCAATAGCCCTTCGAAATTGTAAGGGAGATTTCGCTAAAAGGTGCGGAGAATCGTTCGTCGATGCGGAGGTCCGATCCGTGATTCGATGGCTATTACGGGAAAATCAAGATTTACGGCCAGTTGGCGTGAGATGCCAGAACAATTTCATATCTCACGACGAGAGAGGGGAACCCGATTTTGATTCTGAACGGCACATACAGACCTACGAGGGGAATCAAAACCCGATAGAATTTCAAAAAAATTTTACGCGAATTTTAATTTATTAAAATTTGAACTGATCATGAAAAATGGAAAAAATTCCAATAATTCCCTGAAAAATTTTTATACAAAAGGCCAATAATTCTGAGAAAAAAAATCGTCAAATAGTAGAAATTCATTCAGCGTCTCAAAAACACATCGCCCCTCCTTAAAATTCATCGAGAATACCTTTGTATTGAGGTTGCAACTTGACTAAAGAATTGAGCTATTTTCAGGCCAGAATTGATTATTGGTGAAAATTTCAAGAATTTAACTGTTATCCTATTTCCTATTTAACTCTTGTTCTCAGAAAAGTGTTGATGCGCATCCTTTATTATTGAATAATACACCAAAATGGGGTACAAAACTCAGTTTCACATTGTGCTTTATAATGAGCTTCAATTTCATAATCAAAAATAGTTTTTGTGCTTAATATATTAAGTCATTGCTCGTGTTGGAAACGCAAAAAGGTAACAAGGGTTATACAGATTTTAAACCAGAGAACGTTCAAGACACACAGGGAGTAACAAAATATGTATATTTTACGTTCCTCCTTATCTATTTTATAATAATTCTCGTAAATTGCCAGAGAATATCATTTTTCTGATAAAGTACTTCACCCCTAAGTAAGAAG
This sequence comes from Tupiocoris notatus, assembly GCA_037159825.1. Taxonomy (NCBI): domain Eukaryota; kingdom Metazoa; phylum Arthropoda; class Insecta; order Hemiptera; family Miridae; genus Tupiocoris; species Tupiocoris notatus. The sequence continues at coordinate 2,136,604 of JASJUZ010000623.1, read as the reverse complement.
TGGGTTAGAGAATGTTTTTTATTCATCGAGAACCTTCTGGTAATTCCCAGTTTATGAATATAAAATATGGTTAATTACCACATCAAAAGATCGGGTTTTCTTTGAAAATTAGAAATTTAAAGGTGAAAAATACATCCCAAATAATTGAAGCAAATCATAAATGAACAGCTGTAAAAACAAATGAATGCAGATTTTTTTCCAAAAGTATCGATTGGGAAATGTTGTCGAAAAACTCCCAGCTGTAGAGGGCGGGGTTGTTTGGGAGGTACATCAGAGGCAAACATCTCTGAGATCCGATTAAACATCTTGACAAAGGAATTGGAAATTTCCTCGCTGGTGTAAAATTAATTCAACTAATTCACCGCTTGCAATTGACTTTCGATAATCTAGACAACATCTCGCGAAAAATAATAAATAACATTATTTACCTTGATGTGCGTAAAACGAAGAGTGAATTGATTGGGCGAGAGGAGGATACTGAACACGTTCGAAGGGTAGTTGCCCCCAGGGGCGGTATAACCAAAATGCGCATGCGCTTCCGACAGCTTCCCGTCACCATGGATACGCACCCCTTGGAAGTACACAAAACATGATCGCATTTCAGATGCGAGACCCCACCCCGATTGGGATACAGTGATTTGCTCAATTGCACCAATAGCCTGATGGTATAGAATTTGATTACGACCAATATACTATCAGAAAGTAGCGCATGTAGCTAGCAAAAGCCCACACTTTTAATAGTAGTCCAATTATGATTGGATGTACGAACGATTTCTTCAATAGCCTAGTAAAATAGTAGAGTTTCTCTAACTGAGATCACTTTCGGTTACTCATAATTACCAAGAAATGAACAAGAAATATATATTTGCCGATGAAAGTTATTGGTTCACTTGTGCTAAATATAACAGCACAACAAGGAGGAGATACGTCAGTAGAGTTCTAAATTCCGACAGGTTTGGCACTCGAATAATTTCTGTGGCACCTTTGATTTAGGCACCTTTTTAGGTACTAGATATGTACGTGTGTATACCATCCGAATGAATACTCCTAAGTATTAAAATAATGGATTTTCGGCTATTTTAACCACGCTAAGTTCAATTTAAGTTTAATTTTCGTGGAATTAAGAAAACGATTTTTTTTTAGCCACTTACAAATTTTTTTCGAGCATAGAAAAAATCATAACAATACAATGTTGGTAAGATACAACTCTCCTGAAAATTTCAGATTTTTATATATGTAATTACAGTCGAGTAAAAAATCATCAACTGATAATTTTCAAAAATATTGCAGATTTATCTCTCTATTTTTTTATTTTATTTATTTTTATTTTTTTTTGTGAAAAATTTATTAGGTAATTTAGATTTGGCTTAAGTTTGGCATAATTACACTTTATGATGAATGTGTATATCAATAATGAATATTCTACATTCTTCGTTTCTGTTGCCCCAAAAGGATGAGAAAAAATGTTTCAAGTTAAAAAGAAAGATTTTCTCGCGCATAATCACTGTTTGTGGAATACCGCAGAAACGGTTGAGAAACATCACTTACGAAAAATGTGGAATATTAAATAACCTATTTTTTGGCATATTCAAACCTTGGAATTGACATTATGTTTATGTTATTGAGGGTGAAAGTTTCTTTAACTTTCAAGAGGAGGTTTGTATTTTTCACTTCTATGTTGACCTGTATTTGGAGCCAATTGTGTGTCAGAAAATCTATCCTAGATTTATCTTGAGATACTAATCTTATAATTATGATTCTACCTCATTAAATAACGAGGAAAATTAGTTAACGAACGAAAACTGAGTATATCTTCTTTTTTTTTTAACTATTTTTGATTTGAGGGGGCGAAATAATAAAATAAATATATAAATAGATACATAGAAATTCAAATATAATTAAAAATGGTATTTATATAGTGGACAGTAGATAGTGGAATAGACAGTGGATATTTATGTAGTGGATATTTATATAAATAGGATATAAATTAGAGCAACCGTTTCTCCATTGCTTCGCATTATTTCAGCTGAGCATTTCCAACCATTCCTCGAAATCGATCGACTAATGATTGTAATTATGCTCCAGTGGACACATACGCGTCATATTTCTACTTTGAAATCGCACTTGCTATTTTTGCCGAAAAAATTCGGTTCCCAACCGACAGGTCGAATATAATCTTATTTGAAGTCAACGATTCACACGAAATAGTGTCAAGTTTCTTTCAGTTCGTCCGCACTCCAGTAGTTTAATAAAGCACTAGATGACTAGATCGTACTCGGGTTAATGAGTTCAAATCGTGACACTAATCACAGCCAAATCATGAAAGGACTTCTCTATCGGCAACAACGAAATTAGAACGTCTCGGATCACATTTTCTCGAATTTCATACAAAATACTATAGACAAATGCTGCAATTCGTTATTGCTCAGATATGAGTAAAACGCGTGAAAATTCAAGAGGGCTCACCTGAAATCGGACGATCTCGAAGATCGAATCACGTCTTCGAAAACACAATGCACTCGCGCTCGCGATGGGAATTTCGACGGGGAAATCGCAAAATTAATTCGGCGGAGGAAAACACCAACACTCGCGTATTTACACAATAAGGCGCACTTTACATGGAAATCCGAAAGTGAAGACTGAAGTGAACAGCGAAAACTCGTCTGAAACAATCCGCCATTTATGTTGTTGCGAGAGTTCGTTCTCATTTCGATGCCTTAGATTTTAGCCATGTCGCACATCGGATGAAACTTGCTCAGTGTTGCCACTACAGGTTACTAATCGATGTATCGATTCATGTTCGGCTTCGATATATTGTGTTTTATAGTTACCGAACCTGTATTAATTATTTTCCATCGAGAATTTGAACGAATATTTCGAAGAGAAAAGTAATCTAAAGTAAATGCAGCATCGAAATAACTAAAGTCATTGGATAGAACGTAAATAAATGTCTGCTTTCAATAGTTGGTACTTAGGACGATTCATGAAAATAATCCGTATGATATTGAGGCGTATTTTTCTTCGAAACTAGGTATCTCCTACCGATTCTAATTCGATTAATGATTTGGGAAAATTGAATTCTCAAATGAGAACCCTACGAGTTTTGGATCAAAATATTCGATATGTATGACTTGTATCGATTCTCAAAATGGTAAAAGTATCGATTTTTACGTGATATTTATGTTTCACGATTATTGTTTTTTATTACATATTCCGAAATAAGCCATTATAATCGCTCCAAAAAGAATTCTAACCCCCTTCCTTAAAATGCTATGTTTCATGGCATGAAGAATCCGAATTACAAAAATTCGGACCGTACGCCGTCAACACTTTTCTGTGGAAACTACACCAGCAACATTTTTGAAGTTTATTTCCAGGTCTGACAATGGCACAATTTTTCACCTACCTCAAATTCAATTTGGACTTTGGGGGGTTTTGATGGGGGGGGGGATTAATGTTATCCAACGCTTTTCAGAAAAAGGTGTATTATTTTTTTGTATCAATATTTCTGTAGTTTTGGAAGCTGAATCAGACCAACAGGGTCAATTAATAGCCCTTAATGGTTCTTGGGTTATCGCAGCAATCGTGAAGAATAGTTGAGATTTCAAAAATTTGACAAGAGAGTTAAGTTGAGAATAGTCAAAGTTTTAAAAATCCTTCCATTCTAGTTAAAATTTCATACTTTCTGTGATGTATCGTTAGACCAAAAACTTAGCTTTTAATTTGGAAATTAAGAAAAATAAAAGCAATTAAAATTACCATAATGACCAGTTTCTTGTTTTTTGGAAACGTTCACAAATGAATGGGCTTCATAAATGAAGGAATGGAGTAATAAAACATTGTAGGTAGATTGTTGAGTGGAAGACCTTACTCCGGCAAAAAGGAACTTACGTTTTGGCAAGTTACTATGTTTATGGTTCCGGTTTTTCAATTTAATAAAACTCCCTATTGGAATTTGGTTTTTTTCTTCTTTTTTTACCAATAAGTTGGCAATTTTTCGTTTTTCCAAACGTAGAATTTCACGTTTTAAAAGAAAGCAAAATTTGACTTTTTGTGGAATAAAATTTGAGTTTTGCCAAAAATGATTGTTTTTTTTTTCAAAGATTGAATAATTCCGGTTGAAAAACGGACCTTCAATACTTACAAAATACATCTGGCAATATCGCAGAAACGCAGATGCTTATCTACAAATAAAGTTAGGGTCCTTAGAGGTATTCGTATAATTGTTGCGCGTTTTTATATGTTGCTGGAAAATTGTCCAGCGAGAATCATCTCGATAAATTAAAAATAATGAGTGTGACAATTTTCGTATTGTTTGAATTTAGAAAACAGGCCGACAGTTGAGTAGAATAGCGTTCTTATATTAGAACTAGAGTCGAATTTATTATAGTCTTTTTATCAGAACAATCAAACAAAAATCAACATTGCCCTTTAAAAATACAAGTAAGTACTTAGTTTTTTAAATGAAATTCGCCACCGTTAATACAGACTTTTTCACTGAAATACTTATTTATTTTATTTCAATTTTGTAGCTAAAAATTGACACATTCTCTCCCTAATTATGTTGTTTTCAACCGAAATTTGATTTAAACAAATCATTTTCGTATCAGCGGCAAAAATGAAAACTCTAATTTTTTTTAGCGTAATCGCCTCCTATTGGCGCTTTCCTCGCTGTCCTTCCACTTATCCGCCTTCCCTTTCTCCCTCTACGCCCCAGGAAGACAACATAGCTCTTGAGCGGAGCTAAAGCGACCAGTAATTGATAAATAACAATTTATTATTGTTTATTTGGCGGGAAACTGTTCGAAAACACAGCAGGGGATCAATCTATCCGTTGCGATGAACGTAATTCAGGGAGGGGATCGAACAGCTGCCTCCGTGACTACCTTGGGGGGTGCTCCCTCTCATCGCCCTTGCATGCAAGTCCCTGCCCAGCCCCAACGCGTAAAGCCGGCTTCTGTTCGTTGAAATTTACTTAGTACGTGTTGAGAAACGAAACCGCGATGTTCTTGAAAGGATTCCAATTTAAAATATTTTTCCCGGCCGTTTTCCTGCCCTGCGCCGTCGTGGGATTTGTAATTCGCCTCGACGGCGAAGTGTCGTTGGCGCCGGAAGCTGTCGGCGACGAGATCAGCATGTCATTGATCGCTAGGACGACGGGATTTATTGCATTGGCCATATCGCCGACTGGATTGTACGCCGGGTCGGATATTATTATCGCTTGGGTTGACGACTCCTCCAAACGAGGGCATATAATTGTAAGTTGTAAAAAATATGCAAGGTATAATTAGAAAGATATTAATATTTTTTGTGGGTGTGCTACAATTGTGCTAACTTCAGGAATCGGTTCTAATACCACAATTCTCTATTATTAATTTTTTTCGAACCAAGTTATTCCCTGACTTTTTTCTGCTTCAAGATTTCTTCATTATTTCGACCTAAATGCAGTAAAATGGCCATCAATTGTCGATTTTATGAGCGGCATTCAATGTAGGGACATTATTTGTTGAAAGAGCGTTAAAATTCCTATGAGCTGCAATACATTTTCCAAACTTATGGTTAAAGCCGCGAGGACGTTTTCTAAATTGCGAATTTCATCAATGTTAGAACATTTAAATTGTTTCCAAGCAGAAATTTTTTCGCAGTATGACACAAAAATGAAGGCGGATGAATGATAAAGTACGTCAAGATCTCACTTTTCTAACGGTATGGTTGATTTAAATAATGAAACTCGCATAAGAAAAAAAATTGTATTTGAATGCGGAAAAATGTCAACTTTTTAAAAATAAAATTGCAACATTTAAAAAAAAGAAAGAAATAACAATATGAACGCTGTTATATTAGATTCAACGAAGCCTATTTTTGTTCACTCATTAGAAAAATGTAATTCTCTTAGGACGCCCGGTAGAAAACAGCGCTTGTTATGGCACAGTCTAGCCTATCATAAAATTGTTAGACTAGAGTAATATAAGGGTGGGAACTATATCTTCCTTCTCCTGAAGACTAGGGTATTTAAATCCAAATAAAACGATGTATTATAAAATTTCGCATTTTCAAGACATCAACTTCATTGATCGAGCAATAATTTTTATTCAAAATTTTATTAATTAAATTCAAGTATCAATTTTTATTCTGCAGTCGTTATTTACGGTTGAATTTGCGTTATTATTTGAAGAAAATCACTGGGACGTTAACGGTGAAGCGGAATAGTGTCGTCATTCCTTTCTATGGCATCCATTTCACATTATTAGAGCCAAAGATGGAATTTATTGGAATAGAATTGATCCGTCTTTTAAATATCAGTAGGGTCAAATTGCCACAGGTGGAGTAGAGTTCAACGTTTTTTCCAACTTGGTGAACCGACCGGTGAGGAACAAAAGGCGGCCGTTGCGATCTTTCCCTCTATTATGTATGCTTGGGTGCGTTCAACGCCGTCCAAGAACTTCCCAAGACTTGACTGTACATCCGCAACTTGATAGCGTTTCCATTGCTTCGGACCGATTAATTGCTTTCGAGAAATGAGGGTGTTTTTGAAACAGGTGCAACGCAAGAACTTAACAGCTCTCCAATAGCGATTGAATTGAAATTGGTTTTGAAGACGTTTCGCTAAGTAGGATTGAAAATATTTTTTTTAAATAATCGATTAAAAAAAAATTTTTTTTCCTTGCATAATTTACTAATTAGTTACCGCTTATGAGAACGTTACTAATATGGACTGAATATTGGTATTCGCCTTGCTGCAGGCGTCTGGTTTGTGTCTCCTTCGAAAAATTGTAATTTCAGAGGAAAAGCCTCAAAACGCTTCAAGTTTGGCTTTCTTCAAACTAAAAGATAATCTTGATTACTGCTCTTCATCTTGGTCTATTGTAAAGGACCAAGGAGTCGTAATTTCGAGTTTCCGACGTACAAGGCGGCATCTGTCTTGACGAGTGGCACGCGCCCTTCTCGGCAGCTGCGTCAAACATCTGCTCTCTTCTTTGAAATCGTCCTTCGCTCTCTTTCTCTCCCGAGTGTCGAAACAGCCCTGCGTCTAGAACGTAGTCGCCCCTCAGCCCGTATTTAAATAGTCCCTTTGCTCTTTGTGACCCCATTTTTCGCCACTTGGCGTAAAAGATGCCGACCACGGTCATTTATGATTTGAGAACCGTGTCGATCGAATGGTAGAGAAAAAAATGTCATTCGTATTCGAATAAGAAAATGTCAAAAGATCAGTTATTAGAGATCAGTGGATTTTTTTGGGCTTCTGAAATGGGAACATTTTCATTACTCATTCTCCTCGTTCGAATAATTGGACTAATTCATAGACAATTGTATCATTCTTTCTAGCTCGTCAGTTGAAAATAGAAAAATGCTCGAAATATGCGAATCTCGCCGAAAATCTGTTATCCAATATTCAATTAATTAAAAATATTTTGTAACCCCCACAAAAATAAAGTTTTCGGCATTTTTTATTTATTTATTTTTTGAACATATTTTTTACGGTCACTTTTTGACAAGAGATTCTCATGAAAGACCTCATAAATATTACTTTTCGTTCCAGGATGCACATGCAGTGCATGGAAGAAACGAGCCAATAGAAGACGAAGAGCGGAATTACAAGGTTTTGGCTGCGTCGCAAAACGATACGCACACGGTGATACAGTTTTCGCGAGCACTACTCACATGCGACCACGTTGGAGACGTTGATATTGTGGTACGGGTGAAATTAAATGTTATTTAACTTATGAAAAAAATAAACAGGAGGGCGATTATTGCGACGGTAGATTTTATGGGAATACCTAATGAAGAAAAGAGGGAGTTTAATATAAATATTGGCAAATAAATTGAATAGATAAATTCTACAATTGATAAAACAACCGAGTGGAACAAATTCTTCAGTTTGAAAGAACATTTTTCGGCCTTTGTAAAATATCCTAACTTTTCATGGTGATTTACGTCCTTATTTTTGTACTGGGTTGTACTGGGGCCAACCCAGTACGATGAGAGATGCGACGACTCAACCAAGAAGTCCTTATTTTTCATTTACATTGTCCCAAATGCACAAAAAATATTTAATTTAATTTCTTTCTTTTTGGCCAACGTGATTATCGTAAATTATTGTATTTTTTAGATAATTAAATTTTCTGATTGAGAGTCAAATCAACGGGTTGGATATTTCAAATTGTTTATGGGATTTTGTACCACAAAATATATCCGAATAGCGGATTTTTCGTATTGACTGTGCCGCGATCGTAAGGCGACTTGAGCATTAATTTACCAGTGCCGTTCTGTGCGTATGTTGCCCGGAACCGAGGCAACATCTGTTGCAGGACACGCGTTTGTGACAGGTGCTCGCGGCAGGTGACTATCGATTTGTGTAATATTTTTTCGCGTCTGAACGTAGGACAAAGTTCAATTTATTTACCGCGGAATAATGTTATGAAACTTGAGGAGAGCGAATGAGATGGTTAATTAGCTTAAATGGTTATTTAAGGGTTCTTTTTTATTTGTTGGAAATCGCCTAAGCGACTGTAAAAGAAGACTGTAGAATATTTGGACATAATCATTGGCTCACTTGATGATGATAATCTCTTACCCAGAGAATTGATCGTTCGAAAAATGAATAAGATCAATAAGACCCTTGCGTCAGAGAAATATGCCATAGTTGCAATACTTTGCAGACATGCTGGTTTAATCTTACTTATCGGCAAGGCTTTATAAATAATCTTTACTCTTCTTGCAAATCAGGTAGATACAAAATATCGTTGTCATGTTATTATATTCTATCTCCAGAACGATACTATGCGAGTAATGTGGTTTATGGCGGAAAGAGATCCCGTAAGATCGTCCTGGAAAAAAATTCAGTGGCAAGGGCCCAGAAGTGTTCACTTGACGCCTCCGCCGGTTCGCCTGCCCCCTTCGTCGCAACCATATTGGGACGTCTTGACTCCCAACGTATGTAAAAAACATCAAATGATTGACCGAATTTTGAAAATCATCCAATTTATCGAATTTATATTGAAGACAAATCTTCTCGTCGTGATTAATGCGAATTATTTACAGATATATTTGCCCGACAAGACAGCCTCGTTTTACTTCTGTAAAATCTATAAAATACCGCAGCTGGATGATAAACATCACATTACAGGGGTAAGTGGATAGCTAAATAATCTTTATGGGAACACAGTTGAAACTATCGATAAAATAAATAAAAGGATAAAAAATGAAATTGTATAAATCAAATTAAACTAAAATAATATTAATTAAAAAAAATAAAATAGAGAAAAATAATCAAACTAAAAAATAAATATGGAAGTGGATAAATAAATAAATAAATGTATAATAATAATACAATTAATTAAAAAATATCAAATGATATATTTATCATCTTCATCTGCAATAGTTCACAACAAGTTTCACCTAGATGTGAGATGAATTAATATTTTTCTTCCAATACAGTTCGTTCCATTGATAGAAAAAGAACACGAAGGTCTCATCGAGCGCATTATATTGTACGCCTGCCTGGGTGGAATAGAATTCGAGGCGTTCCTGACTCATCCAGGGACCGCTTGCAGGGATCCGAATCTTCCGCCGCTTTGGAAATCCTGCGCAACTCCAATTGTCGTTTGGGCTGCCGGCTCTGAAGGTATAGTGACAGCATTGTCCCTTCAAGATGTACTATTGATAAATTATTCAGAACTGTCTTGTAAGCCATGAGCCAGCTTTAACATTCAGCTGATCCTGAGTGACTAATAAAATGTGAGCGTGGTCGGTACGGCTTCAAGTCCCGCAAACTAGTATTCCAAAGCATACAAAGCTTTGTTAGCAACTGTTATATAAAACACTGAAAGCCCAAGAAATTGACAACACTGACTTCAGAGCTCAGGCTTGAAATCCACTGAGATGGGTTCACTGAGGAGCTGAACAAACAAGTTCTATTGTGATCTTTACAGTGCTACGCTGAAAGAAGTCTGCATGAAAATGCGAGCTTTAGCCGCAGTACCCTTCCGGCGCTTGAGCAATGTGCTCTTGCATCTGAAGCCAGGCCGAAGCAGCAAGGACCCCAAAATTACAAAACTCTTACTACCAGTTCAATTGAACTGTTCACACGCAAAGTGATCATTTCTAGCACTTCTCTTAATAACAACTGACTGTTGATTCATGCCTCAAACTCCTATTCAATGTCCATATTACCGAGAATAGCTCAGACGTCTCAAACTGGCCTCAGCAGATAACACATAGCATCATGTTTGAGGGTTTAAAGTATTCAGAATTGGCAGAACCGTGACAGGAGTATACCTGCAAACGTTTCAGAGTCTAATCAAAACGCTCTGCTTCCACAAAAGGTAGCAGCAAAATACATGGGGAATTAGAACACTCTGCAAATCTGATTGGCTCCAGTGGAAAGCGGTGATGTCAGAGGACATGTGCGCCTCAGCTGGCATCTGCTGCACTTGAGCTGAGCTTTTCTCTCTATTTGAAGAGCCCTATTCTTGATTGGCGTTGTTTCTTGTTTCAGGTGAATTCTACCCAGAACATGTCGGCATTCAATGTCAGAGGGTGAAGGGAAAGCCACATATTTTAAACTGGAAGTCCACTACAATAATGCTGCCCTTCAAACAGGTAACTTGCTCCATTCAAACCGAGTTGAGCTCTTCATAATAGCCATGAAAAAAGAAATGGAAAGGGAAAAATGAAATTATCACACTTCATCTAGTTTAGTAGTATATTTAGTTCATACTTCAATTCCTTGATCGGATCATTCCAGTAAGAGACACATCTGGTTTGAGAATTTTCTACACGCCAAGTTTGAGGGAATATGATGGAAGCATTCTTGTAACGGGAGTCACGCCTACGTCTTTGCAAATAGTTCCGGCCAAGCAGAAAAACTTTACGAGCACCGGTTACTGTGACAACCAGTGTACAAATTTAGTAAGTTTCAAGAAACAACGTTTGTTCCAATGCCTTGCCAATGCTACACTGAATTATTGCTACAATGTCAGTATTGTCTTTTCTTGCAAATTGGGCCATAAACAAACCCTTGCTGTGATTTGTGCCAATATTTTTTCGGAAATTTGCAGATGTTCCCAGAGAATGGTATAAAAATTGTTTCCATCGCTTTTCATACTCATTCAACTGGTAAACGAGTTCGTCTGTTAAGGGTACGAGAAGGTTCCGATCCGACAGTTCTTGCTCAGGTAAATATTTGCAAAATTCAATCTATACATCTTTTACTGATGCTTAGAAGGCTTTGCTTCCATGAAAACTGATCTGAGTGCCAGCACATTCTAGGAGCACTCAAGGGAACTAACCTTCGGGTTATAGCAAATGAACTGTACTGTTTCTGAGCGTGGTGTTGCCAATTTGGTTCTCATAGTAACGCCGCTAGAATGCAAAGATTGTACTGTTGCTTCAATCAGTGTAACATAACCTCTTAGTGGTCGACTTTAATTTAATATAATAGCAGACTTTTTCCACGCCTTATTTTTACAAATTATGATTGAAGGATGCGCATTACGACCCAAGATTCCAACAATCGAGACGTCTTCACAAAGAAGCGGTGATCCTCCCTGGGGATGAAATCATAACTGAGTGCATGTACGATACAGAAAATAGGACGAGAATTACTTTTGTGAGTATTCAAAATTCATCACCCTGTTATCTCAGTTTTATTTCTTGGTCTAAATATTTCCCCATTTTCTGAGCAGGGCGGCTTCACTGTGAGAGATGAAACTTGCCTCGCTTATGTGCTTTACTACCCACGCGCAGCTCTGTCAAGCTGTACGAGCATAACGCCAACAGATTTCTTCTTCGAAACATTTGGAGTTCGGAAATTCTACGAGAAAAATATGTCCGACGTGGAGAAACTGATTTTGAAAGAGACGAACGAACAGTGAGTTGATTTATCAGGCGAAACCCCCATCGTTTAATTGTGCCATTAAAAAACGCTGGGGAGGTTCATCTCTTAGGAGATAACTGTTTAGACATTATCGATCATTCTTTTGTAATGAAAGCGGGCTAATTGTCAGGCGATTCTATTGTACATGGCAGTGGCGGTAGAAAACGAAATTCGCCCACGTAGTTATTGCGGTTCATGATAATTTTTCTTTGATTCGTTCCAGGTTGAAGGAGATTGCGCCTCACGTTCCATTGCAAAGTTTGTTTTTTCGATTCAATGAAAAAAGCGGCTTCAACTTGGAATCGAGCAAGCCTCCGCCGTCCGTGTTAAAAGCAATGGCCGACATAGACAACAACAATGGCGAAGAGAGAACGATATTTTCCGAACTGATCATCTACAAGCCGGAAGAATTTCAGAATAAAAGTTTCACGGCGCATTTGAAAGATTTGCCATGGCACGATCCCTTGTTCACGCCGGAGTGTCGAGAGGACTCTGAATGGGAAGAGGCACCAAACATTTTGCCGCCTTCAGAACAACGAGCCTGCAATGGTAATTTAAAAACAATGCTAGTTATGGGCTGTTAAAATTAGCGATTGTATCTATGAAATTCGGGCAGAAGAGAATAATGCCTACCGTTGGAACTGCAAATGCTGATGAATTAATCCGGTAGCAAAATACAATTGGATCATGGGAATCAATTTATGTTGCAGCCAATCTCTGTGTACGTTTTCCCAAACTATTCGCTCCCGGAACATCAACGCAAAAGGAAAACCTGCCGCCCTGGTTCAAGCTCGTCATGGTCAATTTCACCATCAGGTGCCATCATTGTTGGACTTCTGCTTCTTTCACGCCATTAATTCGGCCGGTTATATGGTTTATAACAAAAACGAGGTCATAAAATCACAATTGGTTTTAGAAGGCTGAAAATCTGCGGTAACTAGCTCAGTTCAGAGGTCTTTGCTGTGCGTCATCTATTGTTGTGTTCTATTCTGATTGGCAGATAGGCAGGACTTTGGCAGTGGTTTTCTTAGCACTTTCTCATTAGATTACATTCATAAAATATGTTTTTCTTGATAGGAACAACACAGTTTTGTCTTATCAGTGTTATCAACTTATCAGTCTTCATATTATCAGTCTTATCAACTTATAATTCTTATCAGCTTGTCACTCTCCCTCTCATCATGGTATCATTCTTGTCAACTTCACACTATTCATCTATTCACCTCACCAACTTAACACTTATCATTCTTATTGACTTATAAACTTGCCTTCCTCGTTTGTTAGGACTTACTGGACAGAGAACTGGCCTGTGAGCCTTGTTTTTTTATTTTATTTTTTTTTTTATTGTAAGAACGACATGGTTTATTGGAGACCTTAGCGCTCTTCTTTATGGTTTATTTTGTGACCTCTTTGATTTTGATCGCATCCCTTTGTTGCCTACGCTTTGTTTGCAAAGCTAACATTATTTTGAATACTGGCCTCGAATTATTTAGTCAGCGAATTTGAATGAAAGCCATGACAGACAATTTTCCTTTCTTTCAAAATCAATAATGAGACCGATTACATTGTCCATCTCATTTTCGTGCTCTTGGATCAAAAAAGAGTCGAAAAATTTCCAGAAAATTTTCCCAGAAGTAACGATTTAGTCAAACTTTTTCCTGTTTACTCGCGAAATGAAGCCTCACGAGCAATTAATCAAATTTTTATCGCAAGTATTTTAGGTACCTATAGAATTAAATGATGTATGATATGAAATTAGTTTGAGCAGAATTGTTTCTGTTACATTGCCGCTTTTCACATTTGAGTACATAATACTTCACATGAATCACACGGCTGAACTTATTAAACTTTCGGCTTACTGCCTTCGATTTTGCAGCCAAAAATGTGTTGGTTTTTTATTTTTAAGATAGTTGTGAATAATGTTTTATTATTTATTCGAGCAGTTATCGTCGACATTACACAAAAAAATGTTGATTCCGAAGCAAAAAAATTGATTCCGTTTCTTTTCGGTCAACAAATTGGAAGTTTTTTAGCTTGACGGATCAAAAATTTTTTTTTGTTTTTATTGAAGCTGATTCCCAAAAAATGTGTTTAATTATTAAAAAAAGAAATATTATATTTCCGAGGAGAATCTATTTCTATTTGCCGGAGATTATTCGATGTTTCAGTTCTATTGTTAAATTAGTAAAAGTAAGTAAAGTAAAGTAAACAAGGAGTTTCACCTTGGATTTTCGTCCAACTGGGAATATTTTTCCCGTCGTGGACGTCGTCAGCTTTCCCATAGGGAAATCAGAAGATTATCCATCAATTCTGCACTTATCAATTCTGACGATTTCGCTCGTGGCTACTCATTGCCTCACCCCCCTGAGTGTGGAGGACGAAAGGGCGGGCCAAATATGAGTTTGACCCCAGCCGGATTCGAACCCGGCTCCACCGTGTAGAGAGCTAACGCTCCATACCACTACACCACAGGTGGCCCTTTATTGTTAAATTATTTTATCATTGTTTTTCTGAAAAATATTTCACCCCAGAACGCCAAGCCTCATGTCTTTGAGTTACTGAATCGTAGGCGTATTTCTTTGTAAATATTATTCTATTCGTATAGTCACTTATAATGGCTGTGATTAATTAGGTCTGTATAGAGCGTTGATATTTCCATATTTTTCACCTTCTGTAGTTGATAAGATGTTCAAATTTCGCACCGGTTTGTACGAATATACAATATTTTCAGCATTCTCTTGATCATTTTTCATTTCTCGATGGTCGAAAATGAAGCTCTTTTGAGGTAATGTTATTACAACCTCTTCAGTAATTGGAAGAAAAAATGCGACCTCCTGAGCGAGTTAAAAATAAAAATAGCTGCAGAATAAATCTGAAAAGACGTAATTGAAAAAAACGACCTCTCTAATTAGTGTAAAATAGACAAAAAAAAAAAAAAAAAAAAAAAAAAAACGCAGCAACCATAAATAATTTAAAAAAAAAAAAATTTTTAACGCGTGAAATGAGGTTAAAAATAAGAAAAACCTCTTTATAAGTGATACACACGTTTTTCTCCGTGACGAATAATAAGTATAGGTACCTATTAAAAAGGAAATGCTGTACCTACGTTTTAATCTAGAATGTTCCGATAACTTTACAGATGAAACTTCGCACCGTTATCGTTCGCGTGTAGCACGCATCAGAAGTAGAAACTAACGATGACAGTGAAACTGGAAAACGATTATTTGACGGGAGAAATCGTCGCCGCTTGGCGAATGAGAAATTTGAAAATACGACGTTCAACTTGATTGGGCTACTATGCATAAATCAAAGTTCACAGACCTCGTGTGCATTTCCTTGCACATGCAGTTGAACACAACCGGTTTTCTTCCGTTTCATTCAAATGGGCTTCGAAATTCTCATACCTTCAAATCGTGAGAAAACAGTTGGCTTTCCACCGTAGAGGTTTTTCGTTTTCAATCGAATCTAATAAAATAGAATGACTTGCGGAGAACGAAGAAAAATCGTTCGAGGAAGAATTAGTAATTTTTTTTCCAAAGAATGTGGACTCATAGATGAAGCGATTTCACGATTATTATTTTTTCTAAGATAACTATATTGTTGCAATATACACGTTCCTCGATATATTCACATTTCTGGCTAACTTTAATTATTTGCAAAAAAAAAAAAAAAAAATCAGTATAAATGTAAATTTTTTGAGCGGTTCAAAATATTTCAATGTTGTTTGCGGATGCCTTTTCTGAGCTTAAAATAATTTCCGAAGTCCGTTACTTCGTACCCGTTTTCACAATGTACTCTGGATTTAATATAACTCAAAGCACGTACAGCCTATATTTAAAGCTCAGCAAAGAGAGATCGCTCCATTCGCATATAAGTAAACCTTGATAAAATGCCTTTGCGAAATTTCTTAAAAACGCTGACAAGATGGAAATTTACAAATATACTGAAACTGCCGCAAAATTCGCCACTGTCGGAAATTTCTCCCGGAAAATTCTTCGAAAAAAATGCGATTCGTCGAAAATTGCACACGATCGGACGAAGAAAGTTGGCGGGAAATTCATGACAATTTTTCGCACAGGTTAATAGGGCTCATCAGTTGACTTGGCTCAGGCACCGTGAAAGGCTAGACGTTGACCGACTTCACTGAATCGCAAGCGACCCGTCCACAACGTTGATTCCCTGTCGTAGGTTATCATTTTTGCAGTTCCTTGAGCTAGTAGCTGCCCCGGTGACGCGGAATATGAAGCCTGAACAGAAATGCAACTACTGATGGTAAAAACCAGGATGAAAACCGTATTAATTAAAAAAAAAAAAATAAGATGAGAAATTCACAGCTGTGTAACGTAGGTATTGGTTTATTATTCAATAACAAAAAATTGTACCTGATCGCCCAAGGAAAATATGGTCTAACCCCTCAAAATTTGGTATTTTACGACCATCCTTGAAATGTTCACTATAAAACAAACCAAGTCTCACAAGGCTCGATTTTGAGCGAAAGGGGAAATTGTGATGGGAAGAAAATTCGTATTTTCCAACGTTTTCATAACGATGGTGTATTTTTGGTATCTCTTGACAAACTATGACAAATGGATGGTCTTCTTGAATCGTAATTGAACCAACTGCATAATAAACCATTGTGCAATGATTTGCAACGTTTTTGGTTTATTATTCAATTATACCACTGTAATTGACCAAGTAAACAATTTCTAACCCCTTCAGCTCTCAAGATTTGATGTTTTACGTTTCAAGGCATGTAGAATCCGAATATAGAATCATCTGCAGAGTTTTTAAAGATAGCTATGGATTTATTATGAATTTTGAGAAGTTTGAAGCAGAAATTTGTTTTAAGCGTAATATTCGTAATAATTGTTGCTAGAGATACTGGTTGCTAAGCAATCAAGTCGTTAACATTTGCCTTCCGAAGCAGAGGCTGTTCGGAATAATAAACCACTTCACTTCATTTATGGCGTTAATTCTAGATTTCAACGCTCCGTTTTTCGACTCTGGCGTAATAATCTATTTAATAATATCTATTTTAGTATGCCCTATATTTTGCGGTCGCTCCCTGCAGAAATGACCATACCTGGAAATTTTTCACGGGCCGTTTATAAAACTAAAATTTTTTCATGGTTGATAACCCAAGGCCCTATAAATTGTTCTAATTTACTGACCAGTATTTATGTGTCATGATTTTATTTGTTCTTTTGCTTTTAAACGGTGTTTACAATTATTTTTATAATCATAGTATTCTATTTCTTTGTTTGTTTGTTGTTTTTTTTTTTTCTCTTCAACTGATTACCTGTCTAATGAGTAAAATCTAGTACTTAAGTACCTCAACTCCCCCGAACCGCACAGGGTCGTACCCTATGGTTCTTGGGGTATATTCCAGCGGTATTCTTATTTTGCTTTTGTAATTTCTTATATTTATTTTATTTGGAAACTTTCTTTCTTTTCATAAAAGGAATTTCTCTTTCGAATTTTATTAGAAAAAAAAAAAATACCAGCCATCTACGAATCATCTACTTTATCTCATCTTCCGATCTAAGAAGCTTGAAATCCTTCGCAAATTACTTGTCAAGAAGAGGGAGAAAGTACGGTGACTTGGCGGACGCGCGATTGGCTGTAATCGTACGGAACCGGCAGGAAAGTGAAGATCGCACGAAGAAGAACGAGGACGGACGAAGGCCGTAAGAAAGCAGGAGACGACTATAGTGGGGACTCCATGTGGACGATATTCCCTCCGAAGAAGGTCTTCCACGAAGTTCCCAGTCTTGAGTGAGACGCAAGTTGAAACGGTCGCGCGAGCTGACGGCGTCGACGAATAAGACGAGGATTATCGACAATGCCGAACTGAGATTAGGGAGATAGAACAATGATCAGCCCGTTACCGATATGAAATTCTTTCGTCCCCTAGTCGCCGTTTTGCTACTAGCGTCCCTCGCGCTATCGGCGTCGCCGACGACGCGCGCTTCCGGCGACGCGTCGACTTACCGCAGTTTGAGCAGCGTTTTCGCCGCCGTCTTTACATGGGTGGAAGCAGCTGTGGAATATGCGTTCAATTTAGTTCCTGGAAGTGAGTGAATTTTTAGCGAACCGCTGGAGAAGGTCGAATTTCGCTTATGAATTTCGTCGGTTATAAACAGTTATGAATTTTTTTTTCAAAAGGTTTATACTTAATTTCCTTTCGAAATATACTTTTTGACACAGAGAATCTGAACGTTCGGAATAGAAAAATAAAAAGTGCTCGAATGAAAAGTTCTCTCTCTCTTCCATGTGGAGAATGCACTTTTTTGGAGGAAATAATTGAGAAGAAAATTACCTGGTATGCGATTTTATGGGAAAATTGAATTTTACATAGAGAATGGCTAAAGGTTTGAAGGTTGATTGTTTGAATTGACTTAAAAAAAAAAATTCTAAAAAATTTATTTTGGTTCCAGTATGAATATTTTTGGAAGCAAAGTAACGTATTCACCTACTATGTTGATAAAAGTAGCGAACGCGGAATCGGGTGGTTGTAAAATATTACAATGTTGCTTAGACAAACGAGATGCGTTCGAGCGTAGCATTCTTTCATCAATCAATAGTGCCCCTTAACGTTCGTCACTGCGTCCAAACCAAAATAAAGTTTTTATAATGATGAAAACAGGATAAAAATTAGATTATTTCCATATGACAATTAGTTTAAAATAAAATCAAAATGAAAATTATATTAGTTCAACACCAAATACACCTTTGTCTGAAAAACGTTGAAAGCTCGAATTTTCTCCCTCACTAAACTTAACGTTCCTCGTTAAATTCTTGATTTTTGGTGAAAATGTCAAGAATTTAGCAGTTTCCTCAAGAAATTGTTGACTGCAGACGGGCAGATTTTTTTTAAATTGGAAATACGGATTCTGCATGCGTTGAAACGTAAAATATCCCATTTGGATGAGGGTTAGACTTTTTTTATAGGGCGAATAAAATGGTAAACGAATGAATATAAATTGAAGCCTTCAGATCGATAAAAGACGATCGAAGACCTGGTCGATTGTATTTTTTGGAACAAAATATTAATTATACCGTCACAATGATCAACAGAGTATATTTCGGTTTTGCTTTCTAGAAAAAATATGGCAGACTTAGTTTGAATTAAAAATGATTTCCAGTGCTCGAATATCTCACATAGAACTCTGCTAGTTTCCTCAGAAAAGTGACCAAGGAATCCATTCCAAGTATAGATCTGAAATATTCGACTTTCAAGCCGTTTGAAAGCACGAGGGTTTTCCTTATCGAAAGCAGTCGCTAAGCGAATTCTTCTGCAAGTCAAGGGCAGTTTTCTCTCTGCTTATGCTTCGGAATGCGATTCGATTGCGATGCGAACTCAACGCGTGCGAGATTTGAAGCGAAATTTCACCTTTGCTAACATGGACTCGTATGTTTGCTGGTTTTCCTTGTTTCGGGTTCAGTCGAGATTCTACATCGTCCAACGATACAGTTCGAGTGTTTCTCAAGCATTCTAATAAGTTAGAACGATTTTTATAGCTCAAAAAAATCTCGAGGCGAATTTCAAATATTCCACACAAAAGCTGTGATAACTAAAAAACCATTGAATCTATCGAAACTGATTCTTATTCGATTCAGCGTCGAAAAATCGCTAAAAATTGATATCAAACACACCTATTTTTCAAAAACGTTGGAAGTAGAAAAAGGTACTCCTCTCAAATCCCCGAAAATACCCTTAAAAGTGAGCCAGCGAGTTAGCTAAATAATTGAGAATTGTCTGACCATGAATGATTTTTTTGCGATAATCTCTACAATCTAGTAATTTTTGTTTCCCCAGAAAATTTTTTTTGACGGTTTACGGCGGCCGGACAGAATTTTTTCCATGGGATATTTATATGCCTTGAAACGTAAACATCAAATTTTGAGAGAGTTAGACAATTTTTTCAGGGGCGATTGCAATTTTTTATCATTGAATAGTAAACCGAAAACTTCTTGAAAGGAGCAACCTTGTTGTCAACAAAGTTTACGTATACGTTAGCAGTTTTCAAGCACGAGGGATACGGCAGCAAAGCGGTTTGTTGGATGGTCGATGGAGTTGAAGGTGGACCACGTTTGTGACGTCACTTATTCTTCACTGTTTTTCGCTATTTTTCGATCGCGCTCCTCTTCTCTCGGCGGTTCTTTATTCAATTTTTTCATTATTTCCATTTCATATAGAAAAAGTGTCACTAAGGATGTACAACACTTATTGATGATCATTTTGGTAATAAAAAAATCTACGTTAATTCTCCATTAAGATGATTTTCCTGTATAAGGAGATAATATGTTTACAGGCTTTTGTATGTAATTTTTTATTCTGTACAATTTATTAGACGCACTGGGATATCCGAAAATTGATACCAGGAAATAAATGTTCATGAAGTTGGCAGTGGCTGTATTATAATTATGCGGATATCTAGCTACAGAAGTGCTATAATTCTATTCGCCAATGGGCAACGTTGACTGCGCATTTTCGCCTAATAGGTAACTCCCTCGCGTTAGCCTTGTTAGAAAAAAAAAATTAATTACTCTATGGATAAACATTTGGTATATTAGGTTTCAGGCGGCAAGGCGAGCACTCAAAATCTTTATTCCTTCGCTTCATTCGGTTTTACCACGATTCAATTATGTACTATTACGAAGACGCGTAATTTTAGCGCCGATCATGCTCCACATTAATTTCGCCGTCTCCCCTTTCGAAATTCGCATCGCAACCGGATTTCCCGCGAGTGCGATTCGTTTCGATAATTGCACCGTCTTCGTGAAAATCGGCCGTCCAATTCGATCGAGACGGTCATTTGAGCGGCTAAGTGAGAAATATTAGAGATTCCCCACTTAAATCTAGGGCGGACCTGTTGCCCTAAGGAACTAGAAACGTCGGGAGCGGAACTGGGAGAGCCACCCGAGTCACGTACGCAGTTCCGAGTAGCGCGTGATTCCACTACGCAAAGCCTTGTTTGGATTTCTGACTCCATCGGTCGCCAAGTTCAACATCCAATGGTTAGGATGCGTAACGGTCGAGTTGAAGAATTTCGTCCGGCACATAGCCTATAAAGCGTATATGGTGAACAATAATCGTCAAGTACGAAGTGTCTTCGGTTGGAAGCCGGAACATTTTTTCTACGAACTTTAATACGAACCACCCAGTCAACTATTACTAGAGTTATTTGAGGGGAGAAAATTACTTATTCTAATTTAATGGTGTTCACGTTTACAATTTTATACTCGAACGAATCCGATTTATTCCTAATTGCGCTCTTTTCATTTTAGCGGGGAAACTCAAAATTATTTCTGTTCAGGAAATTTATCGAAAAAAGGAGGTTAGCTGGACATGATTCTCCACTTGGTGCTGTTGGAAGGCTTTCCTGATTTTTCGATATCGTAAGCAACTTCACAACAGCCAAAACCTCATTTTTTCGTTTTTCGCCAATAACTCCAAAATTATGCGAACTGAAAATTCACTCAAATTCGTCGAAAATTGAATTCGCTTTTGAATCACTGGCCAAACGTTACTTCAAACCCGTTACTCCCTGAAATACAGCCGATAAAAGTGACGAGTAGTTTTTCTAAATGTCTCGAAAATCAAGGCATTTTGTCAGCTATTATTTGGTAAACGCTCAATTTTTGGCTGTCGAAATAAACTTAGGATTATTTATTTCCTTTTTCTGGCTATTAATTGACTCAAACATTTCTGCTTTCCGTTCTCTTTTTCTGCCATTATATTTTCGTATAATTTTGATTCTCCCTTTAGGTGGCACCAATAAAGACGAAGAATACGACGACTATGGTGCTAAAAGCAAGAAACACGGGCGGCCAAGGAGTGAAAGCCGGTTGTACAAAAATTACCAGGTCCTCCGGATCAGGCCGATGCGAGATGAAGACGTCCAAGAGCTGACGACATTGGAAGATGAGCAGGGGCTTGAATTTTGGTATCCGCCGGTGAAAAACGTCTCGTCGGACCTCCTTGTGCCTCCGAATGTGGCCGAATATTTGCGCGAGTACTTGCAGGACCGTGATATCGAATTTACCGTGCTTACAACCAATCTTGAGGTACGAATAAATAAAAACGTAGATACCTACATAATTTATCGAATATAGGAAGTTTTTATAATTTTTGGTCGTATATTATTCAATAAGAAACCATTGTAATCGACCACAGAAAAAAATTATTGTCTAACCCCTTGTTTGAAAATTTGATATTTTACATTTCAAGGCATGTAGAATCCGAATATCCAATAAAAAATTTTGTCCGTCCGCCACACGCTGTCAACACTTTGGATGAATAATAATATAGTCGCAAAATTCTTGAAATTTCCACCAAAAGCGATTCTCGGTCTGACAACGGTTCAATTCTTCGACCGAATCGCTTGCTCAAATTTAAGGTAATTTTTGGGAGGTTTTGAGGAGAAAATTCGAATACACGAAGGTTTTTCTGACCAAGGCGTGTTTGGTATCAATTTCGGTAGAATTTTGGACGCTGAATCGAATGACACCATAGTGTGATCGATAGCTTTAATAATTCTTAAGTTATCGGAGCTTCAGCGTCGAATTTTCGAGGTTTTCAAAAATTTGGTAACGGGAGTTCCGGATTATTTGCAACCTTTTTTTTTCTCTCCAGTAAATCGGAACATACTTTTGAAACATCTCGTATGACCAGAGGCCGAGGATAATCGTACTGAAGCGCATAGAATAGCAATTATCGCTTTAGCAGGGTTTTACCGAAAAAGCGAGAGTTCTGTTGATCCAAAAGTTCATTACTCGAATTAATTTACCCACCGAGGCGTTTAATTATAAGACCACGCATTCACTCTGGGCCACTAGGGCAGCGTTCTACAATCCTACATTGACGAATTGAGCTCTTTTTAAGCGACACTTTATTTCGAACGAGAATAATGCCAATTTATGCAGCATTGCAGCAATATAATTGCAGCATATATCGTGCTTGCACGTTGGAAAATCATTATTTAACGTGGTCTCATTTTCGTTTGACATTAGATACCCCAGCTTTGGTAAAATTCGATTTAAAAACCTTTCTTGCTGCTTAAAATGCAATTTTAGAGAAATATCTGCTCGAGGCAGTTTGATCGGCTATTCCAAACGGTGTCCTCAGATTCAATATTGCTAAATACCAAAAATATTTAGTATGGTTTTACAGGCGAATTTTTAATCTTGTTATAAAAGTCGTTAGAGACAGCACGAATATTGAAATACTTCTGCATAGGCTTACAAATGCTCGAGTAATATCGTTACGTAAGTATGCATTTTCAAAAAATCGAAAACTCCATAAAACTGCAGTAATTTGAGAATCGTTAGAGATCGAGTCACGGAAAAAATACACGAATTTCAATTAAAGCAATCCTTCACATCGGGTATTGGTATTTTTTCGATTTTTGGGCAAGTTCATGGTCAAATTTGTACATAAATGTCCGCTCCGATCTGTCTCCCCAACGAACTCGGTAATTACTTTTGGAGAAAACGATTTTTCTGCAAAAATTCGGACATTGTCTAGAAATTGCGGCAGTTAACGTGCGAAGTAACATATTTATACAGACAAAATTTGTCAAAATATTTAAAATTTAAACAATATTATTTAATATTGTTTTTCTAGAATTCGATTCTCTGATCCAGGTCGATTTTTCCGAACGAGACAAATGCCATGTTTTTCTTTTGAAAAATTCGCATATAGAAAAAAGGAAGTAAGCGGAGTGAAAAATCAGTGGTGTGCATATTATAACATACAGAACATCCATATTTGAGTCGGCAGACTGATAATATAACTTATTATGAAATCAAGGAACTCAAAGGCCGCAACGTTCGTACATTAAAATATTATCACTGAAATACAAATTAAAAGGGACAAAAAACGGAAAAATACAGCTTCGTTACAGTAAAAATTCTGTGAAATGATCATTTTTACAGCAAGTGATATCCTAGAAGAAAAAGAGAACAGGATTAAAATAATAAAAGAATGTAAATCGCGTGAATGTACGGTGTGTGAGTCAATATAAAAAAATCAAGCGTCAACTACACGCGACGAAGAACATTCCAAAACTGAAACTGTCACAAAATTATTGACTAATACGGTCTGTAAAAATGAAAATAGAAAAAAATTACACATATCTCGGAAATTTTATCCGAAATCTGGAAACTCCTATTTTTGCACGTTCACTTGAAGAATTTTCTCTGAAAATTTAACCGAACTTCTTTCCTTTTTTCCTGGGATACGGCAACTTTTGTCGGTTTTTGACACACGTCTGGACACTCACCATTCGAACTCTTCCGTTCCGAATACTATTTTTCTGTCGATCACAATTCTTCCATCTTAACGTCAGCCGAAAATTTACTAAAAGCAGAAACTCCTTGTTTGATCCTCAAATACGGCATACTTGTAACGTGCGCATCAATTCCCACCTCTCAATAGCGCCGATTGAATTTTCCGCGGCGAAAACCTCATTTCGTAAACGCAAGAGTGAAAGTGATTATCTCCGATTGTCTTCCCAAATGGGCGAATTTCCCGAGTCATCCTTGCGCACTTAACAGTATCGATTGACACCTCTATGGACAATAAGGCGAAGCATATGCTCGTCACACAAACTTTCTCCAGCGCGAGCGTTCCGTTTGTTCAGGGTCATCAGATTTGATACACGGATTGTACCGTTAAATCGTCGAAGAAACGCATGCGCGTGGAAAGTCGTTGCTCGGGCCTATTCACGGCTCGTTTCGAACCATTAGTTCTTTCAATCCTAATTATTCGCCGCCGAAGGAAATGATAAACAGGCGCAATGACTACCGTTTCGTTTACTTTCATCTCATCGTATATTGCCGGAGAAACGAGTTGAGGGCCCGGGTTGGGTTCATCCCAATTATAAACCTGTTAAAATTTGAACCCTTGCACCGCCTTAAAATTAATTGAATTAGTTAAAATAATTATTTTTCATCGTTAAAAAAAAAAAAATACCACTAGGTATTGAAGGTTCTCTTTCAAACAATTAGATCCGACGTGGAAGAATACACCGATTATGTTCACAGTAAATTACTCCCTATTCTATCCCCTCAGTATGTTAAATTTACTTATTTTCCATATTTTACATATTCCATAGCGCATCTTCAGCTTCGTAACCGTTTATCGCTGTACCGTTTCATGTCTGAGGTTTTTCTCCAACGCGTGACTCAATTCGACCTGTTTTCACCGTTTTAGTTGGTCGCATGACTGTTTCAAGTACCAAAAACACGAATAGAACTCGTCGGTTCTTGGGATTTTCCATGCGGCTAGGTAGAAATCTTATTATAATAGCTAGTTACTAAAAGGATGTATCCGTTACTTGATGGAATCTATTAGTTGATTTCATAGTATGAAGATGCTATAGGAAAGATTGATAGCGAAGAAACGCGAGAGAAAACTTTCCAAGGTAACAGTTGCATTGATTTCGTGTTCTCATCTTCTCGAAAGAGCAGTCGATTTCATTTTTATAACACAAAAATCATTCAATGTAATAATTTTTTTCTTCAATTTTTATACCCTTCATTCGAATTATTCTATTTACTTGAAATTATTCCATATATTTTCAACGAGTATAAATTCATTCCAAAATTTATTTGATTCCGTTTATTGCCTTTTATAAAAACCAGAAACACCATTAATCCATTATATTGTATTTAATTTTTTTTCTAGCCCATTCCCCCGTTTATTCGAGCAATTTAATTCACGCATTGAACATATTCTGTATGATTTATTCAATTTTTGGTTTATTATTGATTAATTAATTATTGTAAACGATTACGAAAAAAAAATTCCAACCCTTCTCAGAACTAATTTTTCACGTTTCAAAGTTAGTTTAATTTTATTAATTTCTTTTTATATTCAAATTTTACTGTCCTAAATTTTAATCGGCAGTTTCATGATAGCTCAACTTCACCAGTCATTTTCAAATAACGACCCTACCTCGATGAAATGTTTTCGTTCGAAGAGGTAAATCATCGCTCGTCGTCAAAAATGCATTTCATTCGCGTCACGTCGACGGAGCAATTTATTTACGATAAATCGCAGCGTAGGCGAAGAGAAATTCTTTGCTAGGAACTGATTTCTCGCAGTGGAATTTAATTTATTCGCCGTCTCAAAACCTCGCCTATTATAGATCGTCAATAAATTAATAAATGGGCCTAGTTTCAGTTCTAATACAAATACTCAAGTGGAGCAAACAAAGGACGTCTCTTAATCCGATTAGGGCGCCGAAAGTGGAACTAGTCGACCCGTTATTTTTATTTTGCCTCAACTTGTCGAAACGTAAAAGAAACGCTTTCTTTTTCGGTTCTCGACAGACCAACAAAAAAGAAACTAAATTTTTTTTTCTCCTTGAAATGACTCGCAGTTATTATTTTCAGGCGGAAATAAAGAAGCAGAATCCGAGGCCAAAATCAAAATATAGCGAAAAATTACTCAAATCCGACAAAGGGCATTCGTTGACGTGGTCGAGGTTCCATCGATACAAAGGTAGGAAAATAGGAAAGTATGAAATTCGCTTTTTTCACCATTTTTATCAAGCTGTTCAATTCATCAGCTCGAAATAAGATTAATTTTTTATAGTCTAAATCGTTGTAATTATAATATAATATCGTAATTATAATTTTCCTGGTTTTTTTTTTTTCTTGAGAAATGAGAATATTGATAATTTTTGCAGATATTCAAGAATATTTAGATTACCTCGGCAGCTCGATGCCCGACCTAGTCAAAATAATCACCATCGGCAAATCGGCTGAAAACCGACCGTTGAAAGTGGCCCACGTTTCGTCAGGGAAGAAAAAAGATCCGCATGCAATTTGGATTGATGGAGGTACTTAGTTATTTGCATAATTGATTCAACGGTTGTTAAATTATAGGTAATTATGGAGAAAATTGCTGTTTCTCTATATTATTTATCTAAAGCCTATTGATTCTTGTAGCAGTGCTGGTTAGAAAGCTCTTTATGTAGAGACTCCCGTTGGTTTGCGAGCGAGATAGATCCGCACTGCACATTATTCTTGAAGGTTCGGTATTATGAGTTTGAGGGCGCCAGGCAAAATTCAGATATATAGAGAATCACACATTATCGATAGCCGAGGGAAGAAATCAAATATGCCATAAGCTTATCTGAAGTGCTTCGCAGTTGATCGAGTATACTCAAGCAATATTATTTCTCTTCGAATTCTCCTACCAATTTCATATCCAATTTTTCAACGTTGGATGCTAATTTTGAGCGCATCTTGAACTGTACCCCTGGATTGCTAAATTCATTTTTTTTCAGGAGTCCACGGAAGAGAATGGATCGCTCCGTCAACAGCGCTTTTCATTCTGAAACAGCTGACGGAAAATTACAACACGAACAAAGGCGTTGTTGACGGTATTGACTGGTATATTATGCCAGTAGCCAATCCGGATGGTTACGAATATTCGCACAGTGCGGACAGGCTGTGGAGAAAGAACAGGTCGAAAAACGCTGCCAAACGTTACGACGATTACCGATCCGACGATTATAGCTACTATGACGAGGGAAGGCAAGCGAGGTATTGTATTTATTCTCTGAATTTTGAAATAATATTCCATGGTTGTTCACAAAGATCATGAAAAATTTTGAATGTAGTTATCGTTCAAAAAGTGAGTATCAATACTAGAGGCCACTCATTTACCCGTTTATTTCAACAGTCAGGAACCATTTTGAATAAAATATAATGTTTGAAAAGACAGTATAAATACTATATTTATTTTCATAAAGTCCTTTAATATAATCCTTTCGTTGGCCGTCATTCGAATCTTTTCAAAGGCCACTATTGGGCACGTTTATTTAGGCATTTTCTTGGCCATGATTTTACCGATCTTTGGGAAACATAGTAGGGCCCTTTAACGGGCCACTAGTTACTCCTTTTCATCAGCCAATAACTGGTCCCTTTCATTGGCCGCTTATTGGACAGTTTCATGGGCCAGTAAATTAACCGCTCATTTCAACAGTAACGAACCATTGTGAATAAAATACGGTGTTCAAAAAGCCAACGTTTTCAAGGGTCCCAATTTGGCCCTTTAATAGGCCACTATTGGACACTTATGATAGGCAAGTATTCAGGCCCTTCTACTGGCCATGGTTTGGCAGATTTTTGGGGAACTTTGTTGGGCCTCAGCGTTTAGCTGGTCCCTTTTTATTAATTGAGGGCCACTTATGCGACCTTTTATTTCAACAGTCACCGTTTGGAATTAAATGTAATGGACACAGATACTGTATTATTACCAGCGGTCCTTTTATGGGCTACCATTCGGGCTCTCTATGATTAGGCAGTTAGAACGGGAATTTAATAGCGGGGCTCTTTCATGGGCCACTAGTCAGTTTCATGTATTGGATGTGATTTGATCCTTTTAAATGGCTACTAATTAGCCATTTTATTTCCACAGTTATGAATATTTACTAATAAAATACGATGATTAAAAATACAGTACTAATACCTGGGTCCTTTCATAGGCCATCTATTGGGCACTTGCGATAGGCTACTATTTGAGCCTTTTTAGTGGCCATGATTTGGAAAATATTTAGTGTAATGAGCAAGGCCTTACATAGGCCACTAGACAGTTCCTTTTATCAGCTTTTAGTTAGAACTATAATAGATAGTACCTTTTATTGGCCATTAATTGCGGGCCCTTCTAGGGACCACTGATGCGAACTTATATTTCACACAGTTAGGAACCATTTTGATAAAATTTGATGTTAAAAAAGACAGTAATAATACCAGGGGTGCTTGTATGGGTCGCCAATCGATAATACGGTTAGACAAATTATTTCCTAATTAAATTAGTCGAATTTTTTTCCCAACTGAGATTAATATAAATGAAACAATTTTTTCTTTGAGAGAATTCGTATTTTTTATTTATTTATTTTTTATTTTTTTTGAGCTTGGCAACTAATCAACGATGTCTATGGCCCATTATCTTCTAACTCAATTTCGTCTGTATTCCGTACAACCATCAATGGTTTATACAAAATTCATCCAGCGTTTATTCCCCTCAATTGTAACGAACGGTTCGACTTCGAAGATCGTTTCAGCTGAGTCGACAACGTGGCGACGTTTTGTACGCAGAAATCGTCCCAGTTCGACGACGCCTTTTGCATTATTATTTGGTCCCTCTCTGTCTCGTGAATTGTCCGATTTCCGAGTTGAGTGCATTTTCAAGGCAATGTTTAAGTCGCGTACAAACTCATTTTTAAGAAAAGTAGGGAACTCAATGAAATAAAATACTAAATAACAATAGTATTAATAAATTTAAAAAAACTAGAAAATTCATGATATTTTGTTAGTCAGAAATACGTTGACATTTTTGTTCTACTAAGCTCTGGGTAGAGCTCGTATATTTTTTACGGAATGATTTTAACAAAACCATAAGACTAACGTGAGACACGAAATACTTCATATTTCCGAACGTATCTCACTTTCTGAAGATTTTCTGCAGTTTTAATCGCGACCTATCGAACAGTTCCTTTATTTTCTTGGCTCTTTAGTAGTTTCGATAATTTTCAGATTCTTCTGGGGGGAAGATCCGGAAAACTGCCAAGGTGTCGATCTCAACAGGAATTGGGACTTCCATTGGAAGGAAGTCGGCGCTTCTAATAATCCATGCAAGCCAACTTACGCCGGCGATCGTCCGTTTTCAGAACCGGAGACGAGAGCTATGAGCGATTTTATCATGGACCACAGCGACCGAATGAAGGTAGATTTTCGAAATAGTAAAATAGGTTGGCAGTATTATTATTTTGAATCCAAAGTGACATTTTACCTGAAATTTTCCCAGGCGTACCTCACGCTTCATTCGTACAGCCAAATGCTTCTTCTGCCGTGGGGATATACGAAGCAGAACCCAAAAGATTACGACGATCTCATGTACCTTGGACGGAAAGCGATAGAATCCCTCCAGAAAATGTACGGCACTCCGTACAAAATTGGGACATCGCCTTCACTGCTTTACCCGACATCAGGCAAGCATTAAAAAAAAAAAAAAAACAAAAAAAAAAGTAAAAATAAATTATAAAAGGATAAGGCTTTGAGTATTTCAGTCATTAGAGGCATTATCCGTCTTGTTATCAGTTGATTCAGATTTTTTCCGTAATCCCTCCAGTTGTGTGGTTATACTTCCAGCATTTTACTTTCCTAGAGATCTCACTGATGCTCATTCAAGTGTCATACGTCATTCAAGTGTGCTTTACCTCTCTATTCTCTCTGTGATTGATGACAACAGAAAGACATCGATCACGGTTAAGATTTCGCTTTTCGGAAATTCTTGGGTTTTCGATAATTCTCCGCTCTTCATGGCAAATCGAGCCAATCGTTTGTCAGTTGACTATTAAATTTAACGTCTTTCATGAAACGATAAAGTTTTTATAACCAATCTGCCGAACAAAGCGCGTTAAGTGCTTCATAATGAAGCAACGAATTGTCAACGACGAAGTATTGAAGGTTTTCTATTGTTAGAAGAAAAATGTCCCTACTCATTGTTTGGTTATTAAGAGAAGATAGCTCAACATAAATAAAATCATAGTTTAGCTCGAGAAAAATGCTTAAAAAAAATTCACGAGTCACGAATATTTTCTCACTAAGTCAATTTTTTATATAAATTTTTTCCTTTTTTTTAGAGAAATGTCATAAAAGAGAAATAAATTAGAAAGAAGGAAAACCCAAAAGCTACCGCTACAAGGAGAAATTTTAAACTAAAAATATTATTTCGTGAGTAACAGATCTCATAACTGAGTCCCAATAATTCATATTGAACAATTTACTTAACTGTTTTTTTTTTCAAATAAATTAATAATTCTAGCAGATAATTTTGTACGAGGAAATATCTGTTATCTTAGAAAGAAATATATTTTCACTCTATTTAGCGAATCTCAACTAGCAAAAAAAAAAAAAGGAATAGTTCTTTGCAGTACTTCGATATAGCTAAAAGTAAAATAGGAAAAATAAATATTTAATAAAAAATTATAATATTATAGTAGAAAATTCTCCATTTTATGAAACGGGATTGCAGTTTCTTTCACATTTCCACATTTCATTTGAGATTGATTTCTCTTTTATTAGAATTTTAGTACCGTGAAAATTTTCTAGTTTTTTATTGAACTATTTAATACTACCGAGGGATTTTTCTTTAATCGATTTTGTCATTTTTTTAGGAAGCTCAGACGACTGGGCGAAAGGCCGAGCTGGAATCAAATACAGTTACACGCTCGAACTTAGAGACAAGGGAACATTTGGATTTCTTCTGCCCGCCTCTCAAATCGTCCCGACTGGTCGAGAGACTTTCGCCGCCGTCAAAACAATAGCTAAACACGTCATGAATTCGGATTGAAATTTTCGCGAATATCAAGAGAGATAGTGAGGATTTTGACAAAACTTTTCGATCCAAATTGGAGTGTCTTTCGTCTAAAGTGGTCTTGACAGCCTCAAATAAATCATTGGAACTCCGTGGCACTCTCACGATGAAAAAATTTAGAATGGTATTTTCGTGGTAGAAAATTTTCAATATCGGACTTGAGGAAATCGAAAATTTATTTTTTTTTTACTTACTTACGTGGAGTCAAAAATTTTTTTTCTTGTATTTGTCGCAACGAGGAAGAAAATATGTTTTTAGAAGAGAATTTTAAATGTTCGAAATCGGTGCACATTTTTGTAGTGAAACGTCTTAATGGTGATGGTAATTGGAAAATTCTCTCGAGTCACGTGTAATTAGTTAAATTGCGTACTGACCCTCCGTACCACCAAGTCGAATGGTGTAATTTATAGAAGTAGAAAAAAAAACAATAAGTGCTGGAGTTATTTATTTTGTCACAATTGTAAATAAATTGTTCATATATTAGTTTCGTCGTTGACCGAAAAAAATTCCAAAACACAAAATTGACGTCGAACTCGCACAAAATCGTGATTTTTCACAAATGTCTCGCGCTTGCGAGAGGGTAACAAATCGGGAGTTTTTTTTAATCTATTTTTCCATTAAAAAAAAAAAAGAAAAAAAAGGTAAATAAGAGCAAAAGAACAAAGAGAAAATTGAAAAATAACTTGGTCACGATTCTCAAACGGTCGAGCCTGGTTTATTTGCAAATAACAAAACAACTTAACGAACGTTCACTGCAATTTTATTTCGGTCTTTTATTTGTGGGATGTCTGAAAAATAAACTTACGGCCCGATCTAATCGTCATCCGAATCAGAAGTCTCTTCGGTCGAATCCGAGTTGCAATCTTGATAATTATCATCTTTCTCCGGTATTTGTCCGGTGTAGTACAAATACGCGTGAGGAATGACCCTGGTCCTGAAATACTGGCCCACTTCGTAATCGGTCGCCAGACGAACGTGAACTTCGTCCTTCACTTCGATTCTAGGATCGTCCGGGACGACTGGGGGGTTGAAGAAGTTGAAAAAACTTTCGTTTTTTACGAGACGCTCGACGACCCGAACGTTCCCGGTCGAGCGGTGTCGCTGACGTTGCTTGCCGAATCTAACGGTGACATCTTGATTGGGCAGCCACTCGATTGTGCATCCGATGCACTTGTATATTTCCGAGTCGTGTTTGAACGGCGTCGGCACCGATTTTATATGATATTCTTTCGTCAGCGCTCGGTTGCTGAAGTAGGGATTCGACTGGAAAATGAAATTCAACCTGAAACCCATCGGGTCTTCGATGTAATCGATTTTTATGTCTTCCAAATAAGCGATGATCGGCTCATCGTAAGGCCGCATCATGTCGTTCAGCGTTGCCGAGTGTCGGAAAACCGTCAGCCAGAAGCCAGGAACTCCTTCGTCATCGCTTCGAGGCGTTTTCAAAACAGCCTCCTTTAGTACATCGTCTTCTTCGGCGAGTTCGGCTTCCTATTTGGAACAAATCGACCGTTACTTGAGGAGACTGTTAAAATGATACCTGGACTATTGAGCAGCAGTTACTGAGAACTGGGTAGTACTACCAGCTGTTTTGAGCCGACCAGCCCTAACCGATTAACCAGCACCAAACGACCAACCAGCTCATAACGATCAACCACCCAACCAGCCCAAACCAGCCAACCAGCCCTAACCAGCCAACCAGCCAACCAGCCCTAACCAGCCAACCAGCCCTAACCAGCCAACCAGCCCTAACCGATCAACCAGCCCTAAACGAATAACCACACAACCAGCCCTAACAGTTCATTAAGCTCTAACCAGCCAACCAGCTAAGTAGTCCCAATTGAGCGACCGGCTAACCCGGCAGCCAGCCCTAACCGATTTCTACCCCAAAACGACCAACCAGACCTAAACGATCGACTAGCCATAACCAGCCAACCATCTAGACATGCCCCTAATTCTCTCAACTTTCCCCACTTTTAGTTGGTGGGAGGTGATGCAACCAATTCTCCAACCTTCTTCTCCACTTGCACTGTCAAACGGAAAAGGGACGGATATCCTCTTCAATGGTGGGGCTAACTCCACCTCCCCTTTTTCACCCTCCACCACTGCTGCATAGGAGCTACTGCAATGGAAACTTGAATTTCAAACTCGATGAAACTGCCCTCGCATGGCAAAAAACTAGAATGTTTATCCCTCGCAATTTTTCTAAATACTGACTACGAAAAAAATTACTTCGGGTTCTCGCCGACCGGTTATGATTCCGCTTCTTTCTTCGAACTGCTTGATAAAATCGACACTATAGCGACGCTCGAGGGCGTGAAGCTCGTTGAAAAATTGCGATTCCAAATCTGACGTCTTCATCTGAAGACCCTTTAGAGCCTGAAGGCGTTCGCGCATTTTGACGATAGGCTCGGTCGACAAGAAGGTGCTATTTGTGACGCGCAAGTTAATCCCCTCGTTGGTGTCACCTTCCGAATTAACTCTCGCCGCCTCCATCTACGTATTAGTCATCAATCATGAAGCTTAGTAAAAATTAGGCGTTTTTTTAAAAAGGTCAGAGTACGAAATTTGGACATTTTGAAGGCTTACTTAATACTTTCAGCTCTCTATTAGAGAATTTATCAATTCTATGAACGATTAGATATAAATAAATAGACTTGAGATTTAATTCCTTACAAGAAAGAATTATTTGTTCATTCGATACATATTTTTTTCGAAATAGATGAAAATCCGTTTCCCCTCAATTTCCATCATATCTAAACGGCCCATAGTCACGGCGGAGATCGTGAGAAAATATATTTAAAAAAATTCGCTTACTTTTCCGACGATGGATACAGGAATAATTCAACTATCAATCAAAACGAAATCACACTTTTAACTCAACAATTTGCCAGCCTTTGACGCTAGTATTTTTGTTTGGTTACTAAAAAAAAATGCTCAAGCGAGTATCCAAGCTTTTTTGCGACAAATCACATGATCGGAAACCAATTTTAAAATTTTTCCTCCAAATAATTGACGCGGAATTACTTGCAGCTCGTGGTAAACCATGATAATCGTGCTCGACAGTAAAAATTGCTTGGAATTTATCAGAACAAAATCATTTTCCATTTACCTATTGTCTGAGTTGTTTTTTTTTTTTTTTTTTTTTTTTTTTGTTTCAAATTAGAAATCTGTTTTGATTTTCTTGATAAAATATCAAGGAATGGAATAGCGTAATTTGAACTTGAGTTTTTGCCTTTTCATATTATCTCCTTCAACTTGAGAAAAAAAAATCATATTTTCTTTTATTGCTGACAAAATATGCATAAATTTTCTCATGATAACTTTTTGATAAATCCTCCGCTCGAATTCGATTCGGATATTGCTTTCCAAGGAGCTCAATATTCTCCAAGACATTGCTCACCTAATAAGCGTGGGAATTATTTACTAACTGAAACTAGGGTCGCCACATCGTTGTCAGCTCTGAACGCGGTAAATTTCCGGTGAATGTGCATAGAATTTCCAAATATCGAGGGCGATATAAATGATGATAATAGGAAAAACAGCCGCGGCGCCGATCGGTTCAAATTACGATAGAGACGCAGTTGCGCTGAAAAATAATCGCCTCAATAAAGAATACATTTGCGTTCGTCAGTTGATAAGTATCTTAACGAACGATAACAGCGAGAAGCTTATTGTTGAAAAGCTGAAAGGGAAAAATCTGTCGAGCCTTTTGTACAATGCGAAGATCATAGACAATTCGAAGAACATGGCTACCAACAAGCGAATATTGGGCTGCGTGATTCGAGCTATCGAAAAGGAAAAGCACCTGATGCGGAGGAAAGAAATAGAAACCTCGTGGAGTCGGAAGTTCCTCTCGTCGTTCAACTGCCTCCACCCGATAAGATCCGAGGTCGCCGTTTTCAGAGACTACAGAGACGTCCGACGTCTGAAAAAGCGAAACCAAGGCATCGCCAAGAGCGGCAAGAAAAGCGTAAGGGCCAGTGTTAAAACTCGATCGAAACGGAGCGACGTCACTTCGATTTTCACGACTCGAATGGGCAGCGAACGGTTTTCGAATTTCGGAAGCGTCTTCAAACAGCCGGCACACTGTAAAACGGAAAAGGCGTACACTTGCGTCTTCAAGACCGT
Source organism: Tupiocoris notatus (assembly GCA_037159825.1). NCBI lineage: Eukaryota > Metazoa > Arthropoda > Insecta > Hemiptera > Miridae > Tupiocoris > Tupiocoris notatus. The sequence goes on along the minus strand of JASJUZ010000623.1, from coordinate 2,101,196 downwards.
CATGCTATCTTATGAAACCGTCTTCCCTCTCGATTTGTCTTATGTTCAAACGAAATCGATCGAAATCGTCCCCTTCGCCGATAAGAATGTCGTCTGCCCTCCCGAACGTGTCACGTCGTCCACTCAAACGTCGGAAGTTGACAGCGTTTTCACGGTAACGGCGACCCAAGTGGACAGTTCTGCTCTTGCGAGCAAATTGCGCAACCTTTTCGACGCCGCTGTTAGCGAGCCGACCGATGGAAGTGTGAGCTTGAAGAATTTCGCAAGATACGTCGACTCGACCGTATCTCCATCGACGGAAATAACGCCGTACCTGAAATACCCGTTGAAATATCCGATGAAATCTTCCCGAGACACAGTCGATCCCGATATGAGCTACAGAGAGGCGAGCGAGCTATCGTTGACGTCCGAAGGTAGCGGCTACGAATTGGTCGGCTTGGGCGAGAAAGAATCGCAAAACTCGACGTCGAGCTCGGAAAGAGAGCAGAAACCGAAAGAAATTCAAGAGACGCACCTCTTGCGCCAAGATCAGACGAAACAGCCGGGCGTTGTTTACGAATCGTTGAAGAATTCCCGCGACGACTATAGCAAAATCGGAGCTTGCATTATCAGGCGGCTTAACGCGTCGATTCAGGGAAACCGAACCGAAAACGCAGTGCAGAACTCTATAGTTCCCGAATTGATCCTCAAATGCACCGAATTGTTCGAAAACGCCACCGACGACGACGAACCGGCAGATTCGACGCGAGATCCGCGCTTTACGACTTTTCAAAAACCCGCCGACCGAGATGCGAACGATTTTTGCTTCCCGGTCCAAGAAAATTCCTGCTCCAGCAAAGGAAAGCTGTTCGGAGTTTCGGAAAATAGCCTCAAAGGAGCATTGCAGTGCAAAGAGGTGAGAGCTGGGAAAAATCCAACTCCCGAACTGAAAAGTGCGCCCGAAGAGTTCGCAGCTGAAAATTCGACTCAAACGCCAGCCTTGAGCGTTCACAGTTTGCTCGAGGAGCTTCGCGACAAAATGTCTCAGCCCAAAAATCCCAAAGATCCGCCGGCTGAAGAGGAAGAAGATATAAAGCCTACCGCGGTCAACCTAACAATAGAACCTATGATTCTCAACGTTGAGCCCAGCGAAAGCCAAACGCTGACCGAACCCAGCGCTGAAATTTTGTTAGAGCAATCCAAAACTCAAGAATTCACTACGCCCGCGCCGCCGCCGTCGATGGTCAGCTCTGGAATCGAGCCGAGATTCGACATCGTCGTCAACTCGTTCGTAGAAACTCCCGCGAGCAACGGGCTCATCTTGCACGCGTTCCATTCGACAGAAAAGAGAGCTGTGCAAAATGAAGCCTCCTACGAAAGTCACGATATGCTCAGGTACGCACAGGAAAAAACGAAGGACAAACGCGACGTCAATTCGCGACCCGGCCATAAAAAAGGGAAAACCAAAAAGGCGAAACCTGCTAAAAAAGGGAATTTGGAATCGTCGAGGAGTTGTAAAGTTATGTGAATAAAAAATATAAAAACCTCCCTTGGGTTGGAAATTGCGCTAGGATTGATGTCCAACCGTTTTAGAATTTTTACTGTTCAAAAGTGACAAAATTTGATTTCGATCTAGCAACCCTTGGCACAATATCGACCAGAACGAGCTGACGAGCGAATGAACGAGCTAAAAAACGAATTAGCGATCGAGCTGAGCGATTGAGTCAAGAAGCTAAGGGAAGAAACCGAGAGAAAGAGCCAAGTGGATAAGCCATCAAGCAAACGAGATACTAAGGTGAGCAAATGAGCTTACAAGGTAGTACGAATGTGCTTACGAGCTTGCTAATGAGATAAGCGAACGAGCAATGTAACTAGCTAATGAGAAGAACCTAGAATTAGCGAACGAGCTTGCCAATCAATGAGGATTTTAATTATCGATCTGTTGAGCAAGCTGAGGGACCGAGCCAAGTCAGTAAGCTAACGAGAATATTATGATTGATCAACCTAATGAGCAAACGAGCAGATGAACGAGCTAACGAGAAATGAAGCCAAGCCAAAGATCGAACAAGCTAGAGCTGAGCGAGTAATTGAACGAGCTATATCGTTAAGCTGGTGAGAATTCTAGTCAATGATTGAAAGAGGGAACAAGATTTCAATATGAGGAAACGCGAGCTAATTAGTTAGGCGAAAGAGTTATTGAGATAAGTGAACAAGCTAAGTGTCAAGCTATGAGACGAAATTGGTGAATTAGCTTTGCAGATTCTATGAGACAAGCTTAGTGGATAAGCTAACGAGACAAGCTTAGTGGATAAGCTAACGAGCGCAAATGAACTTATTATTATTAGCTAGCAAGTGTAGTAGCTGAGCGAACTAGCTGAGAGAACGAGCCCGGCTAGCTAACGCAGAAGGATAAGCTAACGAGAGAACCACTCGAGCTAATGAGCAAGCGAACAAGATAATTAGCAGTTTGCTAGCTTAAAAATGAATTAGTGAGTCTATTGATGATAAAATCATTAAACAAACTGTGAGACTGAGCTGGGACAATAACCATCAGTTAAATGAGCTAATGAGATGAGCGGACGAGCAAAGTATCAAGCTATGAGACAAGCTTAGTGGATAAGCTAACGAGAGAATGATCCAGCGAAAGGAGCAAATTAATGAAGGTTAATATTGGCGTGTATATTAGCAAGTTAAGAGAGCAAATGAAAAGAAGAGAAAATAAGCAGAGAACCTAGCCAAGCAAATGCGCTAAGAGCTAATTGTTCATGCAAAAAAAAAAAAAAAATGTGCTAACGAACGAATAAACGATCGGACTAACAAATTTGTCAGTATAATTATATAGCCGTTTGATCCTACAAAAAGAAGAAAAATTCAGTAAAAAAAATATAAATAAATTAGAGCTGCAAAAAAGATAAAATTCATTGTTGACAGAGTAGAATAGCAATTAGGTTGTGAATAAATTATTCTCTTTCGAGCAACATAAATTGTAATTAACGACACAATGCATTTGTAATGGTATCATTATATACGAACACGATAACAGACGTAGAAAAGTAGAAAATTAACGAGGTAATCGACACTTCCCGACGACACTGTCAGTCCGATGATGAAATGAATTCAACGAGTTTTTACAATCGAAACGATAACTGATAGCGCAATACTTTAGTCCGGTTAGATTACAGGTCAAGACGAAATTCAACAAATCCGCGTATTATGAATGAGGAAATCGAGACCCAATAATAAAAATACTGACGCATCGGCGTCATCACAAATATCCAATCAGATTATCTTTCGAACGATTTCCAAATCGATCGCGTGGTTAATAAAAATCGCTCTCACTCGAATCGCCATTTCGGAGTATATCGAAGTTTCGAGATTCGATTTTCAACTGTCGAGAAAGCACAGGAGAAGAAGCATAATTAAAAAGCCGACCAAAGTGGCCAAATACTGAGTGATTCTGACGACGCCGCGTTCCTCGGATTTTGAGAGGATTTCGAAAAACACGACAAACATGAGCGTGCCCGTTGCGAGGCCTTGAAGTATCGTCGAGGCGAAATCCATCGACAGAGATTCGCCGGATGACATTCCCATCCCAAGACCGACACCTAAAAAAGAAAAAAAAATTAAAAAAAATAAATAAATAGAAAAATAGAAATTAAAAAAAAAAAATAAAAAAAATGAAATAAGAAAAATTGATATTCGCAGTCGATTTTGGAAACTTTTTACTACATTTTTTTGTAGAGTATAATGAAAAAAAAATGAGTAAAAATTCAATCGGTTCCAACCGTGATTAATGGAATGGATTTAACGACAGAAAATTATTAGCTTGACAAGGCTTCTAATGATCTTGGCTCGAAAAATGTTCTCCACCCTTTCAATTTATATTTACTTCGAGAAAAGTCTTGGGTGACTTTTCGCCGTAAAACTCACCAATCGGGGAAGCAATTGCGAAGACGAAAAGGCAGATAGCTTGGACGAAAACGCTCGCACCGCCGGAGAGGATTTCAGCTCCGACGCATATAGCTATGATCAATTTGTGCGCAGCGACAGCACCCAAAAGCGTCCACATTTCTTTGACGTTTTTCTCAAGCCCGACGGCCGCACCTTCGAATACTTGGTGAATCGAGACTGCAATTACCAACAAGATGCCTCTCAGGGGTCGGTCAGGGTCGACCTTAATATGGCCACTGTGAGAAAATTATTATAATTATGAGATTATAATATAGTAATTATGTAATGTTTTTAAACCAGAAATTTTATATTACTTTGTATTTTTTATTTTAATTTTTTAATATACCTATAATTATATAGATTATTTATTTATTTTTTGTTAATAAGCGTTGTAGGATACTGTGGCATAAAAACGAGCACAATTAGACAATTAACGGAGACAATGACAATTCAATTTCAACAATTACATGTGCCCTAGTATGCGTTATACGTCAAAAATTGAAATCAATGAGAATGATATAAAACGGACCTACTACATTTTCTGTTTTGGGGTGATTGATGTTGCGTCAACTGAAGCCCTGAATGCATAGACCCGTAAACATGGTCATTCCTAAGGCTGAGAGGTGTCGAGTCACTGAGCCTGAAAGGGGCGATATATAAGATCAGAGACCCGGCTATTTATCTATTGGACTGTCATGTCGGACATTTTGTACGAAAGCTCTTTTTTTTCTCTTCCGAATTTCTCCCACAGAAAACACAAATATGAGAGTCGAGAGGGGAAATATTGCAAAGCAGTGTCACTGGACTGGAAATTTATTCATTTATTGTTCAGGTTTTTAAAACTCGAATTAAGTGCGGTTGAGGTATTTCCCATTGGAAAGAGCTCGATTTTTCAAGGACTTTTCCCTTCATAAAAGAATTTTTATCCTCTCATAAAAGGGAGACTTTCATTTTATTTGTTCTTTATAACAAATTAAATTCTTTATAACTGACTGCATAGAAAAAAATATACTATTTATAATTATCTCGAATTTTTCGAAAATATCATTTTCATCCGAAATATTTGGTGATAATTCACTTCAATTTTCCGAAAAATTAACTATAAAAACTGGCCGAACGTTCGTACGAAATGTCCCAACGGAAATCCACAATCAACGTACCGTAGTGAATGCGCTCTTCTTTGGTAATCGTCAGTCGAGTTGAAATACTGTTCGCCTAAGCTACAGAAACGAAAAATAAAACAGCCGGCTGTAAAACATTAAACACACACGTATACAATTGACAAAGACAATTACAAATGGATTATGGAATCACAGTAATTCCTTCCGGAATTCTTAGGACAGTCACATTTACAAAAAATAAAAAATAAAAAAATAAATACATAAATGAATAATATAAAAAGTCACTTGATGAAGGGAGCAACGAGCTAGTGAGCAAAATATCGATAGAGAGAACGATCGATCGACTGGACGACAAAAATAAAGGACCATGGTTATATTATGAACTTCTGAAAGAACGAGCGATTCAACGAGCGATGAAACTAGTGAACGAACGATCGTTCAAACGAATAAAAAATAATCAATCACTCAATTAAAAAAAAAAAAAAAAAAAAAAAAAAGATTGAACGAAAGAACGAGCGAACGATCAAACGAGCACAGTGATTGAACGAAGTATCAAATAAAGCAACGATTGAATGAACGAGTAAACTACGGAGGGTCGAAAAAGCGAATGAACGAGGGTTAAATTGCCCAAGCGGGCGATCAAAAGAACGAACGGTTGAACTAAAGAATGAGCAATTTGCCAAATTAATGAATGAGCGATCACATGAGCGAACGATCTAAAGAACGAACGAGCAAACAAATGATCGATCATGCGAACGATCGAATGAACAAGCGATTAAATGAGAGATCGTACAAACGAATGAATGGCTGAATGATCAAACGAAAGACTAGCGAACAAACGAGTGGGCGCACGAAGAACGATGGAAATGGCGGTCAAATTAGTGATAATAGGACAAACAAAAATGTGCGAATGATAAAAAAAATCTGGATGACCGATTGAGAGATCGAACGAACGATCGAAAGAACGAAAGAGTGACGGGATTGAAAGACAATGAACGGAACGATAAAAAGAACAAAGCGAGTGATCGAACAAGCGATCGAAAGAATGAAACGAAGAATAAAAATCGAGCGAGTGATTGAAGGAACGATCGTGGGATGATCGATAGAGCGATCGGCTGAATGACGCAGTCAAAAAACATTTCTTTCAGTGAGTGACCAAACGAAAGAATGATTTTTTGAAATAACAATTGATCTAAATATTGAACGAGCGATTGATTTAAAGAGTGAACGAACGAGCAAGCGAACGAAATATCGAACGAATAATCGAATAAAAATAACTTTCGAGCAAATGAACGTTTTATCGCACAAACGAACAGATATCGGATAAGTAGAATTAAATAAGTAAAAATGTTTTAAATAATCATCTACGCAATAAGGGCGACACAATTGCTGAAAATTGAACGAACAGACAGCTCATTTTTGACCAATTCGACGGCACAGAGTTTTCGATTATTAAAAAAACATAATTAAAAAAAAAACTTTAAAAATTCAAAATTTCGGCTCACTGCTTGGAAAACGTATTATTCCCTATTTACACTTACGCTGTACCGTCATCATGATGATTATGACCAGCACTTCGATGAACGTGGTCGTCGTTGGACAAACATCGGTGAACCATCTCTTCCGTGCCGTACATAAGGAAGAAACCTATGCACATAATCAGTTCGGCAATTTCGACAGGCCATTTTGGCATTTTATTCGCTTCTTGCAACTTCTCTACGCCCTCTCGCACTTCGGGGAGGAGATGGATGTAAGTTGTTGCTAAGAGGACACCTCCGCCAGCTCGTAAAAGGTGATCTGCAGATAAAGTATCCGTTGTGAGCGATAGCGATGCGAAAATCGGTGTTGAAAATCAATTTTTTTTAAAAACTACATTGTAAAAATTTCATCTCGATTATTTAAGCCCATCGGATATTAAACTGAAAGAATCAAAGTGAGCTTAATTTTATTCAAAAATTAACTAGGTATTAATTAAAATTAATTGAATATTACTGTAGAAAAAATACAACAGCGAAAAAGTGAATAATTTAGATTAAAAACCATTAAAAATGCTGAAAAAAAATTGGAAATACCAAGCCACAAATTGTTGACTCTCCCCACGTAACCCGAACCGCGTCTGATAATAGGCCATGGTAGAAATTCGAATATGATAACGGAAACGGCGAGGAAAACGATCGCGCATACTTTGTTGAAATTCAAATAGGCCAGCTCTTTGAAACCGCTCTCGTCCATGTGGTAGAAATAGCTCGCATTATTCAACATTTCTAATAATCCCGGAGGACCACTCGCGACCAAGGAAAGCGCACGATTGGAGGAAAAACTGCCCGACAACAGCGCGTGCTTGCGGCCGTCGATACGTACAACAATGGAACTGACAATGAGATTCCGATTTCGAATCTGATGATTCAACATAACAAGTTCAGCCGAGAGTCACGTCGAAGACTGCTTCGAAGAGCAGTTAACGCTCTCGTAAACATAAACTCGATTTATTTACTTCCAAGGAGCACGATTCTTACCATTTTCAAACGCGAATTCGTCTCGGGCGCACCTGAAATCGCCGAATATTTCGACAACACTTCTCCAGCGTTTTTGGTCATTGTCAAAAATAGTGTACACACAGTACTTCCATGTGAAGACAGGTGAACCATTATTAGTATGGAAATATGGAGATGAGCGGGTAGAATGCTTTGAAAACACCAGTCGAAAAAAAACGTCACAAGTAACACTCAGAGGCTGACAGAAGCTCTTCAAAACTTGAATAAATATTGTCTGTTTGCACCATGAGTTTTCAACGAATATATATATATTATTTGTCGATATATTATTACAAATAAATATATTATTATTCTAGCCATTATCACATTTTTTCTAATCATTTTACAGAGTACTTTCTGTACTCTCTACACCTAATATTTATAAATTATACTTGCCTAAAATAAAATTCAATTTTATTTTTAAAGAGATATTTTTAAAATGAAATTTTTAAATTAGAAATATTATATTAATTAATGCTATATTAAAAGAAAAATTGTATTTTGAATAAAATATTTCAAAATTCATTGAAAATTTATTATTAAAAATATTCAATTATAATATTAAATTAATTAGTATTATATAAAATTATAAATATTATTTTAGAAAAATATTACGAAATTCCTTTTTTGCTTTTTTGTTCTATCAACACCCAATATATTAATTAACTACATTTGCATAAAATAAAATTCAATTTTATTTTTAAAAATACATTTTCTAAATAAAAACTTTAAGTAGTAAATATTAAATTAAAATACTAAATATTAAGTTGATTATTATTATATTAAATTAAAAATAATTATTATTTTTTAAAATATTTCAAAACTCATAAAAAATTTTTGTTAAAAATATTATACTAAAATAGTGAATATTAAATTAATTAGTCATCTATCTATCTGTATACATAAAACTACACAACGAGGATGAGGAGAGGGTGTACTATTGATTGAGAAACTGGGCGGAATTAACCGTTAATGGCTGTTTTTCCACGATAACTTTTGAACCGACTACTTTTAAGTAGGTATATAGGTATATTACTCAAAGGCGAAAAAATCTATCAAAATCCTATAGTTTGGTGGATTTAATTATATTTTTATGTTATATCCACGCGGAGCTATCTATTCACGCTTGAAGAAAACCCAAAACACGTTTTTTTTCTCCAAAAAGTGGAATCCATCTCGAAAGCAAAAAATAATCAACGTCCTTTTTTTATTTTTAATTGATTCTAAATTAAATTTTCTCAATTCGCTTTCACAGCACCTATTTTTTTCAAAATTCGCGAATGTGACAAAAAAAATCCAAAGTTGAAACTTCAAAAATATGAAAATCGAGAAAAAAAATTAATAGTCGTAAGAATTTGATTGTTTTCACTTTATATTTGAATTCTACGTCTAATTTCCCGTAGGAATCTTTAATTAATCAAATTTGAACAGCACTGTAAGTATTTTAAAAGTTGAAAAACATGAAAACGCGTAGTACTGAAATTAGTAAAAACAGATAGTTGTCGTCAAATTTCCGCCGTTTTGACGTCAAATTCGGATTCAGCGTTAAATTTCCTATAAGAATAGCTTTCAAATTTGCTTGAAAACGAAAATTTAATTGTTCACTCTTACCGCTGCCAACGGAGCCGGTGAAAAACGCGATTTACGGAAAATAATTTCTGAGGCGCTGTTTAAATTATTTTCACCAATTTTTTTGCTATATTTGTTTGTAAGGCGTTCGAATGAAGGCTCCTGCATAATAAAATAATTAATTGACATAAATTTTGACCCCGAAAATCACGGTTAAAGTCCCATTTTCGAGCTTTCAAAAACCGATTTTTTTGGACCACTTGCGGATTTTTCCGAGGAATAAAAAAAATCACAAAAATACATCTTGGTAAGACACAACTTTCCTGAAAATTTCAGCTTTTTATGTTTATTGAGAGAAGAGTAAAAATTCGTTAAATGGTCGGTTGAAAAAAATCGCAGGGGTACCCCTTAGGATTTTTCGCGGAAATTTTTTTGCAATCGATTTCGCTCAAATTCAGCATAATGATAGTTGATGATGTGTATATCAATAATATATGGTTCATTCTTTGTTTCTTTCGCACTAAATAGATGAAAAGAACGTTTGAAGTTGAAAAATGCTATGTTTTCGTGTATATTCCACTAATATTGTTGAATAACGCATAAACGGTTGAAAAATGGATAGGTACATTACATTGGGAAAATGTGGACAGTTAAATTACCTATCTTTTGGTATATTTAAACATCTGAATTGACGACTTTTTGTCTGAGTTATCCTCTGTGCAAGTTACAAATCTTGGATAACTTAAAAGTTGAAACGTCCACCTCGGCTAAAACTTTGCACAGGTTGATAATACAATATACAATATACAATATTTATTTACTAAGTACATGAAAGGACCTTTACCCCTAGTATTATATAAAATTAAAAATATTATTTCAGAAAAATATTTCGAAATTCTTTTTTAATTCTATCTACACCAAATATCTATTAATTATACTTGACTAAATTAAAATTCATTATTGAAAATGTCAACTTAAAATTACTTCCTTCCCGCGTTCCAGGCGACTGTGCATACAAATTAGCTCCCTCTTCGTCTGGGTAAACAGATTACGATAATATTTGACTTCGTTCATAACCGATGAGCAAACGTCGCGACTCGATTTGACGTAATTTTTTCCCAGCGAATTTTTCCACTCTTTTCTGAAAAGCAAACGAAGCTTTTCGAAAGAGAGAAATGCGTTTTCGTCTGAAATTTTTCTCTTGGAACGAATAGATAAAACTGCACCGACGAATGTCTATATCATCGTAATCAAACGAACGAATCGAATCAAGAATCGACACATAAGAAAGAAATTTGAAAAAATCCGATAGATCCCAAGATAATTAAATCAGTCAATAAACCTAGACAGGAAAACATTCTACCGCAGTACAAAAAAATTCTCTCGCGTCATTCCTGTATCGAAATCCGGTGCGCGAATGTCTGAAAAATAATTCGCGGGCGATTACGTAATTAGCAGTCGATTCATACCTAACCACAGATTAGCTGTTCGTCCGATATGAGAACCTCTCATCACTAGAAGCGGAAGAAGTTCGAAAACCGTCACAGCAGCGGCGAGTGACACCATCGCGACACCTTTGTTCAAATTCAACACCGTCTGGTCGTCCATTTTTAATATCGATTGTTAATTGTTTCCGGAAAAAATCAACTCAACTCGCGTTAATCAGCCTCACAATGACAATGTTCGGATTACGGTGCTCCGTTTGACTTTTATAGACAGAAGATAACAGCGATAGATAAGGATCCAAATCGTTTAATCTTTCGCACTTGGTGACATTTCGAGTGGCCTAAGTAGCTCGCGAGACGAATTGTCGAGTGGTTATCGACAATTATCGCCTCTCGAATATATCTAGATCAATTTCAATTCAGCGCTTTCGTCGTTTCGAATTTCGGTTGAATAAACGACCTTCGCACCGATAAGAAATGGCCATAAAATGGTAGCAGGTTTTTCAATATTTATTGCAACCTAATATCGAAAATTTCCACTTAATTGCTGAAATTAAATTACCTTGATAAGAAATGACCATAAAAATGGTAGCAGGTTTTTCAATATTTATTGCAACCTAATATCGAAAATTGCAACTTAATTGCTGAAATTAAATTACCTTGATAAGAAATGACCATAAAAATGGTAGCAGGTTTTTCAATATTTATTGCAACCTAATATCGAAAATTGCAACTTAATTGCTGAAATTAAATTACCTTGATAAGAAATGGCCATAAAAATGGTAGCAGGTTTTTCAATATTTATTGCAACCTAATATCGAAAATTTCCACTTAATTGCTGAAATTAAATTACCTTGATAAGAAATGGCCATAAAAATGGTAGCAGGTTTTTCAATATTTATTGCAACCTAATATCGAAAATTGCAACTTAATTGCTGAAATTAAATTACCTTGATAAGAAATGGCCATAAAAATGGTAGCAGGTTTTTCAATATTTATTGCAACCTAATATCGAAAATTGCAATTTAATTGCTGAAATTAAATTACCTTGAAAAGGCGCCGGATTGAAATTGAGACAGTTGAATTACTCAAAGTATACTAAAGGTTGCTAGTAGCTAAAAAAGGTAAAAGGGTTAAATAAATAAGTACATCTAAATAAAAGTACAAATATTAAAAATAAAAAAAAAATTAGAACTGAATTTTAGTTTTATGAATTTTAGTAGAAATGAAATTCAGAAGAAGAAAATTAATACAATTTTACGTAGGTGTTTCGAAAATTTAAAAGTAACTCCCCTTGAAAAATACCGGTAAAATTAACTAAAATTTAATGCGAAAATTAATGCGTGCTCACCCAATTAAATCAAATAAAAGTGGTAAAAATAGGGAAATAAGATTAGACTACGGGTTAGTTTCAAAATCCTCTGCGAAATAAGAAGGGAAAATCGCTTCTTTGGCGTTTGCCGTTTGAACCGAATGTCACGCACGTTTTTCGGTTAACTTGATTTTTTTTACTCCGACCCGTGGATATTTGTTTATGCTCGCCCATTCCAATCAGTTCCGCCTGTTAGCTTCGTAGGTCCGTTATTATTTTACCGTTTACCCACGGTTCGTTACGTATCAATAGATTCTTCCTATTTGATAAAATCGTATAAGTAGGTATGATAAAAAATAGAGCGAATTCGAAGTCGAGCTTTTTATTGGGATCGATCTACATAAAATTTTTCGGAAAAACTCAAATATCGTGCGAATAAAAATTACTAAAAAAAATAATATGAATTTAAAAAAATAAAAAAATGTTAATCATAAATTTTGTGGTTTTGAAAGTAAAAATTGAGCTAAATTCGAAGTTTAGTATCGCAACCAAAAATTTCAAATTGATTCCAAAAACAATAGTGTGGATGAATGAAGAATTAAATTTAAAAAAAATGGGGTACACAATTAAAAATATATATAGGTAATAAAAAAGCGTTTCGAAGAATTTGATTTGGTTTTTATTATTATAATTATTATTATCATTATTTTTTCAGTGATAGTGAATATTTTTAACGGTTGAAAAAAGTTTGAAATTAATCGATTTATTTCTAGCGACTTTTATATTTCAAAACAGCGTTCGAATATTGATTTTTGTAAAAATCAAAATAGCGCTAAAATAGAGAAAATTGCTTCTAAAGCGGAAACACGACGGCGTGTGAGCCAATCAATCGATAGCTATTTGTGAATATGAATTAGACCTCAAAAGAATTTGTTTTCTATATTGATAATTCATGAGACCAAAACTCAGCTCGTAATTCTTTTTGGTTTATTATCAATAATAAACTATTGTAATCGCCCAGGAATTTTTTTTCTAACCCCTCACAAATTTGATTTTACACGTTTCAAGACAAGCATTATATTTAGAATATCCAATTTAAAAAAATGCTGTAAAAAATCAATATTGGTCAGTCAACGGGTCTAATTCATCATCCAAATCGCTACCTCAATTTTAAAGGGGATTTTGTGGCGATTTTGAGGAGGAGAAAATTCGCTTTTTCCAACGTTTTCCTGAAAAAGGTGTATTTCGTATCAATTTCTATAGATTTTTTGACGCTGAATCGAAAGAAACCATTGCGGGGTCGATAGCTTTATTGGTTTTCGAGCTTTTGTGTTGAATTTGGGAGATTTTCAGAAATATGGCATGAGGGTATAATTCGAGAGTTCTTAGAGCTTCAAAAATCGTTCTATACTTGTTAGAATTGTCGTCAAACACTAATAGGCAAAAAATTTAAAAAAATAACTGAATGATTTTAACTGGGAAATTAAGAAAAATAAAAATGACTAAAATTTCAATCGTTGCTACCCTACGTTTTCCCTTATCTGTTTTTCGTTCACAACTGTTCGGAATAATTACTGTCACAAATTAATGGATAGTCTTCTTAAATCATTATTGAAGCGAATTAAAACAAACCACTGTAAAATAGTTTGCATAGTTTTTTAGATGCATTTTTCCTTTTAAAATGCCATCATTATACTTCCATGGCGATAGCTACTCTTCCGTTTACCAACATTGTCATAACCACGCACACGAGCAAATCTGCACAATTTTCCTTGCACAGTTTCTCTCCCCATCGGCATACAAATTATCTGCACAATGTTATGGTCTAGGATCGATCGCCGATGAGGGGGAGCCTGAGGTCGCTCGTCGGAGGGTGGGAGGGTGCTGGAGGGGGCGGCCGAGCGGCGGCTTCCCTTGCAAGTTGGAGCCGTCTTCAGTCGCTTGGGGAAGCTCGCGTCTGTGCGGTTCGCTTAATGCAACTATAGTCCGCGCATGGTACCGACTACGTTCGCCGACATGAAGTTCGCCAATTTTGACAGCATGAACGGCACGACGGACGGCGATGGGATGAACAGCATAGTCGTCGCTAAATTGTCCGCCATGGCCGTTCTCGGCATATCGTCGTTCTTCCTCGGTATTCTGCCGATTAAATTGGCGTCGTGTTTGAGATGGAAGCCGCCGAGCGGGTCGCATCACGTGCACGGGTCGAAACAGCCGTTCGTCATTTCTTTGCTTCTATGTTTCGGAGGCGGAGTCCTCCTCTACACAGTTTTCATGCATTTACAGCCCGAAGTGCAGGAACACATGGACGCGATCGTGCGCACCGGGTATATACCGGCGGTCATCACCGACACCGGGATCAATCTAGCCCAGCTGATCTTCTGCTTGGGATTTTTCTTCGTCTATTTGCTCGAAGAAACGGTCCACGTCCTACTCGACAAAGGTCATACTGAAGAAGACATGGAAGTACTCCATAGATCGCTGAGTTTGAGAAAAGGCTGCCGCGGCGGGAATTTGATCCCGCGGATTTCCCTCGCCAAGCCCGGACAGACGCCGCCGTCGACGATCACGGCCAGCACGCAGGTTCTCATACGTAACGGCAGCTACAGCAGCAAGAAAAACGTGATCGACCCGATCGGCAATATGTCGCCGGCTCCTACCGAACCTTCAGAAACGGGATCGTCGAGTGTCAATTCTGACCGGCCGAGCACTGTCGGCCAATCGTTGAGAGGGTTTTTCGCCGTGCTCGCCCTCTCGTTCCACGCCGTGTTCGAAGGTCTTGCCGTCGGTCTCGAAAAAGAAGCGCCCAACGTGTGGTACCTTTGCGCCGCCATCGCTACGCACAAGCTCGTCATTGCGTTTTGCGTAGGCGTCGAGCTCGTCTCATCGCGCACGAAGACCGTCCTCGTCGTCTTGTACATGGCGGCGTTCGCCGTTGTGTCGCCGGTCGGCATCGGAATCGGTCTCATAATCACGAACGAACAGGTCAACCCCAACTCGCCCTCGGTCGCCCTTCCGTCCGTCATATTGCAAGGAATGGCGTCCGGGACACTATTGTACGTCGTGTTTTTCGAAGTCCTCCAACGGGAAAAGGGCAACAGCAAACACGGATTTTCCCAGCTCATGGCGATTATCACCGGCTTCTGCGTTATGATCGCCCTCAGCTTATTCAGTAAGTGATTTTATTAAGAAATGCGCCCAATTATGCGAAATCGCTTGGAACAAAGCGATTATTTCGTTCGGCGAATATTTCAAATAATATTTCACGATTTTGCTCGCTGAACGCAGTTGCGAAATTGAGCTCAAAACACAACACAGACGAAAACGGAAACTGAAAACGCAAAACTGTGAACAGTAAATAAATTGAAGATGAAACTGTTAACAGTAAATGATTGAAGATGAATTATTAGCAGTAAACACATTAAAAATATGAATACTAAGATCTGAAAGCACATCACACGCAAAACTATGAACTAAAAATAAATTATAGGAAAACCAGTAATCTTTGGACGCATTTCAGATAAAACTGTGAGCTAAAAAGTAGAGTACACACTAAAATTTGAGCTGAAAATTGAACGCAAAAATTGTGAGATGAAAATACATTTTTTTTTTTTTTTTAAATAAAATTGCAATCTTAATTCACATTTCAGAAAAAAAACTGTGAGTTAAAAAAAATAACTAAAATTTGAGTTGAAAACAAATTAAACACAAAAACCGTGAGCTGAAGACAAATCAAACGCAAAACTGTATGCTGAAAACATGTTTCACATAAAACTGTGATTTGAAAAAAACACTTAACTATGAGCTGAAAACTCATTCCAGATGAAACCATGGGCTCAAACACATCACACTCAAATTGTGAACTAAAAACACATTATTTACTTACTTAAAAAATAAATTAAAAAAAAAAAAACAGTAATCTCAGTACTACACATTTATGATAAAACTCTGAAGAAAAAATAGTACACACTAACTGTGAGCTGAAAAAACATAATAACGAAACAGCGAGCTGAAAACGCATTTCAGATAAAACTTCGAGTTAAATAAAAGATTACACAATTAAAATTTGAGATGAAAACACACTGAGCACAAAAATTGTGAGCGAAAAACACATTACTGATAAAACTGGGAGTTTTATAAAAGTGTACGTACTAAACTTTGAGCTGAAAAAAAAATTAAATGAAAAACTGTGAGTTGAAAACGCCTTACAGATAAAATTATGAGCTGAAAACACATCACACTCAGATTGTAAACTGTAGAGAAATTATTAAAAAAGAAAAAAAAAAAAAAAAATTAGTCATTTTAGTACACATTTCAGATAAAACTGTGAGTTAAAAAAAAATAGTTCTCACTAAACTGTGAGCTGATAACACATTACAGGTATAACTGTGAACTGAACACACATCATTGTTCAAATATTCATTCTAGCGACGCTTAGAAAATATTAATTCGTACGCTTATATAGCTTAAGAACTGTATGCGATACGCTTTTATATTCCCACAATATGTATACTCAGTTGCAAGGTAGATAACCGGTGGAATGCGATTTCGCATTGAAATCCGTTGACGAAACGTGTTTATATCTCTCACACAACGAACAACGCCTTTCAAAATTAAAAAGCGCTAACTATTTTAACGAATAACACCAACGCATTCGACCGGCGAAAGATTGTATAACGAACTTTATCTACTCGTTGATGGTTGTAATTTGAAAGCGAAATAGATCAACATAATTTAAATAGAAAGATAAAAATAACGAGGGAAATTGAAAGAAAACAAACGGAATCGCAATACGCGGATTAATCTATCTCGCATTCGAACGCCATTCGGTGACTCGAGACCTGAATTTGATAACAGGTTTAACGACGGTGACTGTTGCTTGACCGCGGCTTGAATGAAAATGCCGCTAATGGGATATTAACGGAAGAATAAACCGCAAGGGAACAAATATTACAACTCTTTCTCCTATAGTGTAAACGCGTCGATACAAAATTCCCGCGAATCTCGATGAATGAACTAGGATTAGATACGATTTCCATAATATCCGCTTGGAATGGAAAATCGTTTCGGCCAACGACACTTAAATGGAGCGATGTATCGGTAACATTGATAGAAACGTGCGAAACGGACGATTCGAATAGAAAAACGCGACCGATCGGTTTATTTAGATTTTTATAGAGCCTTTTTTTTTTAGCAATATACCGCGAAATATTAAAATAACTTTTTCAAATATTGCAGATTTCGTACGAATCGCCTTTGTGAATTTTTTCTAAATGGAACTTATATCGTTGTATTTGTATACAATTAGAAAAAAATCCTAGATGTCCTTTTAAAGATTTCTATCCACAAAAATCATCTCCAATCGCGAAATATTCTTTCCTTTTGTAATTATTCCCAATGATCAGAGGCAAATAAATTAACGATTAGCAATTATTACATCCAATTAATATCAAGACGAAGCCTTTTCCCACTTCCGGAGTCGAACTCGTTCCATGTCGACTCTCGAGACCGATCTCCATTTCAAGGTGAACCGGGGACCGATACCTTGACAAAAAAAAAAAAAAACTCAAGCTGCGTCAACTTAATAATTAAACACTTCTTGCAACGAATCAAGACCGCGAGAAACGAGCTAACGAGAGATACGCCTTCGATGAATAGCTCATTTAGCTCATTCCCGCCGTGAGATAATTGTGAAATTGTTTCCCCGCAATTCGCTACGCGATAAGTGCAAGCTCTTCACGCAATAGTTTGCGAGGAATATAACCGCAAGATTCCGAAAAATAGCTTGCGAAAAATAAATTCATCTAATGTTGGAACTCGGTTAATAAAAGCGGTGTAATACAAGAAGAGACAAGTTAACTCAAGTAATGTACAACCGATTTTCAGGATTCACGCATGATTTAGAAACTTTTTTTATAGGTAGATTAACACTCAAGCACAGTTAAGGTGAACAATTTTAACGTAGCGGAAATTAAAAACGCTCAAATAGACCCGAGCGCATCAACATGATGACCGAGTTGGCGACTTTCGAGTGAACCGAACACAACAGACACTGAAGACACACTCTCAAACACAGACTCTCAAACGTAAGCTCTCAGACTCTCAAACGCAGCTTTGATAAGCTGCGTTCCCACGGGGCAAAAATACGAAATCGTGCCACTCCTTCGTACTCACTGTCTTGGCTCACGACTGGAGTAGTGAACCAGCTGAGTGTCGTGGGCAGTTCACACACAGTCACATTCACGATTCAGTTTTCCTTGCAAAGCCGACCGCGATGAACGAGCTCCTAGTTGAAAGTAGTTGGCAACTGTCGTGTTCACGCTTCAAAATCAAACACGTTTGATATGGAGCGTGAGCGGTCGTGGACTCTCCACGCTTCCGGAGGCTACTGAGGCAAACTCACTACACATCGTTCAGACGGGTCGTCTTCCACGAATGCGTGAGGCATGCCAGCGTGCCACGCCCCGTGGGAATGAACACTAGAGACGCAAACACTGCAGGCTCTGAAGCATCACTGGAGACCCTAATTTAGCAAAAATGATACAGAATCTCAAGCGTAACAAACACTACCGACTCCCAAGTATAGTAAACGCAACAAACTCTCACATTAACAAACACTAGAGACTCTCAAGCGTAGCTAACACTACACTCTCAAACTCCTGAGACTCTCACGCGTACGCGGCAGAATCTCAAGTATAGCAAATTCTACAGACTCTCAAACTTAACAAACCCTAGTCACTTGAGCGTAGCAAACACTACTAAAGACGCTGAAGCGTAATAAAAGCTAGAGACACTCAAATGTAGCAAACACCAGGGACACAACCAAAACCGAACAATCAAGAAAGAAGTGAAGCAAAGTCTCTCAAGCATAGTGAACTTACAAGACTCAAGTGCACAGAAGCGACTTCAGTGCGATGTGTTGTCCTGACTCAATCTTAGCTTGTTCGAAGCTCATACGCTGTCATTCGCTGCTTTCTGCATTGATTAAAAATCTCCTTTCCTTTTTGTCATAATATTTCATCGTTCTCAGCAAAAGTTTGCCCGCTTCCAAGTCTCGTCTTTCGCTTGAAGCTCTCCTGAATCACGACT
Source organism: Tupiocoris notatus (assembly GCA_037159825.1). Taxonomy (NCBI): domain Eukaryota; kingdom Metazoa; phylum Arthropoda; class Insecta; order Hemiptera; family Miridae; genus Tupiocoris; species Tupiocoris notatus. The sequence goes on along the minus strand of JASJUZ010000623.1, from coordinate 2,082,196 downwards.
TATCAAGCTTTTTACACGTGATGCACTTTCGCAGTTTCGTAACTCTCCTATCGCGGAATTATCGCGTCGGAATGGATGATTATTTAATTCCCATTGACGGGCCGACCTTTGGAGGAGAGTTGGGTTCAGATAAAATTCCGCAATTCGCGTAAAACCTGTTACAAAACAGCGAAACAAATTACCCGCTAGGTCAACTAGTATCAAGAAGTGATAAAATATTCGCTCGTTCATTTTTTCGAATTGGTAAAATTCTCTTTTATTTTGCCTGGGACGGGAAAACTTTCAAGATGAAAAACACCGGGTTTCCCGCGATCGAAAATGCTAAATTTTTAATGCCAAAATACCTTTATGGATTTTTTCCTCCTACAGGATTTCATGGAGGATAATTGTTATTGCCGTGACTGGGAATTTTTTATGGGCGAATACTCTCGCCGACTGTTGTCATGAGGAAAAATGGAATTCGCGCTGAATTCTAATGAGGTTTAATTCGATTCGGACTCATCTCGCGATCTATTCCGTGACAACCGAATAAATTCCAACGATCCGCCTTAGTCGCTCAAGTCACGTTTCTGTGCTCCACGATTTCTGAGAAGAATAAAAAATAAACGGTTTAAATGAAATCACAATTCGCTCGTCAAAGTCTGCCCCTCCACTTTGAGAAATTCAAGTTTTCCAAGTTGTCTTCCTCGTCGAAATTTTCAATTAAAACACCGGTGAAACTGGCAATTAGCTAGTTGATTTCGAGGTATTTTTAAAACAGAGCCAACCAAGCGGCATCGCAGCTAGACTCGAAAGAGGGACATAGTTTTCCACAATCGCACAACCCGACGATAAAATAGAACGTCGAGCGCTTTAATTGATTTTCGCTCCCCTTCAATTAGAAATATTCCCACTTTTGCCCTCGACGTTTAATTAACAATTCGAGCTAAAATGATTCCATGGATCGTGTAAAACGAAATAATTCCCCAACAAGCTCGAACAATATTCGCGGTTGATTGCGAAAATAGCAAACGTAATTATTCACCTCTGGTCTTATCATTTAAAATTTGCTATGAAGATTAATTTTCAAATGTGAAGGAAAAACGTTTCCAAATAAATGAAAGAAGGTACTTCTAATATTATGGGTTTTTTAAAATTTTAATTGCTGAAATTGTTTCTTCTGCTATTTTCCCCCCAACTTTCTAAAAAACAATTTTTTTCACGATTAAAAATTTTTTTTTTCTCTTATTCTTGTGCTATTTTTGATTATAAGTTTTTTCTCATTTATAAAGAAATTTTTTATTTTTTTTTCTAATCTATTTTGATGTATTAGCCTATTTTTATTTAGTTTAAATTGCTCTGTTTTGAAACTTTCTGATTTTTTGCGGGCTTTTTTTAAAAATAATTTTCTAATAAAAAAAAAAACGAATTATTACCTGATGTTTTTGACTTTTTAAAATTTTCTATTTTTCGCGATGCAGACGTTTTTTGAACAAGAAATAATTTGATTAAATTATTAAAAATATTTTTTATTATAACTTTTCCATTTTTAGAATTCAATTTGAAACTATTTTTTTTTTACTAATCTCTTTTTACTCAATCTGACTCCGGTATATAGGCAATTGTCCAATAACAATTAACAGATAGAACGGCCTGTTCGACGATAATTATAATTAGCTTTCTCTTCTTTATCAGGGCGTTATCCGTATGGAACGTTCAACGTAGTGAAACTGGATGCTGTAAGAGGTATTATCCTAGCGTCAATTTTTTTCCCCTCTTCGGATGGACGACTGCATGACTTGGGATTCGAGTTGCGCAAGCGAAAATAGGAAAACCCGTTCAACACCGCCAAATTCGTGGACATGAGCGGTTTTGGAAGTAGTCTAATTTTTTCGTAACGATTTCAAAAACCGCTAATCGTTATTACTTCAAACTCTCTCGATTCCGATTGAAAAAGTTTTAATTGAGTTTGAAACTTTCCCGCGGGCTCAATCGGAACGACATTTCAGCCGTATTTAGCTCTGCGTTTGTCGAGCCAATTTTTACGCGACGCGAATAGAATTTGCGAACAGGTGAGCGAATTCAGGTGATAGCTTTGAGATAAGGAATAATCGCGTTGACGTGCTTTATCAGGCGCGAAGCTGCTGAGAAGTTGCTGAACTGCTTCGATCGCTATTTTAATCCTCGGGATTATTCTGCCCTCAAAGCGGCCGATACCGAGGTTCGAATTAGCCGAATTAGTACACGATTTTCAAACTCAATGCCGACCTCGTTCGAGCGAAGATACGAGCCTCTGAATCATGTTTTCTCGTGGAGATAACGCCGATAAAAACTGCAAAACGCCCCTTAACGATCGTTAAGCGAAGGGCGGGGAAATATGTTCATTTTTCTAGGGTTGGAAAAAAGAAGTTTCGCCGAGGAAATGGATGAGGCGAGAGATTACGATAAGGGGGATAATTTGGCCGTTATCTTGGCTATAGTGAGTTGGGGGATTTTTTCCAGCAGCTCTCAACGATGAGAGAGCATTTTTTCGCGAAAACTCGGCAGCGGAAAATGGAGAAAAATTGAGATTTTTCCGCAGTAAAAAATAAGCTGCTTCTGATAGAGCCACGAGGAGACTTTTATGAGAATTTTATATATATTTTATTTTGAGAATTTTATTATGTATCGAACTTTATTTTATTTAGTGGCATTTTGCCTAGTTTATAAAAATGGGCGAATTTCTGCTACCAGTTTTGTTGAGCGAATGTTAAATTTTATTCATTTCATCGGCAGTATATATATTGACTCAACATCAGATCACACAAAGCACTTCCGCGTTATTCTGCATTCCAATGATTTTCCCTGTGGTTTCTCAGCGTGGAAAACTGTCAGGTTTTTGTCTCAAATACGACCAGACTGGCGGGTCATTTGCTTTTGAAGTATATGAGGAAAACGTGGAAGTACTTTGTGTCATTCGACTTTTGAGTGACACGAATACACAGTTATATGCAATCGAAGTCGCAAGACCGTGAAACTAGGTTTACTGCTGTTTGAGTTCCGATTCCGACTCCGTTTCCTCCTTTCCCGCTCGTTACTCTCCGTTTATCGTTTTTTCTCCTTCGTGCTTTCCATTTATTTCGCCCTTTTTACCAACAACTCAATACGCCAGCTGAGGTTTTTTGAGGGCGACCGCTTTTCCCGATTTTCACTTATCGCAACGGTATTCGCGATATTGAATGGGATTCGCGGATTTTGTATGTTGCAGCGTAAAACCGCGTCGTTCAGTTTTGACGTTTCTTCAATCGATCTCTTACGCAGAGATGCTGCTATTAGAAATTTGCCATGTTACTGGTCGGCCGAACGATTTTTATTGCCGCTGAAAATAGTTTGACTATATTAACGATATCATGAGACTCGAAGTAACTTGAAATTGTCATCATAAAATGAATTTTTTTAAACGTGAATGTCTGAAATGATCTAAAACCATTCAAACATATTGATGAAGAAATAATAACTGTAGCCAACACAAAGTTAGGCGGATAAGCCATTTTGTCACAGGTTTTTTTTTTTTTTTTTTTTTTTTTTTTTTGTGGCGAGAGTAGGTTGTTTAAACCCGCCTAATTTTAAGACCGCTATAGGCACTGCAATTTTCCAAATTGAGCTAACAATTTTCAATTTTAGTATTTTCCTTTTTCTGTTGATAACAGCACGAATCCTTCCTTGAATTCCTTTATATACTGAAGTGTCTATTAAGTATCATCGCTTTTGAAAATTATTCGACTCCTGGCGAATCGAGAATCTGATGAAAAGCCACTGATTTCAGCTCAAGGACTTGAGGACCTCCCAGCATAGCTATTCTTCGACGCTATTTTACTTCGACACGTTTCATATAGGCAATTAGGCGACCCATTGCCGAAAAAGGCCCCTCCGTTTATTATTTTCGCCTATTGTTAGCGCTGGATCATCATGTTTTCAACACTGTATCAAGGCGACTTTTGTCTCCTCGTTCAATAATAACCGTTCACTGCCCCATCAAACGGTGAAGACGAGGGAATCTTTTTCTGACGAGAAAAAAACATATAAAATAAAGTTATAGCTATTTAAAATTATTTGCAGCTCAATAAAATTGCAGCGGTTCTAATTAAAAATAATGATCCTCTCCATTCGAGGACTAGATAGTTGACAGTTAAATTTGAACGTTGAAGTTAGACATCGAAGTTGAAGTTTGACAATTAAGTTCGACATTAAATTAAAATTTATTATTAATTAAAACTGTTGTTTGAATGCAACACATTGAAGTTTGACGTTGAAATAGAAGTTTGACAATGAAGTTGGACGTTGAAGTTGAAGTTTCAAAATGGTGTTGGATGTTGAACTTTGAATATGTATATTGGACGTTGAAGTTGAAGTTTGAAAGTTTAATTTAACTTATACCGCCTACCGATACTTTAAAGGTGCAAAATTCTCCTCACGGCTCACCCAAAGTAAATTAGCGGAACGAAATTTCATCTATTTTCCTCTATATGATTAAAATATCGACATAACGACTCAAGTTACTATAAAGATGAGTATAAAGATTTTTACGATTTTTCAGTTACATTCACCACATGACCCGCACAAGTCGAGCAGATTGCAAACGTGCAGTTCAGGTCCGTTATGTGGCAAGAGAGCGAGTTCCAGCCGTTTTCCATCTTCGGCCACTTGAGCATCTTCCTATTTTATATCGGTCGACTCACGTCGTGGTTTACGGTCTCGAGACAAGCTACCGAGGATGCAATAATCGGCGTACGGTTTGAGGCTAAGCTGATGCGAGGTGCACGAATCGACGCGAGGAAGGAAATACGGTTGTTTTCCGATTCGAAAAAATTACATTTATTCGAAGCGATATCCGAATTTTATTTTAGGGTTCCAAGAATAGAAAAACCCCGCATTACCAGCGACAGAGTCGAATTTTCGACGGTTTTTGTTCCTTCGTTCACCTCGTACTGGATGATGATTTTAATGGTTTCCACTACCAAAGGCCAGATTTGTGCATAATAGCGAGGAAATTTATTTATAAAACGTATCCAAAAAGTTACCTAAAAATTATCGAATTATTAACCTTTTTTAATTATTATATTATTTAATTACTAATTATTAATGATGATTGAATAATTTAAAATCATATTATAACTTTCATAATATTTAATTATTTTCTTTAAAAAAATATTCAGCCCTCAAATCTTCGTTTTTGCGAATATTTTCGATTTTTTTTTTTTTCATCAACTACAATTGGGTTCTATTGAAAATTAATGATGTTCGATGATGGGAAAATTATTCAAGGTATGAATGCACCGTAGCCCGCCTCAATCCGCATCTGACCGCCTTCCAAGCTCGAACCCTGGAACTCGTCCGCCCACGTTTTCGCGCTGAGCTCGACCGAACCGAAATTAGTTTTGTCACGCCCTCACATTTGGCATCTTCCCAACGAACGGAGACTCGGCTGCCAAACAGAACCTATAAATCCTTCGGGACCTCTATTCAATTTTTCCTCTCCGCCTTTTTTCGACGAGTGATCATGTAAAAAGCATATAAAATCACTTTGATCTCTCATATTTGAGAATGCTAAATTCCGCAAGTAGTTTGGAAAATTCCCGAAGTCCAAACGGTCAACTGGCTTTCAGACGATGACGAATTTTTTTTACCAAATTTAAAGCGTTTTGGTGAATATATTTATTGTTTTATCTAGAGTTGATTCGTAGGTTGTTAATTGGTTATTCTTCAATCATTATACTAGGTTAATATGCAGCTTTTATGCATTCCCTATGTTGTATGTGCGATTCTCCGCATTAAATGTACCGTGTAATGAAGAAATCCCTCGGGCGTTCTAAATACTTCCCCCGTTATATTTGGATAGTACAGAGTCAACGTTTATGTAGCGGAAAAGGCGTTAAATGTACGGCGATTCTCCATAACCGCGAAATGCTCTTATAGAATTAACCGAGTCGACGCGTTCTTATTTATTCGCGTACACGTATATAATATTACTGAATTCGCAGGTCTAATATCTTAAGGGCTGAACTGACGAATGAATCCGATTTTTTCCGATTTTTTTTTTAATTACTTATTGGTGCATTTGTGCCCTTTAACTGTGAAATCAGTTGTATCGAAATTGCCTGAATTTATTTATTCGCATAATACGAGCCGTAGCTCAATTGACAAAATATACTTTTCTGGCCAGATGTGGCAAATTTAACATGAATGGCGAAGAAGTGCAAAAAACTGTTAATTCAAGGACTGTCGACTTTCCTCATGTGCGCCCGGCCGTGATTCCGGCGATGTTTTCGCCGGAAGGCAGGTGGAAATGTTAATTGCTTTTACCACGCATGCTCTAGATACGCTAGATCTTGAAGACGTCGCGCGAGGTTTACTCGGAAATGCGAACCGTTATCGAAGCGGAGGGAGCCATTGAAAATCGGGCGCGTGTCACCGTAGAGTTTGAAATCCGAAGAAAATTAGACTTATTACTTCAGCGAAAAAATAAAATTGCGAATTGTATATGATAACGCTGAAGAACTTTCGATATTGAGTGGACGAAATTTCCTCGTAGCTTTTCCATTTTTCGTCATATTTAAAAAGGATTTTCATTTTCGGTTACTGAAAATATCTGGGCCGCGTGTTGATTCGACCGGTTCCTTCGCGAATTGGGAACGGAATCGGAACAAATCAGTTAAGCGGGTTTCGAACCGAAAAACCTCCGACTGGACGAGCGGCGAATCCTGTGTGGCAACAGTTGCCATTGTTTGTATCCTCTAACGAAGTTCTCCCTAGCCTGTACCTGTTCGTACCTCCGTTTCATTCTCTTTCAGCCGTTCTATCTGCGTCGTTCCGCTTTATGGGACGTGTCTCGACCGTACTACTCGTCCTGTCATGACACGGTGTCGCGTAAACACGGTTTCGCAGAGATAGTCTGTTGAAAACTAGATTTTGTACTTCGAACTTGTGTCATCGGCCTATAAAAACCGCGATGCGCAGTACCAATTTGAAATATTCTATATCGGGTATTGAAAAATGAACAATCTATATTTGTGTTTCGGATATCAATTTATGTTTTGATGATTCGAAACGAATCGAATTTCTAATTGAAAAAATCCGAAAGAAGCTCAAGAAAATAACCCCTAGGTATGCCCTAAAAAAATTAATAAAATAAAAAAATTAGAATAAAATAAAATAAACTTATTCACCCGGTGCTTCCTGGGCGTAAATTTGTTGAAATAAAATCAGAGATCGAATGAGGTTGAAAAATTGTTTTTAAATAAAATTCAAAACTGAATCCTTCGGATCTTTTTGACGAGCCGACTATTTATATTAAACGGAGGTATATTTTTTCCGCGGCTGCTATATAGACGCTATACTTCTACGGCTGCCGGCCGAGATAATAAATAGCGCGCTAAAATAGCGATGAACCGAATAAATAGACGCTGACGAGGAAAATACCGCGAAGGAAATGCGATAACACTATCGCTAAAATATTCAGTTAAAATGCAACGGAGTATTAAAAGATACGCGATATTACATCACAGGAAAACCGATCGACCTTCGGTTAATTGAAATTTTCCCACCTTCCTCTCGCTCTGTGAAATACAGAAAGGCAAATTAGGTTTCTGTCGAGTTTCGTGTTCTCCGTGAGTCATTCGGGTTTTTCGCTGACCGGCTAAACGAGATTTTTTCTAGCTGACAACTCCAGCGGCTTCTCACTTTCCTTATTACCTCTCGGGTGAAAGAACCGGCGGGGTTTTACCCGTATTTATTGCTCTCACGAATGCCACCGAGATCCTGTAGCTCACGATAGTATAATATTATGAGCCTTCTTGCAAGCTAGAAATATCGCAATGTTTCTTTCTCGCCTAATTATACGTCCGCTACCTTTGTCATCACATAGATCTTCGAGCTGAGTAGCTGTGTTTCTGCAGGTAGAGCGCACATCGAAGAATGGCCTTCTATACTGAACCTAAACCTAACGACCTCGAGTGCTGATCGCGGATCCCCTTCTCTAGCTATCCTTTCCCGCATTTCTCTTCGGTGGAGACTACGCAAACGGAAGACGTCCCAAGGTATCACGAGACCTTGACCGGTGAGGAATTCGGCACCGCTTATTTATTGTCGTATTTATGATCATATTCAAAATTGAACAAAATTTTATCCCAAAACTGGTCGATTCCTCATCACGCTCAAGGAAGTTTTCGGTTGCTAAGCATTTCCATTACTAGAACATTTTCATGAATAGAATCAGCATCTTTTTCTATCTTCCCTATCTCTCCTATCGTCTCCTATCTACTTCTAACTACTGTTTTCTTCTACCTTCTTCTCCCTTCTTCGATTTTCTTTTACCATCTTCTCCCTACTTCGATCTTCTTCTCATTATTTATATATTCTCTATATTTTTCTTCTACATTTTCCTACCTTCTTTAACCTTTCTCTACCTTCTTCTATCTTCCTCTATCTTCTTCTATTGTCGTCTATCTTTTTCTTTTACCTTTTTCTATCTCATGCCATCTTTTTCTACCTTACTCTCAATTCTTCTATGTTCTTTTACCTTTTTCCCTATTTCTATATTCTTCCTCTTATTTATATCTTCTAAATATTTTTCTTTTACATTTTTCTACCTTCTTTTACCTTTTCCCATCTCATTCTATCTTCTGCTATATTCCTCTACCTTTTTGTACCCTCTTCTATCATCTTTCTACCTTCCCTACTTCTATCTTCGTCTACCTACTTCTTCTACCTTCTTTTACTCTCTTTTATTTTCTTCCATCTTCTTCACCCTACTTTTATCTTCTTCTTATACCTTCTCCATTCCTCTATCTTCTTCTCCCAAATTCTGTCTTCTTCCATCTTATTCTATCTTCCTCTACTGTCTTCTATCTTCCATTATATTCCTCTATATTCTTCTATCTTCTCCTCCCAAATTCTATATTCTTCCATTTTATTCAATATTCTTCCATCTTAGTCTATCTTCATCTACCCTCTTCTATCTTCCTCTGCCCTCTTCTATCTCCCACTATCTTCGTCTTTATTCTTCTATTTTCTTCTCCCAAATTATATCTTCTTCTATTTTCTTCTACCTTCTTTCACCCTCTTCCATCGTCTTCTCCTACTTCTATCTTTTTCTACCTTCTTCTCCACAATTATATATTTTTCTTCTGCCATCTTCTCCTTCTTCAACCTTCAATCATCATCTTCTACATTTGTCTCCCTTCTTCTACCTTCTTCAATTTTCGAAACGCGGATTATCACTTATTGAATATCTTTCAGTGACCTGTAAAGGAAGAGCCGACGATGCGAGCGGGACTAATTCGCTGCGCTTTGAAGGGAGTCGAACAGCTCAAGCGCGGATTACAAGGAAACGCCTCGCGGTCGAGGATGGCTCGTTCGAGGAAAGGATTTTCCGTCAAAATCTTCCTTCCTTCATCCTTTTTGAGCTTTCGACAGTAAAAGTGACAAGGTGAGACCGCCTGGTCATGGGCAGCAGCGAAGCTTGAACCCCGCGGGCCTATGGAATTATGTTGATAATTGTTCGAAGAAAATTACCTATTGAGTTGAACCGGAAAATCACGCTGTGATCGAAGTTTCTCTCGGCTGTCCGGTTGTTAAATGCTATTCTTTTCAAGACAAGGTTTCTTTTTAAAAAGGGTACTCGGTCGCAAGCTGGGCTATGTAATTGGTTATACCAAGTATGGAAAATGACGTAATTTGAACGGAAAAGGAACGTTGGAGAAAGAGACGCCAAGTTTTCCCTCCCAATTTTCGTAATTTTTATGTTATCAAAATGCCATTATTCAGCTTGACATTGAAATAGCATTAATATGGTCCCTTTGAAAATCGCAGGACTTATTTTGCCCATATTAAACATTCGAACCTTCCGTACCGAAATTCGAACATTTCGGGGCCTTGGAATCTTACAAATTGCTTAGTTTCTTTGGCGTTTTCTCATAATGTAAAACGAGAAGGAAACTTTGAAGATAATATTCATCGTCCGCCAGTCGTTGGAACAGATCTTCCACTTTTTTCCACTTCGTTCCGCATGGAAGAGGAAGGAAAGCCTGTGAATATTTCAAATGCTGGAGTCCCTCGGAGCGAGGCCATTCCGCCCTTTGCCTTTAGTTCGTGTTCGCGGTCCTAGCTCGTCCCTTTGAAATACAGGTACGCCCACGGCATTCGCGCTTTTCCGCGCAATCTCACCACAACCTGAACTTGACTGAATACAGAGCTCGGACGGCTTTTCACCAAAGGGAAAACGACTTTTTCGTATAATAAACTCCTTTTTCTCTTTTTTACTCGATTAAATAACATCCCCGGTTCATGGGAGTCTACGACCTTAGCCTGGATCGACTTTTGAATACATATTCATTTTCAATTCCATCAACAAAAGAGTCCACCTTTATTGTTTTAAAAATTAGAGGAAAAAATTGTATTCGATGAAATCTATTGATTTATCGATGGATGATACCGGTTCTACGTACATACGAAAGGGAGAATATGAAAAATGCGTTTATTTCAGAGTCGTACATGTTATTGTTGTTTCAATCAGATGGAAGCTTCTCAATTTTGCACCGTTTGCGTAAAGATTTCAAGGCCTGCAATTCCAGAGTTTTCCTTCTCCGCCATGCTGCGTTTGCAGTGACCCAGTTCACGTTTCGGGCGAAGTTTGCTTTCCAGTATCATCTGTTTCTCGTGGGCGCTGATGATGGCCCAGGAACGTGAGGTATTTAGAAACATCAGAATTTACATGAGGGAGAGTTTTTCAAGTTCTACGCCTATCGTTCGAAATTTAGAGTATTTTATGCAAAAAAAAAAAAAAAAAAAAAGCTTGTGTTGGGTTGGTTTTTATTTTCAAATTATTTTAAAGGTGCAGAGCGTCCTAACTTATGATGCATCTTATAACTAGTGAAACAACGCAGCGGATATTTGACCGAGAAATCATCCGGCTTTTACAATCCACGCGTATTTTGGAATGTTCCAAGGGTTGTTGAATAGAATTGTCGCCAGTAGCAGGGCAGTATCACTATGTAAATATGGAATCCGTGCCGCGGACGGGGGAAATGATTTACCGAGATACTCGCTCTCTGCGTTGTATTTATACAGAGAAGCACCTTTGAGTTCAAAGAGCCTCCAAATTAAATAAATATTTAAATAAGCCTCATTTGACAAGTTGAGATGCAAAAGCTTAGTTGCAACTCTATCATTAACCCTTTCATCATAGAAACTAAGCGAATACGTTGCTAGGCAATCGCGGTCGCTTAGAGTGAAAAACGATCTTCTCAAAAACGTCATCGAAGCAGACGATATTTTGCAATAATAAACAACCGTCGTTTGCAGCTTTTTTCCGCTCTACTCGCTCCACCGTTTCTTCTCACTCCGCTCACAACAAATGTTCTGCTTTAGGTGATTTTTCGTATAGAGCTTGTCCTTTATTCCGTAGTAGATCGTCTCGCTACTTCCCGGCGTTGGATTTTGCCCTTGACATTTGCCCATCGAGGCATTCCGAGTCTGAAGAATGTTTCGATCTACTATCCCGAGGACAACTGTCCACATCATTTCTCAAACTGTTTGCGATGTTATTTTTGAGAAATCGTGCCGCCAGTTGATCAGCATTTTTTCCCCGCTTGATTTTCCCACTAAAATCGAAATAGATTGGATAGAAGTTATGGAAGAGCCCGAAAATCGCCTAAGTATGAACTGTAGGTGATCGATAAAGATAATGGAAATGAAAAACGCTCTGAACATCGCCAACTTTTACTTGAACAACTTCTTCGAACAAATTTTGAAGATTTTTGAGCAACGTTTATTTATTCGTGAACAAGAGCAATTCATTGACAATACTTATAACAAAAATCTAGAAAGTTGTTTGCAAGGTTATTGTTTATAATTGAAACATATTATTTTGGTTCACATTGTCCATAAATTAGTAATTACAACAACAACATAAAATGCAAAAGTTACCAGAACAACAAATTTATGCACTAAATAAATTAATTCAATAACAGGATTATGTACCGCAATTAAATTTATTCACCGAACAATAACAAAAATTTGCGGACAAATTTATTTTGTAGACAACTTTGAGAACATTTTTGAAAAATTATGATGTTGTTGTTGTTGTTCGTGAAGTTTTTCACGATTTTTCATAGTGTTGTGGTATATAATATGTTCAAGTTTTCATACTGTTTTTTTTTTTTTTTGTTCACAAATTTTTTGAAGCAATATCAATTAAGTTTGTGAAAACAATGACGCAAATATGCACAAGAACAATAACGAAATCGTGAAAATTTATGGCAGCGATTTTCAAACAAATTATTAACAACAAAAATTCTGATTGACGAATTGCCAAAAAATGATATTGAAATAGTTATTGAATCTTTTTGAAGAATGTTGAAAATTCGTTGAACATTCGTTCTGAAGATCCCTTACAGTTTTTAAACAATTTTCCTGCGCAAAAAAGGTTTTCTGTTGGACAACTTTTATATTTTCTCAACGTAGAACACGAATCGAAGCATTATCGTAGAATTTTTTCAGGACTCGGAAGTACAGCTAATTCCAATGAAAATGAAGAATTAGTCCTTAAAGTCTGCTGAACCAAGGACGAAAAACTAACCTTAATTAAATAATTGTCTCAGGCTTTTTTCATCTTATCCGCGTTTCCTTTTGTGAGCAGAACCAATCTTCTAGTTGAGCCTTCAAACAGGAAAACCGGCCTATCAGCTAATCGGCGTTTAGCCTCATTTCCAAAAGACAACCGCATTAGAAGGCTCTAAAATTCTCTTTCTTGCAGATTGTCCGAACAGTACAGAGCAAAATGTAATAGTTTAATATTGTCCAAAATAATTACATTTTTTACAATTACAATTTTTTCTAAATCTAAAACATCACCTAAAATCGATTATAAATTCTCATAATTGACAATAGGCGAACTCGACGAAGTCGTTTTGCAGTCCTTATTCAAATCAAGCCTAGATATTCGAGCAGATGAGAGAATTCGGCAGAGGAATCGATAATAGCGTGACTGGAAGTTCCAAGGGGAAAACTTAGTTAAATGGGAAAAATCGATCGACGGTTCGCACAACTTCCTCAAAAGCGAGAACTGATATCTACGTCAGTGACGTCAGACGGCAGACAGCGTCATGATGATGTTTCAGGAGGCGGCAACTTTTCAGATAGACACGATTTTCCTTCCAATAGGAGGAAATTCCGCTCCGAATTCCAAAAAAACTTTCTCCGACGGCCGAACGAGTTCAAAATCCGTCAGGTGCGATATCGCTTGCTACGCTACGGTAAATAAAACCATTTCTCGAAAGACGCGCACTTCAAAAAAAATTTTCAAAAATTTACCGTTCGAATCTACAGCCGAAAGTAATAAAAATGCCACCATAGTTACAGGAGATTTTCTACATCTCTCGTCAATATTGTTGGTTAATTTAGTAAAACGAGCCGCTCAATAATAGAACTTCTTTCGCTGCCGCGAAGGAAATTACCTGAGCATACTTCCGTGACCTGAAGCAACTTCCGTGCAGATGGGAAGCGAGCGACTGCGTTATCATCGTCTCAGATTCGCGGGACAATGACGACAGCCAAGGTCGACCCGTTCGGTTTTCATTACGAACGACAGTCATCGAGCTAACGACAATTCCCGCTAGGTAACCGTTCCTAGTTTATTGTATGCTCTTTCCACAACGGCGACCTGTTTCCCAAGGGTCGCTCAATTAACTCAAAACGGCGTTGCAGATTCTGCAACGGAATGAAAATATTCTACCACTAAAGTGATGTATGAGTAAGCTCATAACGTAGTCTCATGGAAATCACCCTTGAATATTTAGCGACCTTGCGGTCACCAGGCGAGAAGGGTTGGATCTTAATTTACGCGACGAACATGGAACGGCCGCATGTCATACGTTCCATAGCATAGCCGTCTCGTCCTCAGAAGGGAGATCTTAATTCACATGGCGGCGGTTGAAATTGCGGATTTGGTTTTTTTTATAATAATAAACCATTGTAATCGCCCAAGAAAAGAATTCCATGCCCCTCGAAATTTTACGTTTCACTCGTTTTACTTCGTCGTTGAGATTGAGGGAGAGAAAACCAAGGCGACTTGTTCTCCTGTTTTTATTATTAGCCTGCCAAGCACTTTCGCCCTTCGGGCATCATCAGGGCTTCGTAGTACCAACGAATTTTTGAGCAGCTAAATTCTCGACATTTGTACCAAAAAACGATCATGTTTTGACAATCGTCCAATTCTTTGACCGAATCGCTAACTTAATTTCAAGTGTATTTTCGGAGTTTTGAAGAGGAAAATGCATATTATTCTTCGCTTCTCAGGTGTATCAATTTCTTTGGATTTTTTTTTTTGGGTGGAATTTTCGAGATTTTCAGAAATTTGGCATTGGGCATTGATGCTGTAAAAATCGGTCAATACTCGTTGGAAAGGTTTTAAACACTCTCTTCGGTGGAACCGTTAGGCGAATAATTTAACTTTTAATTAGATAATTTAGGGAAAGTAAATAATCAGATCAGAAGAGTCACTATAACAAATAGATGGTCTTGGTCTTCTGAAATCATAATTGAAGCAAAGCCTTTCTTAATAACTGTGCAACCATTCGCAGCGGATAAAAAAAATCTACAAAAAATTATCACATTTGGAATTATTACTAGGTACCTAGGTACTTGCAATTCAACCAATCTCTATTTATTTGCGACGGAGCAGAAGATTTCTGATCCTTTTTGCAATGGACAAAGGGTTCACTCAATATTCAAATAATGTGATTCCACTAAAAACTTTTTTTAATTTTTTTTTCTCTCAAAAAGGACTTGATAACGTCCACTGGTGACATGAGAGTAGGGAAAGAGTATTCCAACAGGGCGATCATTCACGAGCGATGGATAAACAAATAGTAATATATTCTTTAGAAAAACTTCCCACGATTACGTTGTTCGTTGAAACCTAAGTTCTTCTATGTCCGGAAAATCCGCAGTAATGTGAACTCACGTCTATCAGTATTGTGTAATGAGTGGAAGAAGAGCGGCTTTAAAGTTCAGCGCGCTTCTGTGGCTTTGAAACGTTGGAATTCGACCGCGATGCAAAAGTGCGTTTAGTGCACGAGTTGCTCGAGCGATAGGAAATGCTTTAAGTGGAAAGAAAATGTGTCTTCTATTTAGATTTTTACATGACACAAAAATCAGTTCAACTGCGCCGTTAGGCGAAAAATTTAGCTTTTAATTTGGAAATTCAAAAAATTCAAAAGTTAAAATTACAGTAGTTCCTACGGAGTTTTCTCCTATTGTTAGCAATCTGTAATTACCATCACAAATGGATTTTCTTAAATCATTATTGAAGGAATAATAAACCACTGTACATTCGTTTGTAGCATTTTTATATTCGGTTTTATTTAAGATTCATGTTTTTCCGTTTCTGTTATATTTTGTCGCTGAGAGTGTTTTTCCCCTCGTTGCCCTCCCACGTTAAGGATTGTCCTTGGGGAGTTGGACGCCGGATGAACTGCATTATTCAAATGGCTTCATTGTTTCCCAACTACCAAGAGTAGGCTGAACGGTGAGCGTTGATGAAAAGACGCACATCTCCTTACGCGGACGTGGCTAATTATGTATCGCTATGAATCATCAAGCCGGACAGCTGGTTGTTTTCGTTCAGCGGATAAGCGACTTTATCGCATCGTTGTAATATTCCTCAAAACGACTTTGAAGCGTCATCTTTTTGTCAGTTCAAAATATAACGAAACTTACGTTTTTTTAACAAGACAGCTTCACAATGCCGGGTTACCGATCTTTGACAATAATCATCGGCATAAAATATAGCTTGATTAAATCTCCATCTGATTTGCGTGGCGAGGGAGCGTTGAACACAATAGAATCTTGTAGGCGGCATTCAGCAAAGCAAACATTTCTTTGTGTCCACGGGATAAAAATAGTCACCGATCAAACTACGTTGTCTTTCATATTGACGGTTCAAGGCGTCGTGCAATTGTTTGGTTTTTTCGATTCCTTTTGGAGGAACAAATTTTGATCTTGATAAGTTAACGAAGAGCATGTCGACGTTTATTGGAGATATTATTTTTTTTTGTCTATAAAAATTATATTATGAGTACGAATCAACTGTAGTAAATTTTTTTAATTAATTTTTTTAATATTATTTTATTATTATTTTTTGTCTATAAAAATTATATTATGAATACGAATCAACTATAATAAATTAGGTGCGCCGTTATTCGACACAACTTAGAGATTGTGGTTTTTTGAAATTACAATATTTACCTATTATCTTGACAAATTTTTTAAAATTTCAAAACCTTTTTTTTTTTTTTTTTTTTTTGTCTAATTTCTGTTATAGGAGCTATAGTCAACCTATATATTTATTATACCACGCTCTCGCAATGGAATTGTCAGGAACGAAATCCAACTGTCGTACAATCGAACGGCTCGCGATTCCCCATGGTGACAGCTAGTGGCATATATTTCATACTTATCTGCCCTGAGGGGATTTATTGCTGTAAACTGGCGTCTCTTGATCGAATAAAACCGCACTTGCAAACTGCGGTTTCTCAACGTTCATGTAAATCGATAAAATATGAACTTCCTACCTTAGGTACTATTAAAACAAACGTCTACGAGTGGTTTATTAGCCGTCTAAAAGTGATCGAGTTGACAATATTCGTTCATTCCAAAAAGAGGAAAATTTGATACTTCTAACTCTATATACGTGAAAAATACCAAACAAATACTTCGGACACATTGTGTCGCCATTTTAGAAAATTCCAGTTCGACACGACTTCAATTCGAAAAACTTGACGCTCAAATACCAAAATCGCGACTTGAATGTCGCTTTGCACTTTGAAAAACCAAGTGCCTTCAGCTGTTGGAAATACGCAAGTTTATTCAAAGTCGTCGACAGCCTGTCAAGTTTCAAGTTTGGCTCGAACTTCGAACAACTGGTAAACACTTCGGCTTCCGCTGACTTGAAAGGGAAACCTTGATCAATGAACCCTCGGATCGGCTTAGCTGGCCGACTGAACCCAACGTTGATTCCAGGGGTCAGTCAATGTTGGTGCCACGCCTCACAAGCCTCTCCCTTGTAGAACTGATGTCCTTCTCTTCAGGGCTGTTACAATTATTGAAGAACCACTTTTTCGGTTTCAGTTCTTATAAATGTCCACCTGTGTTCATCTGTATAACAAGGAACAACAACGCAAAGATGCTTCGACATAATTTACATTAATTTACTATTTCAACAAAATTACTTCGACACCAATTAGGTACATCAGCATATTTGATGATGCTTCAACTCCAACATCAAAAATGTTTCAATAACAAGAACAAAATTTAGATTTTTCAACTATTACAGTCATTTAGCACCTTTGCCTATAGCAATTTTATGCATTTACAACTATTCACAACAACATTTTGCTGATTTAGCAACAACAACAATAAATTCCAGATAATACATCAACTACAACTACAGCAAAAACAAAATTTGCTTCAACAGCAATTTATTCCCCTCTACATCAGCAACAACAAATTTGTTACTTCAGTTTCTTAAGCACAACCACAACACAATACTCAAATTAATACAACAACTTTAAATGCTTCGACAACGACAATAACCTTTTTTAAGATATTACAACAACTACAGCTACAACAACATTTAGATGACAACAACAATTGGTGACAACAACAACTACAACAAAAACTTTTTTCATTCTTCAACCATAATCATTTAATGATTCCACGAAAACAATAGCTGTTTTCGATGCTTCTACTTCTTCGTGTTTGTTTAATCTAGAGCGAGAAAATGTGAGAAAACAGCGTCCAGGCAAGTGAAGATGGCGTTGGGCCATTGTTCCGCGTTAAGACGTCCAAGGTTAAGCCGAGGAAAGGAAAACACTCCTGACCAAAAGGAAGGAAGTGTTCGCTATTGTTGCTGGTCGAGATCTTATGTAAGGACCATTTCTGTCTCAAGTTCTCCTTTGACCGAAAATGCCATCGGCGTGAGGGTCGTGAGTCAAGAACGAACGACCTTTTCCAGTGAACGTTTTCATATTTCGTAGCTAAAAACCGCGCCTCGGACTCATCGGTAATTTCGATGATTATTCGCAGGTTGCTCAACTCCATTGTTTCCTTTCGAAGTTTCTGATTCGACTTGTAATCCGCATTCCCACGCGTGCGATGATTAATCGTCAATATGCGATGATGTGATGCTGACATGGGGATGAAAAATGCTCCATCTCATATTCAGATTATCTGTGCAATGGAAACAGAGGAATGGAACTTTCTATAGAGTGTAGCGAATTTTCCATCTGTTTGCGATTAAATTGTTTAGAAAATGCTCCAATTCTTAACACGACGCAATAATGATAGATAGTTGATAACACAGAATAGAATAGGTCAGTCATCGGAGTTTAGTCTGATGAAAACTCGATTGAGCACGTTTTCTATTTGCTTCTGAACATAACAAAATTATTTTTCACTGATACGTCCCATCGTTGCATCCTCTATTTGACTAAACCTGAATACTTGGTTTAATCATGCTTGAGCATTATATCATTTTTCCCCTTTCTTTAAAAAAAAAATCACTAATATATTTTTGTATACCTATATTTTAAAGAAAATAATTATGCCCTCCTCATGTATGATAACAGACAGTTTCTCTTATTTTTATGATACATTTAGTAACAACAACAATAACAACGCTTAGATACTTGAACAACTACAGCAAGAGCGTTCATTTCCTAAATTTATTCAACTACATTTTCGACACGATTTTTTCTAAATCCAACGAAAATATTATGCCTTACAACATTTAATGCTTGAACAACCTAGTGTTAAAGTGTATAGTAGTCTTTGTATTTAATCGAAGTGACGAGTTTTAATATTATCCATTATTATTTTAATATTTATCCATTTGCGGTACCAATAAATTAATAGATAAGCTTTTCTGTAGAATCAATAAAAATCTATAATCGGTGTCCATAAAACGTACGGATAACACGCTAAAAGAAGAATAAAATTAATTCTGTTATGAACCGATCGCACAATAACCATCTCTATTAGCTTGACCGAGTGAATGATCCCATAAATTGATATTCCGTTGTTTTTCACGACCAAAGCCATCACATGGCCCTCGTTACCTCGATGCCTTACGGTCTCAGACTATTTGGCTCCTTTTATATGCTCCGTCTGCTCCGTTTCACATCTCGACCTAACAGCGCATGTTTTTCCCAGAGCAATGCCCCGTTTCTGAATCCGTTTGTTCACTGAAGGTATCCCATTTAGGGAAAAATCTATTCCATCGATTCCACAGCTTTGTTGACAATGGGAGTTCTCATTTCTTGGAAAACAGCGCAACGCTCGCGACCCGATTCGGGGAAATACGTGATTCCGACGGTATGACAGGGAAAACAGGATTCACATTATTGACCGTCATGGAAATCAGCCATGTTTTCGAAGATCGAATATTTTACCTGATAAACAACGATCAACCGCGATTATTTCAGGGAATGAAAAAAACACATGGTCAATGCTTTAAATATATTACAACTTCGGTGCTACAAGTACTGCAACAAAAAATGTCCTATTTTCTGCAACAACAAACAACGGCTAAACAAAATTTTCTATGCTTCAAATTACTACAACTACGATAAAAAACATAATGGTTGCTTTAACAGCTCCAATAACAATTTCTCATTCTTCATCATCTGCACCATATAATTATTAATATTAATTTAATGTACCAGCTCAACATTTACATTAAATGTATGTGCAATCGAATTGTCAAAAGAGATTCGGCTTGGGATTTTCGCCATTCGTTTCCTCTAGAAATAAATAAGCAAAATAAATAAATGGTAGCAGAGAATGTAAAATAATTACAACCATTTTTATTCCGTTTTACGATATTTCAACACTCGCGTGCGATCTCGTACTTCGTCAAATACATCCGCGGATTTTCTGCAAACAGGAATCCCAGCGAGCGAACAGCGGAGGCGCAGGTGTCACGATAGAATGGCTCTTCTGTGAATCTCGCCGGACACCTGGAATCAAAAGAACTGGTTTTGACGTGCCTTTTATTTCCTTTTCCGAGTTGATTTCCAAGACAATACCTTCCGTCGGGAAAAATGACTGACTCGACGCGGGCGAGCGGTTCGTATGAACGATTTTACGAGACGTGAGAAAACGATTCCGCGAGCCGACGGTCTCCGGGAAAGACCTGAGTCTGTTGACCTC
The DNA here is from genome assembly GCA_037159825.1 of Tupiocoris notatus. Lineage (NCBI taxonomy): Eukaryota > Metazoa > Arthropoda > Insecta > Hemiptera > Miridae > Tupiocoris > Tupiocoris notatus. The sequence continues at coordinate 2,061,970 of JASJUZ010000623.1, read as the reverse complement.
TGGACACTCGGATTACCAACCGTGACAATGCGCATCTCGCGGCGAGAACTTGGCGAAACATTATCGAACAGAAAATCGTCACTTTTTTTAATTGTTTTGAGTATTTCTTCTATTCTTTCGATCATAGGTAACTCTAAGCCTCTTTCAACTAATTTTGAATCATGTTGGCTTTTAAATATTTTAAATACATTTTATTAAAGGCTAATCACCTTATCATTTGATTTGCAGTGGTTAGATAACATATTTGTTGAAACGAAATTTATCATTTTCTCCTGGCAGACAATGTTATCGAGCTCGATCTCTTTCGAGAGATATGAGATAATAAAAAAGTTCAAGAGACGATCGTAGAAGAATGCCATGTCTCCTTACTCAGCCAAAAACAATTATTTACCGAAAGCAATAATCGCTCATCGGGTTGCACGATAAACGAGGTGCAAAATCGCTCGAAAATAAAGCGTTGGGTGCGGAGTTTTTTATATTCGAGTAGGCCCTACAGATAAGAGGTGGAGAAGTAATTATATTTGAAAAGCCAGTTTGCAAAAGCTGTTGAAAAAACTGAGGTCGCCAAGAGTTGGACGATGTTAATCGGGCAAACCTAGGTATTTAAGTTTGACTTAGTGATAGTCCTGATCTTAGATGAGTGCCGATTTTAATCATAATCGAAAATACTATATTTTTTGTTTAATTGAAATTCTATTGAAACCCAAGTCGAAGGTTTTTAGGGACGAAATCGTTGGTGATTACCTTAACAATATCAAATTGACTCGGAAGTGTGAAGTGTGATCCTTCCAATAAAAACTACGCGTCATTTGCTCGCCAAAACACTTTCAAAGACCTCGAGCTTTCAAATGCCTCTTTTTTGCGATCTGCAATAAAAAATGGATTCGCTCCGGTAGGTAAATATGACTGGTGCACTGGGCGCGGTAGGAAGCTGGTTAGTTCGTACTGCAATATTCGACCACTTTCTAAAAACATTCCCCTCACAATGTATGCCTCAAGGCGAATGACCGAAGAGCCGGGCAATGAATTAACTAGGCATTGAGTAACTTCCAATCACCAAAGCCCAACATGACATTAAATAGTTGAAAGCATCAGCGCGGATTTCGACGGGCGAAAAAAGGACGGAGTTCTATCCGAGTTACAACATTCGCTTATGCAACCGGTCTCATCTTTCAAACAACCTCTCACCTGATCGGCCTTCGACCGCAATACGACGGTTATGGAATATTCACTCAGGTTCAAACGCATCCTTATTATTACAGAGAGGAAAATGTATTTTACCGCTATAATGGGAAATCGCCTCTGTTTATCAAAGGTCAATATAAGTAGCGTGAATATGGCGGTATGGCAGCTTTCAGGATTGCCAACCTGTAGGGAAAGTTTCTGCGTTAATTTCCCGTCGCAGGGAATTTATTAGTTTTTTTCCCTGCAGCAGTTGGTACTCCTAGGTGTTGAGGCGATGGCAAAAATTTCTCCCATAAAGGTGGCAGGAATTGAACCGCGAACTTTCGTCACGATGCTCAAAATGTTCTCCCAGATCATTTTCCTTCGCAAAACGCTGACTTCCCGAAGTGTGACGATTCCAATAAGTATGATCAGAAGTCCTCGGGCATTTTTCAAGCTTACAGGATTTAATACGGAGGGATAGAATTATTGCGTTGTATATTGACCAATCTATCATCACCTAGTTTGCAAACGCTTGGCTGGAGGTTTTTTCTCGAAAATCAGACGGGTCAGTGAAGCTTTGCAAATTTCGCGGTGGCAGAGCGTGCTACTACCAGAACACGGGCAGCTTGCAACATCCGTTACCGCGAACCTGGACTTCAAGCTCCAGACAACCGTAAAATGATTGGAAAATCAGATTTCGCGGCTACTGCTCATGTATTTATCAGCAGTGCCTTATCGTTAGGAATTCTTTGAACATTTATCATCAGTATGAGTCTAACGGCACTGAGCATTCCGTTTCCCGCTCATGACCTGGTGTGACATTTCAAGCGGATCTCAGACCGTTTGACACGATTCCGTCCAAATCGTGACGTCATAGGGATTATTCATTGTTCGTGACCTGCTGCGGACCTTTTCCTCTTAGCATCTCGAAATCGTTGACGAGACGATTTTTCGTTTCGTGCATTGTTGAATAGTTTACTAAAACGGAGATTGGCCGTGAAAATTTATTGACATGAGAGAAGGATCTGTGCCCATGCATTGATATCCATTAAAAAACCAGGCCTCAACCATTAAAAAATATTGACTCTTGTGGTCTATAAAAATTAAAATCGAATAAACTTCGAACGCACGTATCTCGGAAGTACTGTGTGTTACCCAAAATTCGGAGACTAATTTTGCACATTCACTTGGAGAACATTTCGTTGAAATTTCATTCATGGATATGGCAACTTTTGTCACTTTTTTTTATCACAGACACACAGACACTTGTTCTAAAGGTTTTCTTAGTATTGTACTGCAAATTTCATGGATTTTGGGTACGATTTTATGCGGCCTTGAAAATATGTGTTGAGTTGGCCCACAAATAGGCGCTGGAAATTTATTGAAATTTCAAAAACGTTACATTAAAACGACATAAATATTTTCATAACTGAAAGTTGAAAATCATTTACGAAAATGATCGTTTAAAAAATTTTTTGATTTCAGTCGGGCACGAGCACAGCCACGCGCACGACCTGATGGAACACTTGCACCACCATCACCACGATGACCACCACGCCGGTTTCGATCTGACTGAATCCGAACATCAGCACGAAGATCACGTACATTCTTCGGAAACGTAGACGTTTTTCGAAAAGCTTCCAAATTACACGTCTTCCTCGACATCAGTCAGTTTACTACGAATCGCGGTTATATTTTTGTAAATTGTTAGCTACGTCTAGTATAGAACAACAGATATGATATTTTGTGAAATCGGTTTAGAAAAAATGATACCGATTCGAGCGAAAAATTTAATCGTGGTTGCGACGTTTTCGAGATAAATTCCTCCTATCGAGAAACAATTATTTCGCAGACTTTTTTCTTTTGCTAATCTGCTACAAAGGAATTCCGAAACAACTATAACAGACGTTATTTATCGTGGTCCGGAGCATCGATTATCACTGATTTAAGAGGAAATTTGTTTAAAGATTATTTTCTCGCTATTTGACGCAATTGAAAATAGGGAACTCCTATTTAACCTTTGGAGCCTAATGGATCCCGTAATGACCTCTTAAGTACGAAATTCTGAGACGCTATGTAAATACATATTTAACGAAGTATTCAAAAGGTCACTCGCGTCGCGTGAATGGTGAAATTATTAACTACCAAAGCGTTTCTACATTTTATCACTACTAACTGGTTGTCTTGCTCTGATATTAATCGAAAATACTCGCAGATTTTTTTTTAAATTGAAGAACAGACCTGATTATGAATACATAGTTATACATAAGTTTCTGCTTAACCAGACGGATTATTGGGGTCATTTAATTTTAATTTAATATTGTCTACTAACTATCTTGACGAGTCGAAAAATTTAGTGGTACGATGTGATATTTTGAAAAGGGCGCAGGTAAATATGGACCAGTTTTTTGATTAGGTGTTTGTAATATTTCTTCAACCAGAATTTTATGGTAATCTGCAATAATTCAAGATTGATGCAATTCTTTAAAGTTTTATTTTTATTTATTTTTTAATTTTTATTTATCTTTATTATTATTATTACTTTTTTTTTTTTTTTTTTTTTTTTTTTTGTTACGTAACCGCGGACTAAAGTAGTGAGTCATTCTTGAAAATATTTTTCAAAACGCAATTCGCGTCGTGCGCATTTTAAAAATCTCCGCAACAACGGAGTTTATTTATATTTATTTGTAAGAAGCAGAAAGGTGTTTTGTTTCGATGGAGTTTTTGACATGAATTTCCCATTCGGATTGTAAACGATCATTGAAAAGTTTTATTTTCGCTATTAGTTTCGTTTCTATAAGCAGAGAACACGAAATTAGGCGGACGAGCAACAAGTCCACAGAGAAGTTAGCCCTCAAACGATTGTCGGTCGTTTCCTTGTACGCTCTATCACATTCCCTATCAAATATTTTGTTCTAGCTTGCAACATCACCAATTTTCAGACTAATTTCTAATTTAAATTTAATAATTTCTTCTTCTGTTACTATATTTCTATTGAGTTACATTATTGAATAATTTCTACACCCGATATTTTTCTGCGTTTTACCATTTCTTCAGTACAGTTTTATCACAATTTTCTTAGAAATTATTATTTCTGTTGTTCTTAATTTAGAATTGTAAGCGACTGTTGTATCGAAGGTCGACTTGTTCCAGTCTTCGGTTCGAGGATTTCAATTATTCCGGTAGCGGGAAAATGCAACGAATCTCGACAAAATTCGCTGAAAAACCTGTATATCACATTTTATCAGTAGATAAAACTACAGGTGGTAAATTTTGTTACGTAATATCGCGCGAAATGCGGGCAGTGCAATTTACCTGTAATTTATTAACTGAGCCCTTTTATATCACTGCAATCACGTAATGTAAAAAAAAAAAAACATGATAGCAGTATGATTCAGAAAAACAACTTTCTAGGATAAAAAACTCTTCTAGGATAAAAGGCGAATGAAAAAAATGTAACGCAACATGCACTCGCCGCATATTCAATTTCCAGAAGAAAAAAAACCGGTCCTCTGAATGGATCCATAGCTCAATATGGAGCTCCTATTACTCCCTCAGTATACGGCTATCTTCAATCGCAACCTTCAAACCGACATTCGATCAGTATTGGAACGTGGGGTATCTTTAGACGTCTAATTGCTCCACAAATGACTCCCATGTTAGCACTGAGTCGTAATGAGCGGCACTGATAGAGGGCAGGCATTTTCTTATTGCGACCCTTCCAGGCCAAGGTGATGTTTATGTGCACTGGGAAACAGGCGCGGTAGACAGTGCTGGAATTTAAGTTCGATTCAACTCGACAGAATTGCCAACGTAGTTCCTTTCATGGAGCCGAATAGCTTAAATCAATAAATAAATGATCAGATGGTTAGCAAGATAATTTCTTGAATTATAGTGAGAGAAAAGGAGTCCACACTATAGCCTCCATAAATGATATCCAGGACAAATCAAGAGGGAAGCGACTTCAACAAAGAGGATAAACCTCAAACCAAAGCAGAGCTGTTGCTTGTAAGACCTGCTCTGACAGTTGAACCAATATTCATCATAAAAGTTCTTTATTTCAGCATGATCCTCCCCCCATAACCGCACCTCAGATTGCTTTTTTATTTTTATTTTTTATTTTTTCAAGAGCCCATTCTCATTTCTTACAAAGCCGAGCATCGCATCAAATTTAAGCTTTGCCGGTAATTTTTTGTGGCTTTGCAGGGTTCGGGGACTTTTTAGGGAGTTGTTCATCAATTCAGGGGATTCCAGGCTAGTTTCCGTCTCGGTTTAGCGGATTTCCATAAAACCTCCTGGCAACACTGTAGCGAGCCCCAAAACGGTAGAATCAACCAATAGGAAACTAGCTGCTCCTTGCGGTGTCCTTGGTTCGTGGAACTGGCCTGAAGGAATAGGCTTTGAAAAGGAGCCTTTCTCCGTGTTAGCGATACAGATCACGCACTGTACGGGGAACCTTGAACAACAGAAAAGTCAATGTTCGTTAGTAGGAGCGACCTTTTTTCACCGCCCTAGGAAAACTAATTTTCCTCCAGGCCGGTAAACTAATTACCGATCAAACGTTGCTAATGCAACCTTCGGAACACAAAGTGGATGAAAAGATGTACTCTCTAGTCTAGAGCAACTTGAAGGCAACATCGCTCGAACAATAAATTGAACCGAATTTCTATTTATTTTCTTAGAGAAAGCGAGACCAAATATCCCGAACAATGGACGCTTGAAGAGTGTCGCCAGAAAAAATGTACATAATAGAAATATGAAATGAATAAAACTCTCGACCTTCAATGGTAGACATTTAGGCAATTAATTCAAAAAAGAGAGAGAGAGAGAGAGAGAGAAAACTTAAGAAGCAGTGAAACGATAGTGGCTAATTCTTCCCACAGAAGCAGAAATCAGGGGTAAATTTGGTGGCAGAGCGTGCATCTTCGATTTATTACATCCACGTTCCTACAGCGTCGCGAGAAATTCAGCGGAACTTGCGGTCCTTGATCCCAGGATCCCCGCTATTTCCGTAGATTTTCAACCGCGTACTCGTCTGAGTAAAATCCAACAACTCTTCGGCCTTCGGATTGCCCGTGTGGGTGGAACGACGCAAGGTCTACGGACTATGATGGGCACTAAGAGAACGATGATGAGGTTCCCATCCTAATAGGTACAGTTAGCTTGTCTTATGGCTCGCGGGAACTTCGGGCACGCCATCATCTGATTATCGGGAAACCGCTTTGAACTCAAATGCACTGTTATTAGGGAAGGAACAACACGATAGACGTATTGGCATTGACATCTTTCGAATGGTTCTATTTTATCTGTTCTGAAGGAAGAGTAATTCGCGAAATTTCAAGTAATAGGAGGGGAAGGGGATTCCACTTCGATTCTGTTTGTCCATTTTTTAATTCTCCTTTTTTAACATTAACAATTTTGACAGACAATTTCGATAGATCGTTCCGCGTTTTCGACGTGCAAAATAAACATAATTGAAAATTGTAAACAAAAAAAATTGTCAATCGGTGCACATCTCCTTCAATATTAAAAAATATTTTTTTCCAAAAAAGTTATTCAAAAGAATAAATAAATAGAGAACATAAAAAATAACATGACATGAATTCTGTCTTCCAAATAAGCGAAACCACTTGTTGCACTCGAGTCGACTGTAGAGAAGATTTGATTTTTTCAGCTCTAAGCCTCCTAATTTTAAAATCGCCGACCTTTCAATATTTATTCGTCTGTTACTAAATTACCTGTAGTATATATTTTCAATACGAAATTTCTACTATTGATGACTACTGCCTTAGATGAGTTACGTCTAACGGCAGTACAAAAATTTATTGTAATATAAAAATATAGTAATATTTTAAAAAACGTTTAATATTATTAATAAATCGTAATATTATTAAAAAAATTTTAATATAATAAAAATATGTAATTCTATGAAATTTTACTATTCTGAATAATTAAAATGAAATGAAAAAAGTTAATATTCGCTATCGTTTCGCTTTTCGCAATCCTGTGACTTCAATTTAGCTGTGCTTCCTCGTAAAGCAGGTAGAAGGTAAACGAAATTCGATGTTATTTAAATGTAAGCAACTTTGGGAATAGAATAGAAGAAAAAATCCAACAGTTGACAAGACTGTTCTAACTTGACTGTGATTGATTCTTAATTTAAAATCTCTAACCGATGTAATCTGTGGAGTACCTATGTAAATAAGTTCTAAGCTTTAGGGTAAACTTCGAATATTTTACTGGGGACAAATTTCGTAATTTTTCGATGTTATACGGTAACTGAGTATATTGTATCTATCGATAATTTTTAGACTCGTCGCAATTCTATTCTTCGAAAGAATCGATTTTTTCTTCATCCATGTAATAATGTGACTCAACTGTACCACAATAAAAAGCTTCGTGTACATATTATAATCCTGTATTTTTTCGCCAAGAATGAACACTCAAGAAGAAATCACCTGGAGAGGAAATGGGTTTTCGAAAAATTTCAAACCTGAAAGCGGAAGTAAATTTCGTGTCCAGGAATTTGCCAGAAATAAAACTGATTTTCGAAATGCCGTCAGTTTTTATTTTTTACAGCGTCAAAATCAAGTGTCGGATTAATATTGAACAACCGTGATTACGATGACTTGTAACTAGGATGAATTAAATGAGAAATTAGGTACTCGCGAGTAAAAGGGATAGTTGAAATACCGAAATAGCGTGACCTTATAAATAGTTGTCATTTATCGGGATGGAGGTCAAACAAAGCCAGATATCTCCTTTGACGAGCTTTCGGAAAAATTTATTTCCTTCCACAGAGCCTACGAATAATTACAAACAATTTATATTTAAATATGAAATAATTTTTATCTCGATTTTTGAAGAACACACGACAGTTGTCGAACTGTTGTAAGGAACGTACCCAATAAACGGAAAGGACGAGTATTCATCTCGCTGCGCCCAACAACTGTAGTTTATGCTACAACGTGCAACTGCCATGAGTTCGCAGGTACAGTCGTACAATACATCGTACAATACAAATAAATCATTCAATTTGATTAAATGACTTGAAATTTGAGCATCCCGCAATTTTTTACTTCAAATTCAAAATCTACGTCTAATTGTCCTTAAGAGCGAGTAATAAAATAATATTGAACAGTCCCGTAAGTATTTGCCAAAAATTATCAAAGATGAAAAATGTAAAAATGGTGTAGTACTAAAACTGGGGAAAACTAATAGTTGTCGCCAAATTTCCGTCAATTTGACGTAAAATTCGGATTCAGCGTTAAATTTCCTATAAGAATAGCTTTTAAAATCACTTAAAACCCAAAATTTAATTCTTCGCTCTTGCCGATGCCAGCGGGGCTCGATATTTCGGCCGGTTAGAAGCTCAATATACAGAAAATAATTTCTGTGGCGTTGTTTAAATTTTTTTCATCAAATTTTTTGCTATGTACGTGAGTAAGGCGTTCAAATGAAGACTCCTGCATAATAAAACAATTGATTTACATGACTTTTGACCAGCAAAAGCACGGTTTAATGTCGAAATTTGTGAGTTCAAAACTCGATTTTTTTGGACCACTTGCAAATTTTTCCGAGAAATAAAAAAAATCACAAAGATACATCTCTGTAAGATTCAACTTTCCTGAAAATTTCAGGTTTTTATCTGTATTGAGAGAGGAGTAAAAAATCGTCAACTGATCGGTTGATAAAAATCGCAGGGGTTCCCCTTGAATTTTTCGTGAAATATTTTTTTATTCCGATTTTGATAAAATTCAGCATGATGATAGTTGATGATGTGTATATCAATAATATATGCTTCATTCTTCGTTTCTTTTGCACTAAAATAATGAAAAGAAGGTTTAAAGTAGAAAAACATGAAATCGGTGTAAAACTGGAAAAAACTAATAGTTGCCGTCGAATTTCCGTCGTTTCGACGCCAAATTCGGATTCAGCGTTAAATTTCCTATAAGAATAGCTTTCAAAATCACTGAAAAACAAACATTTAATTCTTAACCCTTGCCGAGCTTAAATTTCGGCCGGTTGAAAGCTCGATATACGGAAAATAATTTCTGTGGCGCTGTTTAAATTTTTTTCACCAACTTTTTTGCTATTTACGTGTGTAAGGCGGTCAAATGAAGACTCCTGCATAATAAAACAATTGATTCACATGAATTTTGTCCCCGAAAAGCACGGTTTAAGGTCGAAATTGGGGAATTCAAAAACTGATTTTTTCGGACCACTTGCGAATTTTTCCGAGAAATAAAAAAAATCACAAAAATACATCTAGGTAAGCTACAACTTTCCTGAAAATTTCAGATTTTTATCTGTATTGAGAGACGAGTAAAAATTCGTTAACTGATCGGTTGGTAAAAATCGCAGGGGCTCCCCTTGAATTTTTCGTGAAATATTTTTTTATTCCGATTTTGATAAAACTCAGCACAATGATATTTGATGATGTGTATATCAATAATATATCCTTCATTCTTTGTTTTTTTTGCACTAAATTGATGAAAAGAAAGTTTATAGTTGAAATTGGGATTTTTTCGTATATATTTCACTTTTTTTGTTGAATATCTCACGAACGCTTGAAAAATGGATAGGTACATAACATGGAGAAAATGTGGACAGTTAATTTACCTTTCTTTTGGTATATTCAAACTTCTGAATAGACGACTTTTTGTTAAAGTAATAACTCGTGAGTTCTTGGAGCTCTCAAAATCGTTCTATACTCGTTGGAATGCTTGTCATACGCTTTGGAAATCGAGAAACATTGAATTAATTAAAATTTGAACATTTGAAAGGTAATTGAAACGTGAAAAATCAAAGTTTTAGGAGGGTTGGGTTTTTCGTGTGTGATTACGATGGTTTATTTGAATTAAATCAAAAACTAAATTTAAAAATATCTCCGATTTAAAGAGATAATTATGATTGCTAATTCATCGACCAGTTCTGAAGTAGGATTATGTACAGTATAGTGAATATAACAGAAACACGAATGTGAAATTCAACATTGTAAAAGGATTCAACTAGGTCAAACCGCCATAAACTGGAACGTAATTTTCAAATATATTCATTTCCATTTAATTTCAAATCACTCGTTTTCTCCGCTTGGAATTTCAGAGCAAATACGTACATAGAAAGAAATAAAGAAGAAATTTTTGATCTTAAATGAAAAGAAATTATTCTGACGCAAGAACTTTTAAAAGGATAATAATTTTAAAAAATGCTGGTCATGAAGAATCTCTTGAGGACTTTGTGCTTATACGGCGACCTAGTGGCTTTGCTCAGAACTTCTCTAATAGCGAGGGCATCTGGTAGATGCCAGCGCAGACTGCAGTTCAATAATTCTTCAAAACCTCTCTTGGCCACAGCGGTTCCATGGTGTAATGGTTAGCACTCTGGACTTTGAATCCAGCGATCCGAGTTCGAATCTCGGTGGAACCTAAGTTTTTGCCCCGTTTTAGAGCAATAAGTTTCACAGCTCCAACGAGCAATGATACAATTATTAGAAGAAGTACCGTTAATGATTTCTGTGCACAGATAATGCGCGAATCCGACACAAATAATCCAAAAGAGGGGAAGCCTTGAGTAAAATTTACATCATAGGTATATGAGAAAAACACTGCAAATGACTGTTTAGTAGGTGGTATAATTCCTTTACATCATAAATCTCATAACTACGTAATTTGAGAATCAGCGTTCAGAAATCTATAAAAATTAAAACTAACTACACCTTTTTCTGGAAGACGTTAGAAAAAATCTCTCACTCAAAAAAAAAAATAAAATAATAATAATAAATAAATACCCTTAAATAGAGGTAGCGGTATTGTTAAAAAAAAATTGAGCTATCACCAGGCAAACGGAAATCGATTTTCGGCAACTGATTGATTTTAGTAAAAATGTCAAGATTTTAACTTTTATAGTTTTGTCAGAAAAGTGTTGACAGCGGACTGATATAATTTTTTTTTAATTCATTTCATTAAATATTTGTATTCTACATGTTTGAAACGTACCTAAATATTAAATTTTATTGTTAAACCCTAGAAATGGCCGTTCGAAATAACCGCTGGGACTGAGAGCCGAATAATGCTCACCCATAATTCATGTTCGACTTTTTTCTCCTTAACTCAAAAATAATGGATTGAATGCGGCAAGACGCAATAGCTGCATGAACTGCTCCTTGCATTGTACGAGATTTATCCCAACAAACAACCATTCCTAGTCAAATCTTGGGAGTTTCGAGCCTCGAAACCTAACTTTTACGGTCTCCCGAGACAAGATTCAAAAAGGTGTCCGTAAAGAGATAAACAGTTCTTAGCACGTTCGAGTCAAAGGCAATTCTGTGGCGTACAAAGTCAAAACGGGCCTAAAAGGATTAGAAAGGACCGGACAAGAAGCAGTCTCCGAGGATAAAGGGAGTGAGGGCGAGGAAAAGGAGCAAAAAATGAGGATCTCGAAATGAAAAGAGAAGAAGACCCTGGGGAAAAAAACGATACCACAGCCTCGACGCTGTAGTACAGAAGACTTGCAGGCTTGCCTCTGGTCCAAGACAGGACAACCGACCACTAGAACAGTGGTTGATCTTGCGAGGGTGGGAAGGGGGCGAGGGCCAAGGAAGTGGCCACCAGGTAGCAGCAGCAGCGTTGCTACTTGGCTCACCAACTCCACAGCCATTCACTCGGCCGCCCGTATCGCGGTGAAGACTCCGCCCGCAGTTCATGTCGTGACGTGTCGCGCGTTTTGAATGTTTTCCCATCGTTGACAATTTTCCCGTTCGAATCGAAATCGCGCGTTCGATTGTGCTATGTTGTATTGGAATCTCGCTACAAAGGTATTTTTTCATCTATATTTTCTCCCTACTAAGACATCTATAACCTCTCAAACCAGCTTTCTAGTGCAAGCTGAGTAGAAGGAAGAATCTAGGAAAGAATCTGGTTTGAAAGCGTTTCTCTAAAATATATCCATTCAAATCGTTGTTTGGATAGTGAAATAAATAGGTTTATCGGCTGAAATTGCACTGATGGCATGATTTATTATTGTTTCGCCCGTAGCGACCGAAATTGCCTGAATTGCTTAGCAACCAGCAACTGGGATAGCTAGGTCGCCTAGCAACAGGTTACCTCGCGGCTGCCGACAGTCGTAAAAAACCTCTGTATATTCACTAAACCGAAATACCTAGCAATTTCGGATTATTATTCGTTAATATACCATTGTAATCGCCCTAGGAAAATAATGGTCGAGCGATCTCTTGAAATTTGATTTATTACGTTTCCAAGGCATTTAGAATCTGAATAGCCAAAAAACATCCTGGCAGCCCACCGTCGACACTTTCTGAAGAAACTATAACAGCAAAATTCTTGAAATCATCACAAAAAACCAATCTTGTACTGACAATGGCTCAAGTTTCGCTACCTTAATTTTCAGGGTAGTTTTGGTGGTTTTGAGGGAGAAAATTCGTATTTTCCAATGTTTTTCAGACAACGGTGTATTTACTATCGATTGAATGAGACCATAACGGAGTCGAAAGCTTTAATGATTCTCGAGTTGTCGCAGGTTTTGTGTTGGATTTTCGAGATTTTCAAAAATTCGCCATGAGGTCTTTTTGATGCCGTTAGAATCGTCCTATACGCGTTAGACGGTCGTCAAAACTCATCAGCTGCATTATATCTATAGAAGAATAACTAACTAACTATAACTATACCACCACCATACTATAACATAACTATTAATATTTGGAAAAGAAGTTGTTTTTGACCGCGGGCCTATTTTCTTTCTTCGGGTTGTTTTCAGGTTGTCGGCTTTCAGATGAAGCCACCTGATCAGTGAGCTAATGGATCTTAAATTAAAATCCAAAGGTGGTAACTCAGATTGGAAAAACTGGAAATTTTCATTAAAAAATCCTGTCATCCTTATTTCGTTGAAATTCGGTCAGTATCAATGTAACCTACCAATTCAAATAGATTTAGTGTTATTGATCAATATCTCGAATAGCTGGCAACGCGGTAGTTTCTTTTCAGAGCATGAATAATTTTCAAACGTCTATTATAAGGGATAACGGAGGATTTTCTGATATGACGAGACACAATATTAGGAGAATAGTGAGGCGTTCGTTGAGGCATCTACGCTAACAAGGTTCGTCGGGTTTTTGAGCGGTTGTTTGTTCTGTTAGCGGTTAACCAGTAAACATCGAAAGAAGAATCGGCCTTTGAAGCCGATGCGGTTTCTTTTCCACTCAAATGTGAGCTCAGGCTGTACATAGGAAACCAATTAGCGAATCGCTTCCTCGCGCCTTGCACCAAAGCGTTGACGGAAAGAATGGGAAGAGCTTGAAGATGAAATTGTGAGATGCTGTAGAGCTGTTGGGAATCGGATTTAATCCGGGCGACTGATGCTCACATTTTACCAGCACCTATGAAAAATTCCGTCGAACGAGCCTTTTTCATTGCCGGTAGAGCAAACTGAAAGGCGAAATGATGGAAAATACACGCACACAAAGGAAGTTCTTAGTGTGAACCTGGGAACGGTCGATCTCGAAAATTTCTAAAATCCATGTTCTATCATCATTCCTAAATCATTTCTAAAATCAATGTTTATACGCTTTAGACAGCAAAGTTTAACTTCTATTTGTCGATCGACAAAACGAAATCCTAAAAAAATATATATATAATTGGGAAAATAGTCCTATTTAGACTGACTAAAAAAATAAAATATAAAAACTCGAACGTTCTCATTTTTCCCTCAAAATTTACGGCTGGTAAATTATTTTTAATCGATTTCAAAATGTCAAAACAGACGCAACGGTTAATTTTTGACGCAGCAGCAGTTTATTTTTTCTACAATCAATTAAGTGTAGAAAAAATTTAGGGCGAATATTTTTCCCTACAATAGAAGAACCGATTAGAAAAACTGCTAGAAAAATATCTCTTCGAAAATCGCCTCTTCACGAAAACAAAGTCGATCATTGTAAACAAAATGAAACTACGCCTAAAAAACGAGCGTTTCTAGTGCTCATTGAAAATTCTGACAGACGCATTAAACAATTTCCTACCTGCTCAGTTGATCAAAACATCTGCTGAGGGGGTGGGGTAGCCCTTAAAAATCAAGCCCGAGGCGTTGAGAAGGTTGAAAAAAATTAAAACCTCTCGCGCGGTGAAGAGAAGGAAAACTGCTCCGAGGAACATTAGATCGGAATACGAGTGAACGATGTTTACAAGCCAATAGAACTCGATTCCATGTCTAGATATGAGATTCTATTCCAACACCGGTTCGAATTGCTCTCGACGGATTTTATAGCTGATAATTAACGTGAATTTCGTTAATAGCCGTTCGGAACCGGGTAAAATGAATTATGCAAAAGTCACCGTCGATCACTATTGTTGTTGGCTGCTTCAAATTAGACCGATCCCGCTGACCATTGTTTTCAAAAACGAAACGCTCGGTGATTTCAAATTCAAATCACCGAGGCGCTCCTCAAACAGAGGCGCCTGCACACAATATACACAGCTACCTAAACCGTCAACTGAATCCGGTTCCGAATTTCTCCCGACGGTGACAGGAAATAAGCGAAAGAGTTCTAACGTGTGGAAAAAATTATTTCCAGAGCATAACGAGAATTGAACGAGATTTATTTTGCGATTTGATAATTTTTTTAATTTTTTTCCGGTGTTTTTTGGTATCCCTTCGAGTTTTACAATGTTTTCTAGTTTAGTAGATTTTTCCAGTGTTTCCCATGTTGCTCTCGTTTTTGTTCTTCTGAAGAGTAGTATTAGAGTTATCGGTTCGTTGGAGAAGGAAGTTATACTGATCCGTTGTAAAAAATTGTGATTTTTTTTTTTTTTTGAGAGAGAGAGAGAAGTTCAGTTTCTGAAGGCTTCTCGTTTCGTTTTTCTTTTTCGTGCCGTTCTTTCATTTTTCATTTCTTCTCGTTTTTTGTGTAATAATATAGTTTAAAGTAGTTACAAACTCCTTCAATTTTGTTGTGTTTCAAAGTTGTTGCAGATGGTTATTGAAGAGTTCTGGCGAGTTGTTCCAAAGATTTTCCTGGAGTTGTTGTTGTTTTGAAGAGTTGATTTAAAGTAGATGTTGGAGAGAGTGCTGTTGTAGTGTTGCTGTTATGAGTTGTTTATGCTGAGAGTTCTTATTACGAGATATAACTGTTTTAGAGAGTCGTTGAATTTCACAGAAGTAATCTTTCGAAAATGTAATAAAGGTATAGTTTTGAAGTTTTTTTTTTTTTCTTTAAGAGAGTTTTGATGAATTTTCCTACTCCTGAAAATCGGACTAGTTCCAGAGCGTTTATTTCAAAATTTCTGAGGACTTTAATGGAGCCAGAGATATATCATTTTTATCAAAAATTACTTTTTAACCTTTCCCCCAATAGAGTGCGTATTATAGTCTATTTTCAGGTGGCAAGTAGGTGAGATTCATATTTTCCTTCGCGTTTACGAATATTTCGATTATGCAATTCAGCTGTTGCAAATTGAAAATTTCGATGGTCAAATTTCTTTTCGACAGCTTTGATAAGAACGTTACGCCTCAATTAGTTCCAGAGATCGTGCTGACTAGTCCACATTCGTCCAAATTAGGTACAGCTAAAAGGCTGCGATTTTCGCACGGGCTAAGAGGTCAAGCCACCACCTGGAGATCTCGTTATATTTATGTCAAGACTTGAAAAAAGACCTGGGAGAAGAAGGGAGTCTAATTTATGTAATTGTTTTCCCGAGCTGTTGAGGTTGTTCTGATGCTGTAGAGAAACGTGCTGGCCCCAGGCTACGGCAAGGTCTTCTCGTTTGGCGTACGGTTGTTCGCTCTCCGAATCGACGATTGAGATAGTCCGGAATTTCTCCTCAACATTTGCCCTGTTTTAGCTCTGGTTGTAGAATTTTTTTGGTTTAATTTTTCCTAGAGCTATTCTTGTTTTCCTAGTTTTCCCAACTCTTTGCAAGTTTTTTTCCGAACAGCCAAAGTTGTTTCAGAAAGCTTTTTATCGCTCAGACACGCTACAAGTCTCATTAATAACATTTTCGAATACCAGTAGATCTTTATTTTTATCGAATCGCAGAATTTCATGTTAAGGAATCTTTTTGTCCTTCATCGGTGCAATGTCAGACTTATTATGATCCATTTCTCAATACCTTCTCTGACGCTATTTGTGTAGTGAAAATTTCAACTTTGTCGACTCGCGAACCGTATAATTCCACGAGTAGCAGCGACCGAGACAATCTCCGGTCGGTAGTTAGCTATGCAAATTAGACAATCCGAACAAAAGCACGGAGCCGTCTCGTCAGTCATTCAACATTACCAGTTCTCAACATGAGAAGCGGTCAACCCGCGCATTTTTCCCATTCTGAATCAACAGGTAAGTAGGAAACCGAGTCCGTTATGACGTGCAAGCGATCATGTTATTAAGAACCTAGCGATGGAAGCTACCGAGCAACGCGAGCTAACACGAGCTTCCGCTCAGATCCTCGCGGTGATAAAAACGGACAAAAGAAACGCGTTAAATTGAGCTCGAAGAGACGCAAGATGGTTGAACTGAAAAACCGGCTAATCACGAAGTCTCGAACGTTGTGAATAGTAATCTCCGAGTTGGCAAGATTCTTAGCTGCTTACGCATTCGTCGCGGCGTATTCAAATGCCAAACAGTCGATCGGAATTCAATCTGAGCACTCGCTGTTTCATCGGACGAATTTGAAATGTCCAAAGGGGAATCCCATCGAACGTGTGAGCCGTTGTGATAGATGATCCGATAGCGGCTACGGGTGTGCACTCATTACTTCCATGTTTAGGTTAGAGGAAACACCGACAGGCCACATTCGATAATTTTTTTCTGCTCAGCTTTGACGGCTTTATCGTTTTTGTTTTGACTGATATCTACGCTATTTGTGACAAATCTTGTGGAATGGATCGTATTTTTTTTCCAGAAGAGATCAAATTGTATATAGGTACCAAGCATTAAACTGCAGAGAAAGTTTTCGTTGTGAAGAATTTTTTTTCAGAAAGTTGTTGCAGTAGTTGTGGGGATGATTTGTAATAGCAAGTTGGCGAATTGCTGTTGCCAGTTGTTCTTGAAGAGAGTTGTTGTTATTTGTTGTGGCAGAAAGTTGTTATAGAGTTGTTGTTTCTAGTTGTTGCTGTGAAAAGTTGTTGTTGTGATTGTAAAGAGTATTGTTGCAGAGAGAAGTTTTAGGCATCTGTTCTTTTAATTGTTGTTGAGAGTTGTGGGTTTGTTGTTGAGCTTTATTCAGAAGAGTATAATTTACAATTGAGAAGAAAGAGGAGAAAGTTTTGAAGAATTTTCACACTTATGAAATGTCGGAGTGTTTCAAAGCTTTGACGTAGCGTTATAAAAGCAGAGAGTTTTTATATAGAGTTGTTGTGTGGTTACAACATTCTGCAGTGAATGTTTGTTGTTAAGTGTAGTTGTTGTTGAGAGTTTGAGAGTTCTTGTAGAAGGTTATTGTACTGAGATGTTGATAATTTTATGGTGTAGAATATTATTCTTGTAGAGATTGTAGTGTAAAGTTATTGTAGAGAGTGGTACAGAGTTGTTGTTAAATTGCTATTGAGGTTGGATAGTTTTGTTGGATGGCCCTAGGTATATAGGCACACAAAGTAAAGACGAAGAATGTTATAGAGATTTGTTCTTGTAGTTGAACTTGAGAGTTTTGGGGTTGCTGTTGAGCTTTAAGTTATATGTAAGATTTGATAAAGAAGACTCCAACGTTTTTCAGAGTTTTAAAGGATCTTCTCTCCTCTGAAATATTTCTCACCTTTCGCTGGTAAATGAGGTAAAATAAACTGTAAGTCGTTAGCATACATTTTATTAAAGCAGATACCGTACATTGCATATTCCGATTCTTTTTTTCTCCGGGTTTTCCTAATTTTTCCGCCTCACTCGTTTCGGTACCACATCGGCGTAGATGTAATGGCAAAATATTTCAACTTCGTCTCTAAACAAACCGGTTCGTGCTCTGTATTTGTTGTAGACGAAGATGGGGGCTAAGTTGTATGCCTGCATTTGAATGACGACCTCTTCTCTGTAGATGCCCTGAAATCAGTGAAAATTGTCTTAGTTCCAACTATTTGAAATCTGTAATTTTTCGAAAATTTCAATAAATTGCACATACGAAGAGAAAAATTTATCACCGACCGGTGCAAGGGGGCATCCTTTCACTGGTGGTATCATGTTGGAAGCAATTTGCGCATATTGCTTGGGTGTGAGGGTCCTTCTCGCTAATTCGCAAGCTCCCATATTATTGAAGTTGGTGGTCATATAATTATCTTTCCACCCTTGATTGGTCATCACAGCTAATTTGGTCTCTACCTGGATTCCAATATCACCAATGCTGAAGTTTAATATAATTCGAGAAGACTCAAGTGAAACTTAGTGCCAAATAGTCCATACTGCGAGTGGCATAACATTGACCTTGATTCGATCGTCGATAGCAATTTTCAAATTGAGCGTCGTATTGGCGATAATGAGGCTTCGATTGATTCTTTGAAATTTCCAATCGACCTCTATGTAATCCGTATTGTTTCCACAGTGCTCCATATACTTGATATCTATATCGTAAGGTCCCTGTTGAACGAAATGTGAATACACTAGAGAAAGGGCTTGATAAAAAGAACAACTAGTAGAAAACGTGTCTTTCCTTCTAAATTTTACAGCTCACCATTTTCGGAACGCTGGTGCAGCCGACGGCGGTGACGATGAAAATCATCGCGATAGAAAGACGCTCGGTTGAGAACATTTCTTGAATAGAATTGGGGCCAGAATTTTTCGAATATACTCTCCAACGTAATGACACTTGTCATAATCTGAAAAACTCTGCCACTAGTTCCGCACTTCTCCAAAACTGTCCGGGGAAAGAATGCCAAGGAATTATACACAATTGCATGTACATACGATTTGTAGTTATCTGGCAGGGGAATCATTACATTCAGCCGATGTAGGTGGCCGGATTGCGTGTGACAACAGTAGGAAATAGATCGAAATCATATAGTTCCAGAAGTTTATTAATATTTCCACCAGGAAAACGATGAGTTTTTGTGGAATTTCCCATCACTATGGAGCCACCTGAATGGTTTTCAAAAATGAAAAAATTTCAGTTCTAAGTAACTCCAGGTTCTTTCATGCCGTGTTTAATTTAAAAAAAAAGTACCTCAACACCAGTTTGCCTTACGGGAAAAGTTAGTTGGACGTAAATTAAAGCTGATAAAATTTTCAACTTTGATCCAATGCATTTTTTTCGGATTCGGCCCGGTTTTTAAGCTATTCGTTCTGCGGCTAGTGGAAGGTGACATTTTTTCAAGTCCGGCATCACGTTTTTTCGATTATAATCATTACACCGTGGATTTTTTCCTCTTATAGTTATAGTCGTTTTCATTTTTTCTCCTATATATCTTATCATTTTTCTTTAAATTTGTAGACGCGTTCATAAATCATTATTAAAGCGTAGGAATAATAAACCACAGTATAACCATTTGCAGCCTTTTTCCTAGCTGAAAATGTGGCCGTTTGAGAGAGAGAAAGAGAGAAGACAATTTATTCGAAATATTAAAATTGCTTCCACATTATATTAAAATGAAACTCGTCCTTAGGCATAGCCTGTGGTGACGAGCTTGAGCCGTTCACACTTTGAAAAATTAACAAACATAACCCAAAATTGAACTAAAATCAAACTCAGACAAAAAAATACAAAATAATTTGTTAATTATACTGTACGTAAAATAATTATTTTCCGTGCTTTCGGAGCCCAAATTTATAAGCCAAGTAGTAATTTTTATTATTATTACTTATTTATTTATTTATTTTTTTTTTTTTTGTATGTACAGCGGGAATAGTTCTTCGGGAACTAATTTTCATCAGTTAACAATTAAACCGGTTAACCAGTTAACGATGAAACGGTTAGAGTTTTTCTATCTTCACATCCGTGTACGTATTCTTCAGGAAATTTTTCACCGATTTTCTCACAACTAATTTTCTTATTGGGCAAACCGTTCTGACGGTAGAGAGAAATGTTGTACTAGAAACGTGCGTTAACGTGATATCCGCCAATTTCTTCCGCTCTTTGCAAATTTTTGCGACTTCCGGTAAATCGATTTCTTTTCGGAACATCGGGCAGTTTTCCGGTGGCAACGTCTTTGCGGGATCGAGGTCAGTATCGATCGTGACGTCGCATGCAGGTCCTTTGATGTTATTGCGACTGCACGGGCGAATCGTGCGGATCCTGTCGCTTACACGGGTTTCCCTCTGGCATTGTACGAAGTGCATGGCTTATGCACTAAGCATCCGAGGACCCCCACCATGGTCTATTCCGTGAGTCCGCCTTGCTTCTCAAGAAGTGGAAGCCTCTTATTGGGCCTGGTGAAGAAGGAGAGCTATCCCCACTATCTTTCGCCTCGGGCTCTCTGTCTTTCCCCGTGAGAACCTAAAGACCTGTAGCTTAGAGCACGCCCTACCCTAGAGCACCTTGGATTCCAAAGGCTATCTAATCGAAACGAGAACTCATCCGAGGTGAAAAATCAGCAGTCTCCGGATATAGTCACGCTTTGAATTTTGTTAGGATGGAAATTATTCATTTTCTCGAGGATTTTTTTTCTTTATAGTTGTACCTACGACTGGAATTAGGTGATTTTCGAAAGTTATAATATTAGAATTCTCCAAATCAGCGTAGAGAAATATACAGTAACTAGATAGTAATCAGCACCTAGTAATTTGGTTTATTTTCGAATCCGGCAATTAATTCGCTAATACGCTCATTATTCTATTTTATCTATTTTATTTTTAGTTTGATTTAATATTTTGACGTACCGACGTACCTAACTGACGACCGAAACCAACAAATTCTCTCTTTTTGTTATTTTATTTTTATATTATATTTTACATACTTTTCTAATATATATATTTTTTAATTTTTTTTTTTTTTAAAGGAATATTCCAACGATTTTTGACCTGGGATGTGTCCATGAATTATTCTGGTTAGTTGATCCGCTTTCCCAGAATAGTATTGAGTTGAATCGGTTACACCAAAACTGTGAGACCAAAACAGTGTAAAAAATAAAGGCTTATAATACTTTGTGACGTAATACTTCCTTTTGGTATTTAGGCTCATCTATTATTATTCACCTAACTATATTTTCATAAATTCGCGTTACTTCATCCTCCGCTGTGGAATTTTTATTGGAGCAGGCTGATATGAAAAAATAAATGTTAAAAACCAAAAAACTAGAACCTCTTTTATTTTTCTCAATTTATTTCAAACCGTTTGCTAGCACTTGTTGAAGCCGAGAGTATATTTTCAGGCTGACCTTGTTCTCTAGAGCGAGAAAAGATACAAGGAAGGCGGAGAGGCTTAAATAATCTTCCCTGATTGGGGTTGAGTCATGAGGTGAGGGCCCTCGGGAGGTTGGACCGGGTGGGAGAGCTGAGTTCAGCGTGGAAGATAGAGAGGGAAGATGCGGATATCTGTACCGTGGAGTGAGAAGGGAATGGCTGTAGAGCAAGTTTGACCGTTGGTAGGACCGCGAGGTCGGCCCCGCCAAGAGGCCTCCAACTTCAGCCTAACTTCAATACAAGCTAGGATGGATGGCGACTAGAATAGTCAAGTGGCAGACGTGGTTATTATTTTACAAAAATTGAGCCTATAATGTAGTGCCAAGGGAGCGAAAAAAATCCAACTTCGAGCACAGACAAAGCAAGGGTCCCAAGCACCTGATGATATCAACAGAATTAAAAATAAAACAAAGAGAAAAAAATCTGTTTTATTGAAATAAAATTGAGTCTCTAATTAACTAATACATACTGCGAAAAATTATTTCTAAACCAAAAAAAAACAATAATTTTTCCTCGACCTAACATTTTCTAAATGAGTATTGTCGATTATTACTGTCAAATGTGGGCTACTTATCTGCGAGGCAGGTACTGTATAACTACCGAATTACGCTTGTAGCCTATTGCAGCCAGCTAGAAATTGCTTTCATTCTCAAGGGTCGCATCACTACGAAATCTTAGAGGGTTTTTAAGAGGGTCTGGAGATTATTTGTGACTAGCAACACATCGCTAGTTGAGACTTAAGCTTAGAACGTCACATTAAAAATAAATAATAATAATAATTAAAAAAATAAAATTCTAAAAAAGTTGGCGAAAAAATGTCAATTAGTCAATTTTCAGTCGAAACACATCGATTTGCTGCATAAAAAAAACTGTCAACCCCCGCAACATTTTTTCTATTTTTCAAATTTTTATGCATAAGATAAAATTTATTCATTTGTTTTAATTTGTCACATTCTCGTTAGAAAAACGTCGTTATCCGTTGAAAATCGTCAATTTTTGTCAAACGATGTCAGCTTTGAATTCCCGAAGAATCACTCGCGGTTAAAAATCGCTAATTTTTAGCAGCCAATTTCATTCCATTTATATTTCTACTTGGACAGTTTACACCATTTCATATCATTCATTCGAGCATTTAAAATGGTCTTTATCTTCCATCTCTTTTACCGGTATTATTGCTCGACGATAAACACTGTAAAAATTATTTTTGTCCGCAGGTTCGGTAAAGGAAGGCTGATAGGGCTATGCCTAGCAGCGGTAGCGGCGGCGACGACGGTGTCGGCGACGACGTTGTCGTCGGCCGCGCTAGAGGACCGCCCCCGGGAGCTGGGCCGTACATGATGCACCGCGATTCCGCTTTCGTCCCCGTGCTTCCGTCGCGTGCCGGTGCCGGTCACGTCAGGGCGCTCTTCGGAGGCGGCCCGTCGGACGAGTTGGTCGCGATGATGGCCGAAAACAAACGAAAGGAACTCGCGCTACACGCGCTAGCTCACGGACTGCCGCCTCCGCCTCCGGGGCCGTACGGATTGTTCCCGCCGCCTCCGGGAGCGGGAGGGCATCCGCCGTTCGCTTTCGGCCCGGGCCCGCCTCCGGGCGCCTCGTTGTTCCCTCCTAGTTCGTCCGGTCGCCTTTTGCGCGCCCCCGGACGCGCGTCGCGTCCCAAGAAACAGTTCATTTGTAAATTCTGCAACCGCCAGTTCACGAAATCGTACAATTTGCTGATCCACGAGCGGACGCACACGGACGAGCGACCGTATTCGTGCGACATTTGCGGAAAAGCGTTCCGTCGCCAAGATCACCTCAGGGACCACAGGTATGTGCGATTCTGTATTAACGTTTTCTCAAGCGCATAATTATTACAGCAGAAAAAAAATTATCAATGTCGGTTGAAACTACGTTTTTCAACAGCGTCCGAATTCGTGGTTCGATTTATATCGGATTTATTCAAGACCAGAAAAGTACAAAAGTTCAATTATTCGTACAACTTGCAATAAAATGCAAACGAAAAGCGAAAAAAATTTCTTGCTGTTCACAATTTTGCCCAACATTGGTACGGAACGGAGTACATTGGACACATTGGTATAAAGGGTAACATTGGTAGAAAGGAGTAGTAGACGGGTGAAAATTATTCACGCTCAAGAGCTAATTTTTTGCTGTTCCGCCTGTATGTTAGTAACAGCGATTTCTATAGAAGAAAATACAGGGTTAAAATCAAAGACGAATAAAAGTTTTAAAACATTTTTCTCCATTTTTCTAATAATAGTATTAAAATTCCTTGGCTTACAAAGTATTCGCTACTAAAAAAAAACAAATATTTTTTGTGATGTTGAAAGATTTTTAATTAGAGTACTTGTCATAATTATTGTCTTCACTGTGAAGATAATAGCCATTTGTAAATAGATTTTTCTATATAAAATCTCAAATGTTTGAATCGGGATTGTCAAATTTTCGAAAAAGGTTCGGTTTTCAAAAAATGCGTAAAATTTTCTAGATTTTCTATGTTCTTATTTTTGGATAACATGTTTCGCATAACTGAAAATTGTGAATGACCTATTCGTTCGTTGATTTTGTTTCAAAATGCCGGAATTTTTCATTCATTTTTTTTATGCCCATTGTTTCTATCGGTTTAATTAATTAAAATAAATTTCACCGATCGCAACGGAAACAATTCTTTCGAAACTGTTCCATTTTCTACACTTGGGGGCTTTCGAAAATTTTCACCATTTTTTAAACGATATTTTCGAGATTATTACGCTTCAGTGCTTATTCAGAGTCCTAGCTTGTTGACTGACGTTGTAGAAACGAATAAACTCGAACTAGTGTACACAGGGTTTCCTTGACTCGATGATTGATAGCTAATCAGAAACTGACATCAGAGAAAGCTCAGATTCAAGACTCATCTGCCATCTCCGTTAATTCTCTCACACCATTAAGATGTATCTCAACGGACGTTCGCTTCACTAATTCTTGTCATCCTATCAATTGATTCGACTTTCGAATTTCTGTGTGACGTGATTCTTTTTCGGTTTGATTTCCTTTCAATGTTCGATTCGCTTTAAAGAGTTTTAGTTCGTGATGGGAACAGTTGGACGAACTTTATTGAAATTGACTTTAAAATGACCTGGTAGCTGAGGGCTCCTGAATAAATATTTGACGGGAACCGACATCCGAAATTTACCTGTTCACTAGTCGGCTTTCTATCGGTATTCAAATACCGACGAACCCTTTTACAATAGGGCAGTTTATATAGATTTTATTTATTTATTAATTTTTTTTTTGTCTAAAACATCGTAAATCTTGAAAATTCTAAAACCGATCATTTGCTCAAGCTGTTCCGCAAAAAATTGAGATTTAAAATATTAAAATGCCGTAAGATAATTTCTGTCTTCAGAAGATAATTGGGAGTGCCCGCTGTTTAAATATGAGCTCGACCGTGTAAAATTTATCCGGAGGTTCTAAAAAATATACGTATCGGTCGCAAAATTGATGTTTTTGATACTTAAAAATAACATTCAAACAACTAAAGCGCTACTGAGTCGGAAAACAGGCTCCGGATGATCGTTAAACGAGACATTGCAGAAGATAAAACGAGTTTCACCGTCATAAATAACAGGAGTTGCCTCTTGAAAATATAACCGCGAACAACTTGCTCAACCTAGTACACGGATACTGGGCGTATCGCAGGAAAACTTGAGGAGGTCTCCTCATTACGAGTCATCTGACCTGGTAGGACGAAGACGGACGCTCATACTCGAACCAACAAAGACAGGAGGATCATTGAAGCGAACGATGCGTGGGTTGACCTCCGTATTCGAAATCTCCCGTCAACGGTGTAGATGTTACAGAACGATAAGACAGCGTCCTTTGCGGGTGGTGAAACAATCCGAGCCATTCACATTCCCAGCCGAGAGATGAATGCCTTCTAACGCTCCCTTGGTCCAGATGATGTATAAATGTTAAATCAAAGACCTTTTGATATTCGAGAGCTCCCAAAGCATTTAAAAGAAGTGTAGAAATAAATCGATAACAAAATTGGCGACCACAAAGTGACTCGACGGCTGAATCGGCGATCTTCTCGCGGTTTAATAGCATTATTGGTAACCCTAAACATACCTTATAGCTAATTGACGATCTAGACGTTATTCAATAGGTGAACCGGTGATTTAATAGCTAAATTGGTAATCTAGTAGCTATATTTATGAGCCGGACGCGATCAAATCGCTAAATTGGAAATAAATTTTTTTTTAAATTTATTTCCAATCACATGAACATGACATGACTTACAAGTGCAATTTATCACCCAATAAAATTAAATAAAACTAAACAAACAATACCTTCCTGGAAATTAACACTCTAATGTGAGCAATTGCTCGTGTTAGGAGTGTAAGTAAGTAAAGTAAAGTAAACAAGGAGTTTCACCTTGGATTTTCGTCCAACTGGGAATTCCCGTCGTGGACGTCGTCAGTTTTCTTCCCATAGGGGAATCAGAAGATTATCCATCAATTCTGCACTTATTAATTCTGACGATTTCGCTCGTGGCTTCTCATTGCCTCACCCCCCTGAGTGTGGAGGACGAAAGGGCGGGCCAAATATGAGTTTGACCCCAGCCGGATTCGAACCCGGCTCCACCGTGTAGAGAGCTAACGCTCCATACCACTACACCACAGGTGGCCCGTGTTAGGAGTGTGAGCTGCTATAACAACGGCCAAATAGAAAGGCTGAATGATTGAAATTATACAATTATTCTAAGTACGAGAGAAAAAAAGAAAGAAGCTATTTCTGTGGATGCGTTCGGAAGCTTGCGAGTATTTTATTTATATTCCTACCCCTAGGTACACACAAAAAAAAGAAGAAGAGAGAACAAAAGAATGTTATAGGTTGCTTAGGATATATGACTTAAGATACCCAAAAATAAGATGAGGCTTTTGTAACAACAATTGTTTTCTACAGTCAGGTGGCAATTTATTGAACGCCGCGGTTCCTCTATATACAAAGCTATTTTGAGCGAAAGTTGTACGTCAAAGAGGGGTGGCAAAAATGATCTCATCTTTTGATCTTGTTGGTTTGTCGTGTTGGGGAAGTGAATACATTTTATTTTTTATTATATGTTTTATGCTGCAAATTATGGTCTAGTTGTCAAATTGATGATGCAAAGTGGTCTTTAGTTAAATCAGAGACCCCCAACGTGATTAAATGGCGACGTTCGTGACCCGGCATGACTCGAATGATAATTTGTGACCCATAATGTAGTCCCAAATCCACAAAGATGGCGCTGATGAGGTTCGATAGCTAATTCGGCCATCCTTTGATATCTATCTACTTGTTGAATTGGCCCAACATCATCCAATTGTTAAATTGAAGGCTTAAACATGAATGTATATGATAATGGGAGATAGGTGACGTGATATCCAATTGGTAATGGTCTATGATCAACTTGGTGATTTGGTGGTCCAACGTCAATGACAAAAACAATTACGTCAATATTAATGATTTTTGGTTATGACTCAATGTTGAATAAATTGGTGACACCAGTGCAATTTGATTCGACGTTCAAGCATCAGCTTCGAGCAAAATGGAGGCGTTGATGAGATGGTAAAATGAAAATGGCGTCCCCACGCGATAAAATGCGAAACTGATGGCTGTGAGTGCGTAATAGGCTGGATCCAAATACAATCGTTCTGCTAAAATGGTGACAACAGCAGAATTGGTGATTCGCCACGATGTAATTGAATTTTTTACCCCAGCACAATCCAATTGCTTCAGTTTGTGACTTCTTATGACACAAGTGCTAAACAAGAGACCTCGATCACTCAATTTTTTAATGGCTTTTCTTGAAGCTCATTTGGAGACCTCGAAGTAAACCTAAGGCAAAACAAGTGACCCTGACACTTCTGATGGCTAAATTCTAGCCGCAAAGTAATTCAATACAGAAACTTGTGACCCTGTCTTGAAAAAAAAAGAAAAAAACTACATCTGCAACCGATGGACGTTTATCGATTTCGAAAACATGAATTCCTCCTCCGGCGTTGTCAAAGCGGCGAAAAGTGGCCGAAACTGAGATGCCCACTTTTGCTATCGGATTCACAGGTAAATGAATTGTGACGGAATCGGCGGCTGGATCTTTCACCGACGGCTTCCTAGATAGGAAGGTTTTTTCGACTGGAAGAACTGGTTTTTTCCGTTTTCAGCCACTCGATGGCCGAATGTTTGACAATGACACCGTCGAAAGTGCCCACCCATGTTGACTTGTTGTTCCTCTTTCGCTTCGGTTCGGTGTCTGTCGGCACATAAAAACTCGCCTTATTTACACGTACAGGTCACGTTCACCTTCGACGTTTGCTAATTACCATATATGTGTAGAGGGTTCACCCCGTCGTTCGGAAGGTTGCCCGATGTAGGCTCCTATTGTCTATCGAAGAAAACTTCAATCCGAGGGGCGGTTACAAATTATCATTACGCCCTCGGGGTAACCCATCGATGGGTTGGGCTGTTTGGGGTCGAAGAAGCTCTAATAGACCGACGGTCCATGTATCCATTACTGGTATCAGTTAGGTACACGGTATTGTTCCCGCACTAATAACATAGGAGCTCTTGGGAGAACACACCTGCAATGACATCCCTGCGGCAGCTTTTACCTCACAGGCACTGGGAACCTAATCGTTTTTTTGATTGATGCCTAATAGTTTAGACTTTGATCCATTAATATCAGAAAAATCCAATAAGACTCCATAGTCGAGACGATTATCCGCGGAAGGATAATCTCATAGGAAATCGTGTCGAACGAAACTGAACGGTTTTGAAATTTGTTGTACTCCATTCGCTGAAGAGAAGGGGCGAACTAATTTTTTCAGAAACCAGGCGATTTTCTTACCGGCTCAAAATAAATTCGTGATGGCTGGAGGGAGGCATGGCCCAAAAATATGCCACGCTTCATATATCAGGGTGTTGCAAGTGATCCATTTCAGAATATTACCGCTCACTCCCGAAATCCCTCTTAACCTTGGTCAAATGTTTTTGCGCATTTTCTGCAAGACCATCAGACCCTTTCTGAATAAAGTTCTTCATCATGGTGGTGTAGACAGTTTCTGTTTATTGGAACACTTCATTCACAGGCCTCCGTCAAATGCGTTTTGCGTTGCATATGGCAAAATATGGTGCAGTTCATAAACAATAGTAAACGTGGAATGTCAACTGATACTCTGCTAAGCAGCTGATGAGAACGTTTTCGGAAAAAAATGCTCTTCCGTTGCTATCAACAATCGCTAGTTGCAGAGAGCTCATCCGTCTGCGGAAGAAAATATTTAGTGAAAGAAATGGTATGCGTTTGCTGCAAAATCCAGGCCCACTTTGAAGTTGAGTGCTCTCCAAGGACTGTTATGAGCTCCTACAGTGGTTGCTTCAGGTTCTGCTGGCTCAGCTTCCTCAGCAGCTTTTCGAGGAGATAAGACGATTTTATTTATGTCCATGGGTTGTGAAGGGGAGAAAACAAGGCGACTCATTCTCCGATTCTTTATTTGCAGGCCGAGCACTTTCGCCCGTTCGGCCATCTTCAGAGCGACGTGGAGCCTATGGCCCACAGATTTTATTTTTGTAACAAACAAGCCTTTTATGAACAAGAACGGTTTATTTTTGTGTTCTGTTGTTGCTCTTTTTCGCTGAAGGACTTTATTCTGGTAAGGTTGCAGATGGTCTTACGTCGTTTGCATCAAGGATTGATCATGATTTGAGGTCGAGCAGTCGTTTTCCTTGCTATTTACAGGCTCAGCGTTTAGGTCGCCTGCAAACGGCCTTCATTCTTTGGATATTGAGCGTTGAAGCGTTAGAGCGAAACAGTCGAAAACTAAATATGCATATTTTCCAGAGCTCAAAAACGGCGATTGTCGACCATCCCCAACCATCGTTGTGTTCTTTTCAGAAGAACGTTTGTTTCGGAAGAGCGGAGGTTTTTTCTTCA
This sequence comes from Tupiocoris notatus, assembly GCA_037159825.1. Taxonomy (NCBI): domain Eukaryota; kingdom Metazoa; phylum Arthropoda; class Insecta; order Hemiptera; family Miridae; genus Tupiocoris; species Tupiocoris notatus. The sequence goes on along the minus strand of JASJUZ010000623.1, from coordinate 2,032,529 downwards.
GGAAAATGGCACGCCGAGGTCTCGTTGAATTTCCTGTCGAACAACGAAGTGTGAAATACATTCTGCTTCTGTTTTGAGACATTTTGAGGCTACCGACTTCTTTGCCTTATGTTCGGAAAAGGCTTCCGCTCTTATGGAGTTACGGCCTGTCGTAATTGTCGGGTACCCGCCTCAAACAAGCAAGGCTCGACGTTTTCCTTCCCGGAGTTAACTTGTCATTAGGAAAGGCGTCTGTTCGAGTGTAATTGGCTCCGATGGAACAAAGAACTTATGGCAACTTGAAGTTTCTGCCGAAGGAGCCGCAGCCGCTTTTATTTTCAGCGACTCTCGTGTTTCTAACGCCTTGGACCATTCCCATTTGAGGTAGGGATGCATGCGAAAGTAAAATACGGAATATTTCTTGCGCCAATAGGTAATTTTGTTCCACCGGCTCAACTGCAAGAGGGCGTTGAAATTTTATGACGTCAATGCTACGCCGCTAAGTCGACAGCGTTCATCAACAAACGCGGTTTTTTTTTTTTTTTTTTTTTTTATTGGCTCACTCTTTATTCATTTTTTTTTTTTTTGCCAAGCGTATTCAATGAAATTACTCAGAAATAGTAATTGATAAATGACGAGACACATCGGTTGATCGTTCCGGAAAATTCCCAGCACAAAACAATTCGTCCTCAATAATCTGAAATTGTTTTTTATTCTCCCAGCTGCGTTCTGAATCAGTGCCGACATCGGCGAGATATCGACGAAATCAGCGCCAAAAGGAACAGATTCGAAGCGCCTGCGCTCAGATCGGATCGGATCCTTAAATCCAACACCTACGGAGTCTTTTAATTTGGAATGAGCATGGAAGTGATCAGTTGATTACATCCAGTCCAAACTGCTTCCCACGCGAGCCAACAAGCAGCTAAGATGGCCAGTGAACCGGTTCGGTGTAAATCTATTTTCAAAACCGATCGCCCCGTTTTACTACTTTAATAACTCCAAGATTCAGATACGGTCTTTACGTTCGGGGATGCTGTGCAGTTATGGCTCGCCAAGAATAAAGCTCGGCAATAAAAAGATGAAGTAATAAGACCGTTTGAAGCCGATTTCAATTAAAATTTTTACGAGCTTTTGAGCATCGGAGAAAAGCACCGGGTGGTTGAGCTGGGGAGGTTTTAGTTAACTTGATGTGTAGCCAAGGCGAACCGGTCGCGTTGTTGTATCCTTATAACCAGACGGTGGAAGGTAATTGGTAGGCACTCACACGGAGCGAAGTCACTTCAGGATTAAAGTTCGAATCCGTGAATTTATGTTTCCTTCTCAGCAGGGCAAATCTTTCGAGGATTCGAAACAGGGAGAAGCGAGGCATGAGTCTTCGGAAATCCTTATTTATGTGAAGGTAACAGCTAGGCCAGGAGCCTTCACGAAGACTGTCGACCGTCGCGGGACCTCAGGATAATATTTTCGTGTTTAAGTGCTCGCGGAGTCAGCTTCTTGGCGGACGAGGAGACGGCTCCTGTTTTCAAATCGATCCTCAAGCTGAATCGACCGCTAGCTCCGTCGCGATAAGGACCATTAACGGTCAGGTCGTCCCGAATTTACCGCCGTCGGATTGGCCGCTTTCCAAAGTCGGAATGAATGACAAAGCTTTTGCAGCTGATCCATTAATGTATCTTGCTGAATGAAAAGCTGGATTATCAGCGAGGTTCGTCGTAAGTAGCCATCAATTGGACGGCGACACGTTGGAGAAATTCTGGTTTGGGCTGTAGGTTTTGCGATGTGGGAAATTCGTAGGAACGAAGAACCTCCAACGACGCGATTAGACGGCATATTGGCTGACAGAAAAAATGATAGCGCAGCGGTTTATTATTCATTTGTTTCAAGGAAACCGTCCACTTGTTTTGTATCGTTAGGATCACACACCGTACTTCCGCCTTATTCGGTTTATTGACTATTTCGATATTAACATGCTGCGAAAAAATCAATATTTTTGACCCTGAAGGTTCATAAAAATTATCCTATTTTAGAAAACTTGGCGTTATTGTTATCTTAGGCTCACATACTTTTGCATTAATAATATAATTCGTGCATTTTTCTATTTTTGGCCCTATTTTAATTAAAATTTTACGTTCCTTCGAAACTGCCAATTTTTGACGGGATGTCCTAATTTTGCCGTATTGTCCTTTACAAGGGCAGCGCTTCTAGAATTCCCTGCCCGTGTCTGCAGACCATTTGATGAAGAACATGACCGCGGGGAGAGGCGTTTCGGACCGGATTCCACGCGTCTTCCATCGCAAGACAGTCAAACCTGCCTAGTAGTAGGAGACTCGTGGAGTACAAGTAATTTGAACTCGAAGGGGCCCGGGGAGTATCAGAGGAAAGCGACGGGTGGGGGCTATCCAGGATTAGGTATTCCTGCTTTGACCGAGAGCTTCGACTAACATGAATGCCTTCACGAGTTCACGTATTCACCACAAAGGGTGGAAAAGAAAATTGCCCTCATGACTCAGAGGTCTATTACACTGAAGCGGAGGAATGCTTCAGATTCCTCACGATTTAAAATCCTCTTTTATTTCCCTTAAGTTCGATTGTACTTTGCGGTAAGGATAACAATGGCATCGAAGTTGCAATAAAACGACAGTTGAGTTGTCCGCTTTGTCTTGGTATGCCTACAATTTTCTCTTTTATTGGAATGACTGTATCGAAACGGAAATTAATTGAATTAATTCTTAGACATTTCAAGTCTTGTTTACTCTTTCGTAGAGGTATTCTATGGATACAAAACTGTACAGTTTTCACCAATTATTGCCCATTGAATTCTATAGCCAAGTCGCTACCTACTAGGTAAATAATATAGATTATTTTCAATTTATTACGAATTCCCAGGTTATTATTATTAACTTCTCGATAGGAGATAGGACGGAAATTTTTAGAAATATCTCTGGACAATTTGCAACATTTTTTTAATGTTTATTGATTTGATAATTTTTTCCAATAAAAAACTTTTCCTAATTTAATTTCCCTATTTTATTTTCATTTAATTTGCAACATTTTTTTAATGATTATTGATTTGATAATTTTTTCCAATAATAAACTTTTCCTCATTTATTTTCCCTATTTTATTTTCATTTATTTTTTATCCATAAAAATATTTTCCTACTAGATTGAAAGAAGACAGATTTGCAACTGTGTACCAATAAAACTGCGACTAATTCAATGGTCATTACACCTCATTTAATGCTCAATCTATGCGTCCCTAATGTCACTGATTCATTCCACGACTGTTCCTTGCTCATGAATGTCTCAACGCTCGGTCAGCAACGGCAACGATCGCCATCATGTCCAATCAGATCCGTTCGGTTCTAATTGCCAGATGAATAGGGATCTAGCATCGAAGGCCGCCGACAGTCTTACCGTATTCGTCACGGTTCACACTGACGCGGAAATGCTGAAGCATCTTTATGACCACATTGATCATAATCAATGGTGAAAGGTTTCCAATTTTTTCCGGATGTTAAAAAAATTGACAAAATGCCATTTTCAATTGCCTGTAACATTAAAACTTGATTCATTTATTTTATTTTTTATTTTTGAAGTACAAAAAATATTCGCAAAAACGTCATTTTTTGATCGCCAATCACACCTGTATTTGTCGAAGCTGAAAAGCTGCTTTTTAATATTTACGTAAACTTTTTGCTAGGAATTTAGAAACGAAAAACGGGAAAAGTTCGAAAATCTCGAGGTTTTTCTCTTTCAAAGTTTACCACACGTGCAATATTACTAGCTGCATTGTTCGCGTATTTAATCCCAATAACAAAACGTGTTAAGATTGATTACAGTTTTACGGATATAAATAAAGGCGAAGCTCTTTATCGATTTTTACTAATCTACCTTGTATTGAAGGCGAATTATTTTTAATTTCTCTCATCATTATGACTCGAGTTACAATTAATTTCACGTATCGATGTGTAAAGATAGTTCGTTCTTTTCGATTTTCCTACTCCTCGGCCGCTAGTCGAGATTTCCGTGACGCCACGGGGAAGTGAGCCTATCGAGGTAGGCCTAGCCGTACTCCTCGTGCTTCAGACTGCAGCGAACCGAGGAGTGGTGGAAGATTAATACGAGCGTACCGCATTCCTCCATTGCCCGGCTAGAAACCAGATCAAGCCACCTGTGCCTCTTGGTTGATTAGAGGTGCCGCGCTGAACTGGCCAGAGAAGGCCGATCGCACTTTGTGTTCGGCGTGTCGTCCAACTTCTCTAAAGACCGTGGGACTCGTCCCAATCGATTTTCGGAACCACGAATATCAATTTTGGTTAACTATCAACTTTTACAGATTTATTCCATTCAAATTTATCGAATTAAATTTTAAATCTATAATATAGACAGTTTATTTTAATTTTTTATTCGTTTATTTAATTTTATTATTCGTTATTTTTATTATTTTATTATTCCTTATTTATTAGTTTATTTAATTTATTAAAATTGTTTCCAAGAAATTGTTCGATCGATTTTGATTTCAAGAAACGACACAATAATGGGTGATTAGAGGATATTGAACACGGATGATACGTATTTAGGACGGAAATGGAGTGAAGCACTCCAAAATATTAGGACTGGTTATATGTCACCTCTGAGCTATTTTAATTCGAAATTTCCTGTGAAGTCGATTTTATTTCTAATTTCTATTGTTATATTCATCACTAATCCTCTCTCGCGTTGAACGCGATATAACGAAAATTATCAACGCTTTTTAATTCCGTAAATTGGCTTTTTACCTCAAGTTATCAGCGGGCGGGGAAAATTGATTCCGTTTTATTCACAGTGAATCGTTAACGCTTGAAATTAAACTTCACATGCGAAGATTGTTATATTCAAATTAATCGAACGGAAACCTGTAATTTGACTTTCGGTTTTTATCGACTCGCGGCGGAAGTGCTCGAGCTCCGTGTGATTATTCATTGCGAAATTATCCAAACGCAGCCACAGAGTTCAACATCTGCCTCGTACATGTCCGCCTCCGTTCGGACACCCTCGGGCTAACAACAGTCCCGCTCATACATCTGAAACTGTCCCCTATGCGTAGACATTTTTTTTTTAACGACAGCCATCGTTATTGAGGTAACTATCGTGAATAATTCGTAAAAAGCGCGATAAGCCAATAATTTAACCGTTTGGAGCTACGTGGCTCCCAACCGTCACATAAATAGCGTGAAGTGCAATTTCATAGAGAACGAAAAAGAGAAAAAAAAATGAAAAAAATTGAAATGCGTTGGAAAAATATGTACTTTTTAGGGGATTTTCTTCGAGGTTTTTATAATGCAATTGTTATAATTGTAAGTCAAATTTATTCTTATTAAAAAAAATTAAATATGAATTTACTAGTGCTGAACATTTAACAGGAAAATGGTACTTATTTTCCTTAGATTCATAGCATTGCACTTGATGCCACTTCAACCTTCAAGATAAATAAATGAATTAATTAATTTTTATTTTTCTGCACAGTACCTAGGTCTTTTCTGCAAGATGTAGGTTGATGTTGAAGGTTGAGAGAAAGAAATGTTTATTTTTCAATTTAAATTCGTAAAAAAAAATTATATAGACCGCAACTTGCTCGTACTGCCTTTGAAACGATCCCCCCGAACGCTCCCCTTTAATTCCGTCCGATGATACCGTCGACAATAATGACGCCTCCATTGATTGGATGACGAAGAAAATTGTCGAAATCGTATCACCGATGGTAATACGTCGATCGGCCGTGAAAGCCGATTTCGGTTCGGGTTGACCCGATCCGAACGGAAACGGGAGGAATCCACGGATCGGCGATGCAGGAATGTCCCCTACCTAGTCCGTAAAAGTAATTGAAGTCTAATTGAAATCGTGATCCGAGCGGGGGCGGACGTGTGCACCTCCCACGCCTCAGTGGAATCCTTCAATTAAAACTTCCTTATGCCGTCCCTTGTACTGCCCACATTGCCGTTTTCATTGTTACACACGAATATCAGAACTAATCGATGAGTATTTTTCAACCGTCTTAGCAGGTTCATTAAAATCCTCGCCGGACCGAGAAACTCGCATGCCAAGCTTGTATAGTTAATTGCTCAGAGTTTCGGCCCCGAGGTTCATTTTTCTCCTGGCTCCACGAGCATGTAGGAGATTGTGATATATTTCTAGGCGTCTAGCGTCCATTTGTCATCGCGTCCGTTTAGCGAGCGTTTTCGACCGAGTTTGCCGATTTTCCTCGTTTCCGATCTTTGCGGCTTGTCGTGAAAATAAAAATTATTATAGAGTTTTAACGTTTAGTACTCTTCGTCATCCGAAATCCAACAGAGGTTAATTTTGTTCATCCATCGGGAGTACACTTTTTGAAAATTCCATAGGATTTGACTGAGATGACGATTTTAACTACAGACAGAAACACAGACTTGTTTGTACACCAAGACGAAAAAACGCAGGTCCTCTTGTTTTGTCTAACTCGACTTGTGTCTAATTCATCCGTTAAAATTTTCTTCGAACGATGAGGTTTTTTCGTGACTCAGAGGACTGACTTTGGTTTTATACGCGTTTGATGCCACTGAAATTTTCAAACGTTCATTTGTATAATGTGTACCGAGGCATTCCGCTAAATGGCCGGCCTTTTTGTTCGCCGTTCCAAGAATCGTGCTCAACGTGGAGGATAAAGCGTTGAAAATACAGTGAGGTCACCTTTTTACAAATTCGTTTTCCAAACGGTTATTCTTCTGTTCCGAAATGGAATTCCGTATTCGGCGCACGAGTTCGTTCGACGTCTCGCTTCCGTAGGACATGGGAAAACCCACGCGAGTTCGCCTCGAGAATAAAGATTCGATAGAGAATATTGTTAGTCGAGAGTTGTAATTTTTTTTCCTCTAGTCTTCTCGCAATAGAGAGGGGAAAATTGTTTAATCGCCATCGTCGCTCGTATTCTTTGGGAAATCGCCTTTTTGTTTAGGATAATGGCGAATATCGCATACGAAGCTTCCTCAGTTGATGAGCTTCCCAAGATTCGGTTCGGTTGCTGCCGCTTCATTATTCGGAAAATGATCCTTTTCCGGCCTTTTCCAGACTTGAGTCGTCGAGTCAAACGGCCGACCTAATTAATAGTATCCCTTCGCACGCCACCTGCCCATTATTGCGAGGCAAATCTAGCAGTCATTACGCGCCGGAGCTGATGCGGAGAGCTCTTACCTTGACGTCGATGCTGCCTTTGTTTTCGTGTAACGCCTTTTTAAAACTGTAACAAAAGGGAACGGAGCGAAAGAGATGGAAAACCTTTTGTTGCTCGAAGAGATCCTTCGAACTCGCGTTTGTCGAGATGTGATATAACAATGAGCGATATTCGATCTTGAAACTAACGGGGCATTAGCATACGTGGAACTGTCGGCGGGAGGGCATGAGTTGTCGGAGGCTTTTGGAAGGTGAGTTTTCAAAAAGGTCACCCGCCGTCGGATGAGCGAAGGGGAAAAGTCAACATTCCGAGTTGCGAGTCCTGTCATTTCTGAGTCGACTTGACTTTTAATAAGAACCCCCACACGTCGATTATACAACCTGTCCTAGCACCTTCTGCTTTAGAATTAAAGACGAAGAGATTGTCATTTGTTGGGGGGGGAAAAAATAATAATAGCAATAATAAAATAAAAATATAATATTCCCTGGTATTTTTCATTTAACGGACGAAACAGAAAATAATCCGCTCCTTGTAAACTCGTAATAGCCCAACTCGTAACAATAGTATAGTCGAGCCTTTCAACGAAACAATTTCCAACGTGTCATTTTCAGCCCTCATCTACATTGAAATTGCCGACTTCAACTTTGCCTCTTGTAGACGGGGAACTAATGAGCGAATAAACGCGTCGTTACACGTGAAACTGGTAGCGAAGCTTCGGTTAAAAACGAACAGGACGGAGGCGGATGTCATCACCCACGGAGGCCTGGCAGGTGTCCAATGCTACCAGCCAAGATCCCACATGATCTTGTATCTGGTAGCATGAGGTGCCATTGTCGGCTGTAATAGTCATGAATATAGTAGATTATATTCTTCCAGACCGAAATGGAGCCGTCAAAAGGATGGGAAGAGAGCGAGGGATATTTCAGCACTGTCTTAGAGCATATTTTCGGTCGGAAAAATAAAAACGACAAATTCAGTCAAATATTGTGACAATTAAAATACAAATTCGACGGAGAAATGAAGAAGTGTCGCGAAAAAAATATTAGCAGACTTGAAACATTTTTCTGAATAATATAGAGCTGAAAATGGAGCGATTTACGATGGAAGAAAAGACTTTTCGGTCTTCAATGTCGGATGAAGGAAGAACAGATCGAAAAACGGCGTTTTCCCAAATGTCTTTCCAAAACTGGCCCGTAATCACGGGGCACATTAAACTCAAATCAAAATTCATCCTTCGAAAGATTCCAAAACGACGAGGTAATTTCGAAACATTTAACGGACTAATCTCAGTAATGCCATGTCTTTAACGCCGGAGCTCGATTGTCGATGTGATTCGGGTTTAGTTTTACCGTTGAGACATCCGAAATGAATCGACAGATGGACAATCGATGCAGCTGCTCTCCGACAATAAATCACAGTAGAACTTTGAGCTTCACCTGGAAAAAAGTCGGGTTTTATGGTTCATTGAGACGGTATGGAGTAATTGCAAAGCCTGAAAAATACAAAAAGTCGATTTAATTTTTTTTTCAAATTGATTGAATATTTAATATGGAGCCGCATTAGTTGTGGTAACCGTACAGCGCCCTGAGGATGCCCAAAGGATCGAGAGCGCCCGGCCAGCCAACAAGCACGGATGATGAGACAACTAGTTTTCTCCCACACCACTGATTTAGTAATAAACGCGACCTAGACAATTAATACCTAAGAAAAATTGAATAAAATTAAAAAAAATTAAAAATAAATCAAAAAATTGTAATAAATAAAATAAAAAGTAGTATAATGATAAATATATAAATGAAACAAATGTCATTAATAAATGTATTACAAAAAATATGAATTTCTCCGAGGATGCCCGAATGGGCTAAAGTGCTCGGCCGGCAAGAATCAGAAAATGAGTACGCTGGTTTTTCTCTCCCTCGCACACATTAAAAAATGCGATGACAAGGAAAAGAAGAATGTGTTTTTTGTTATTTTTTTCTCGAAATTTAACGTTTTGACGTACCAAAAAAATATTGTTACGTTGTAAATTACTCATTTTAGTCTCGAATCATAAAATCGACCGAGCCGTTTTTCGCAACTGATTTCGTTTTCGCTCTGCCGCCACTTTTCGATCGCCGAGAGAAGCGGAAACGAATAAAACCGATAGAAAATCGTCCCAAAGGTCGCCGGCATCTTATCAAGACAGCAATAAAAAGAATCATTAAAATATTTTCAAATGATTCATATGCTTGGCCGATACAAGCGCTCAGACATAACATGAAGTCATTACTCGACGAACAGCTCGGATTCTACAACACATTCTAGTCGGAATGCATTTCAATGGTTTTTTATTCTTGCGGCGTGATCAAAAGTAAATATTTTTCCGCCTGGCTGGTGACAGTAGAAGTTATCTTTATCAGTCGCGGTTGTCAATCAATAATCGAGTTTACTGAAGTATTGACTTCTACGACCAATGGACGACGTTGGCTTAATAATAATAATAATAAATTTCCAGCCCATTGGGATCTATTTTCACTCAATTCAAAGTAATATAAGCCTATAAAAGTTTCATCGATTATTTTGAAAGTATGTCAACCCTTAAAAATTATAAAAAACGTTATAAATTTTGAGAAAAAAACAGGCTATATTCGAGAAGCTTTATGGCTGAATTTGAAAAGGTCTAGCGAATTACTTTTTGACTTGAATCATACGAAATGTTCGCTTTGAAGTTGGAAAGATATGCCATTTCACTTCGCCGATAAATTTCAGAATTGCCGATTAATTATTCACTCGATTCGATTAAAATAAAATGAATATTTTGAGGTTTTCAAACTGCCAAAAGCGACAAGCGTCTGTGCTGATTCAGGTTATTCCCAATCATCTATATCCTCTTATATTGATGGAGAAATTTGCCAACAATCTCGAATTTTTGCAGTGCGATTCGGTGAAAATTGTATTTTTTCCATTCAGAAAATCTATTATTATTTGAGGATTGAATTGAAATCTATTGAATCATACCATATTTTTGAACCTTAGAGCTAAAGAACTTGAAGTTGGAGTATTTCTAGTATACCTTATTTGAAATTACTCTAGAGAGATTTCAAAGGCTTGATTAGTCATAAATAATAAAATTTCAGAAATATTGTAGGTTCAAATATTTTTCGAAAAATATGAGAGCTTTTTTACGGCCGAAAACGAGAAGAAATTCCTAAATTGAGAAAATGAAAGTTAAAAGGGAAATATTTTGAGGCGAAGCTGTAGGCAACATATTAATTGTAGAATCGATTCTCAGAAAATAGATCGGTGCACAAGTGAACTTCACGCATAAGTTGTAAAGGTCATTCTAAAAGTTCCAATACTGCAACGCAATTTCTTCCGATCTAGAAAGGCGATACTACGAGATATATGACATCTTCACGCTCGACGTCTCGTCTTCTTCGGCTAGATCATTGTCAACTGAAGATCCAAGGGTCGCCCGTAGAAGACGTTCTCTGAGGTGTCTACAATTTCCACCTGTATTCCTCGTCTGGAGATCGAAGAACTCAGCATGGCCATGGTGTCTCTCGAAGGAGGGGAATAGCCGCTAGAGCAACAGCCAGGCGCGGGCCTCAGGACCGGTTTCAAGCTGAAGATGCAACGTTGCCAAACCTCTCGCCTTCTTCGACTCCTCGAGAACGCATTCTCTCGTCCGTCTCGCTCGCACTTGGACGGCAATCGTATCCTCTCCGTCTCCCGTTCTTCAGGGAGGCCTCTTGAGCGTCGTTTCGGACCACATAAAAATCCTTCATCCTCAGGGGGCGGAGGCTGAGATAACCGACGCTTTAGATCCCCGCGGGAGGGCTGATAACTTGAAACTTCAATTTTTTCCATTTTCATTCCCTATTTCGAAAAGATGGACGACATTCGTGCGTGTTTGAACGCCCGACGTGCACGTAAGCGCAAATTGTTTCCCACAGCTGAGACTTTTTATCCAGCTGGATGAGTATTTTGAGCTGCTCGAGTCGAAAATGCGAGACAAAAATATATACGTCCACGATTCACTATGGAAACAGCGCTGAAAAATTCATATTCAAAGTAGGAAAAACGCTGGAAATTATTGTACAGTTGTTTATTATTTTTTGCTTCAACAATAATTCAGGAATGCCATCCGCTTGTGATAGTAACTATTCCGAACATTTTTTGTGAGCGTCACAGAATGGTAGCTATAAGGGAAAATTCCTTAGCAACTATAAGTACCGTAATATAAATATTGTGATTTTTCTTTCTCATTTGATTAATAGTGATGGTAGGAAAAAAACATTCTCAGTCACGTAGTGTCCTTAGTCCGCAAAATTGCTGTCAAATAGTCACTAACAAATTGACCCGTCCCTTATTCCTTGTGATGATCCCGCATCAATCGACATACGGAAATATCAATCCACGAAACTTTAGAATGCCGTTTTGATTAACCGTTTTCGGTCGGGAAGCTTTAAAATTGATTCGGACGTCTCTCGAGTTGACTTAATCATCGCTTAGTTACTCCGAATTCCGAGTTCGTTGGCCGGGCAAATTCGCGAGCAAGGGGACATAAATTAATACCTCTGGTACCGGCTGGGATGTGGTAACCATGTGCATTAATGGCATCGGAGGGAGGACTTATCGAAACCCGTTTTTGGAATTATAATTTATCGAAGGCTCGTTAAATACGGAAAGACAAGAGTTGAATCTTGTTCCGTCCGAACGTGTAATTCCCCGCGCATGTTCGCTTGATTCGAGACATACTCAGTCACAAAAGTTTTTTTTCTTTGTAATCTCGTCTTCTGTTTGCAAATAGCGTTCAGTATATGTACGTAGTCGACATTTTTCCTTTGACTATCTTCTAGGAAAAATGTTGTCCCTCGTTAAATTCAGACGCTGATTCAAATGGCCGAATTTGTGAAAAGATAAAGATAAATTAAGACTCTAGTTCTCTGTATTTTCCATGAGAATAATATTCATACAAATTTTTCCATAGTTGTATCTTTGGTTGAGAGATTAATTTAGAATTTAATAAAAACTCAATTAGTATTAAAAAATTGCTTAAATGATTATTAATTAATTGAATTATTATTAGGTACCTAATAAATTGATTGAATTAATATTTTTTGACAGATTGAATTAATATTAATTGACTGATTGAATTAATGTTATTTAAATCATTAAAATTAATTCGTTGATTAAATTGATATTTTTTTATTAGTTGAGAATTTCAAAGAAATGCCATTAAATAGTTTCAAAAATATTTCCCTCGCGTTGATGAGTATAGAATTGGTAGAAATTAGATGTTTAATAATATAGATATAATATGTATCAAGTCATCGAGTCGAATAGAACAAGCAAAGTAGGAAACCTTTACGACAACGCCGCAAGGAGGCGAGACTGATGGAAACTAGACATTTTCAGGGAAACTATATCACTATAAATATGATGTAATTTTAATATTTTTTCCAGCTCGCTGAAAAAAAAAATTAGTTGGGTGAAAACATGACAAGGCTCGAAGGGAAAAAATTCCCCGTCCGAGGTTTGATTTAGACGTCATAAATATTTATGATTACGATAGTATACGTACGAGTTCATTGCAGAATTCGCGTCCTGAGAAACTATTTTTTGATCATCTAGATGGGGAAAATTGTCATGATAAAAAAATCTGTTGATAATAATGAGAAATGATTGAAAAATGAACTTTCACCGATCGAATTCATATTCGGCGAATTGTGATACTGACTGGTCGCCTCACCTGTCTTTACACAAGATGTATCAATCCGGATGTTTTCATGCATACGAAATGAACTCGTTACAATTTAGATCAAAGATCGACAAACCGATTGAACAGGCCCGAATAGAAACCTCATCACAAATCAGACATGGCAGATTCATTAAGCATTAGAAGAAGGAAAAAACCAGTCGCATCGGCTCCGTTCATTTGCTCGGATTGAGCACAGTGTCGTCGGCCAAGGGAGTCAAATACGCGCGATTTCCATGCTGATGAATGCTAATTTATTTATAGGAAGCTACCGTAGGAAGAACGTTTCGCCCTCTGTGCGATTTCTCTCCTGCGAATTATTTTACAGTTTCTCCTTTAACGTTGACTGATAACCAAAAGATTAAGAAATTTTTATTTTCAAAAAAAAAAACTAGGTATATTTTATTAAAAATCAGAAGAAAATTAGATGGGAAAAATAAGTATGTAACGAAAATCGCCTTCGCCAAGGGATTTTCATTAGAAATCTATTATATTGTAAAAATTAGCTCAAGTAGAGGACTAAGTGCCTAACACTGACACAGCCATTCAACTCAGATAACGTTTAAACGGTTTTAATTTGATGAAAACACAATTTAACGGTTGACTAACGAAGTAAAAATTAGTTGAAAACAATTTCAAAAATTTCTTTAAAACAAAAATTAATTAAATTATCATTTGTGATGGTAATTATTCTGAACATTCGGGCTAGCGATTTGGTTGAAGAATCAGCCGTTGGAAGGCCAAGATTTTTTCAAACATTTAGCTTTTATAGTTTTGTCGGAAAAGTGTTGACGGCGGAGACGGAATTTTTCAAACGATATTTTGATTCTATATGCTTTGAACATCAAATTTTGAGGGGGTTAAATTTTTTTTGGCAATTACAATTGTTTATTATAAAACCAAAAATGATTTTGTTATGGTACGTTCTCTTCCTAGAAATGAATTCCGTTAATCCGTCCCTTCATATTTAACCGTATAATATGAAGAGATGCTTGTTTTGAATACGTAAATAGCAAAGAAAACATTTTTGTCGAACGTGATTCGAAGGAGCGAAAAAATTCGTCGAGGATATTTCGTCTCGAAATTACTTTTTCCATCAACATGAGAGCAAATCAACACTTGCTTTTTCTTGAAACGTTTGCGAGTGTGCGTTAATGTTTAAACAATGTCCGCGGAGCGTTTCAATAAATAATTGGTAATAAATACCCCAGCAAAGATGCTATCTGCGCTCCTGTGTGCAAGTTTTTTTCCCCATTGTCCCAAAAGGCGACGGGACGACATGTCTCATTCAATGTAAATTAACCCGAGCATTAACCAACTCTTGAAGGAGGTTCGATAGCTTCTTCGGGCGCGTATAATTTAGAAAACCGCTGCATCCCAGGGATACCATCGGTTCGAAGCCGCTCTGTCATTCCTGTAATAATAAATCATTCAGAGCGCGCTCCGATTTTCTTTTTACTACGCTCCTGAAACGAACGTTTAGTTCGCGAATCACGAAAAGGCTTAGAGGATTGGAACGGGTTCAAAATAAAACGAGAAACCCGGGAATGCGAAGGTTTTTATAATTAAAATTGCACGCCGCTCCAAGAGTGCGGGTGAAACTTGCGAGGCCGGCTCGTTTCTCATTGGCTCGTTCCAATAATGGTCTGCTGCATTGGAATCTTGGCAGCTTAAAAGGCTTAACAATGCTTACTGCTATTCATTTAATTTAAAAAAAAATATAAGCCAAATATTTTGAATAAATTAACAGTTCAATGGTGCAATATCCTTTAAATTGAAAGTGATAGATTTTAGAGGGAACCGTCGCCATCGAAACTAAATGCCCTGAAGCTCTCGCTGAGGAGTAAGAGAACTGGAAAAGCCACGTTTTTTGATCGATCAACATTGAAATAAATTGTTGATTTTCGAGCATATCTAACTGAAAATGATGACTGTAAATTTCGCTAAAATGGCCCATTTCAAAGTTGAAAAATTCTGCATCAAATTAGAACAGACGAATTTTTGGGGACCGTCCGTTTTCCGACTGGTCCTCGAAGTTGGATAGATTTTCACGACCAAAATGTTCATTTGACGCCACTTTTTCAATTGAACGTTCTAAAAAACCAATAAACGAAAAAGTGGCCTGTTTGAAATTTTGTGAGCAATCTTTTCTTTCTGTATCGAAAGGGGTCTATCGCGCGATTTTTGGCCCACCCGTTTCGGCGTGGTGAATTTGCGAAGTTGGACCACTTGTGATAATCATTGATCGAACTTCAATGACATCGAACAAAAACTTGCAGTGCAAAAAAAATGCGTTTTGTCAGATCGGATGTAGAATTTATTGCTCTTACACTTTGAACTGGGCCACTTTGGGGGAATTTCAGTCTTCAGGGATATAAATGTACAGAAAACTGCTCCGCCGGGAGAAAATAAAGGATCTGACCATAGCTGATAAAATTCCAACAATAATATCTTTCCTTACTGGCCTAAAAATTTAGTTATTTTTCTTCTTGAAGAAATAAAAAATATCCAATGACAGAATTTTGATGAAAAAAAATCTTTTGTAGAAAAAAATTGTTTACTGTTATTTATCATTTTGATTGATTAATTTTACATCATTTTTATGTTACTAAATCTTTTTTTTATTGCGTTCGGCCCAGCTCAAAAATTCGAACGCCATTTGAAAAGCTTCTTTTCTATTCTGATTTTAACAAAATATTTGCCGTGTGTTTATGAAATCTTCGCTTCCTTTTTTCAAAAACCGTATAGATATCCTAAGAAACAAATAGGATTCCATTTCTTGCGAATGAATCTATTGATTTATTCATTGCACGTAAAAGGCGTACAATGTCACTAATAAGACCTTGGTACGAAGGGTTTGGCCGCTATAAGCGCACGTGAAGTACAAAGGTCAGCCGCGGCAAATAGATTTATGAGTATTTAAAATTTAACAGCCCCAACATTCGCTAGCGAAGAGTGAGCAGCCGTGGTTGTTTTTCAAATGTAAACCAACCAACTCCAGGAAGGGGAGATAAACGTTGCGTAACATCGCGTTACTGTCCGACGAGGGGAAGTTATTAGGCTCTTCAGAACCACAAAGCTTATTGCGAACAGTTATTCAAATAAACCCTCTTCGCCCGAACTGTCGTTCCCATACGATGATTTTGCGTTGCAAATGACGCGCGTTCGCAGTCCTATATTAAGTTCACGAGCGCCACCGGAGAAGTTGGCATAAAATCTTCGCTTGAGAACCAGTTATGCCAACTCATCTTTTGACGTCGTCCGGTTGATGGAACTATCGGAATGAACTGTGTAAAGACGCATTTTTACACCCTTAGCCTGCACAACCCTTGCCTTTCGTTAGACACGTTTATTTTATTTATTTTTGATTTGTTATTAAATAATAAACCATTGTAATTTACCAAGAAAAGAACGTGTTTATGCTGATAAGACAATTTTGTTTATCTCTCGCGACTCGGTTACAATATTTTAGAAATAATCAGATTAAAAAAATAGACACAGAATTAAGCTGTTTGCTAAAACTGGTCCATAAAATGCTTCGATCTAAATTGATGAATTTAATCTAACCGCACTTGAAAATGCCTCCCCTGAATCCACCACGAGTGTGGAAGCTGAGGAGAAAGCAGAGCCAGTAAAATGACCCGAGCAGTTATGTAAAGGATCTATATGAGTCAGAATCTAAGCCGACGCTGCCAACCTGCTATCGTTTTATAGAATTTTATATTTTAACATAGAAAATTTTTCAGATTTTAACTGCATTGGAAATTTAGCGAAATCAGATTTTCCCGTAACATTCTTCTACAACCTCTAGTTTCACTAGGGAAGAATAAAAATTCCCTTAAATTTCCCCTAATAACATAATAACTGATGAAATCATCAACGAAAATAAATCTTTAAATTAAAAAATTTCGGCCTTGATAAGTCAAATGAGGCCTCTTCGTTCTAGAGCAGGGATCCAAACGATACATGAGTTATTTTAATTTATAGTAAACCGCATTTTTACATTTTTGCAAAACCTGATCCACGTGAAAGAGCGGCGAGAAATTGGCGTGAAATTTACATAAATTATCCTTTGTGTAGCTCGTCGAATAATGAGCATTAATTTGTACCAGAAGCTCTCGGTCAAACTGGATTGGATGCTTTTAATTGCTGTCTTTTTTCCCTCTGCGGGAAAACAGGCGACGTTATTCTAATCACCAGTATTAGTTCCCATCTGCGGAGTACATAAATTAGAACTTCCCACGAGGAAAGTCAACTGGCTGAATGAACTTCGTAATCGCTACCTGTTAGAATTGTCCCTTCGACAATTTAGATCGCTATTATAACGCGTGGGTATGCAAAAAAAAAAAAAATCGCCTTTTTTCAATTTTTAAGAGGGAGCAGAGAAATTTTCGAGTGGGAAGAAGGTCTTCAAGAGGTAAAATGCTTCATCTGAGACCGGTCCGTGCGTCTGTTGAATATACAAAACTCGCTCCCTATACCATCTTGAAGTTTCGAAAAAGATAATTGTAATTAACCAGAACTTGTGAAACCCGATCACGTCGAACGTCGGCCATTTTAGCCCATTAAGTGGCGGGAGGAAGGTTTTTGTCGCCGCCACCTGCATCCGACGGTCTTTTCAATCGAAAACTTCAAACTCGACAATCGAACGTTTGAATTAGTCCGAAAACGAGGGAATCCGAGAATTAATTTTTTTTTATTTTATTTTACTTTTTTTTTAATCACCCGCCCTTTCATTTATTTAGACGAGGAAAAAATCCAAGGCGTGAATTGATCAAAACGGCGCTAACATCTGCTCTTTACCTAACTCCCGGCTTCCATCGGCTACTGCTTTTATTATCTAGCGTATCTCGCTAAGTCGCACCTGACTAGCTACTGCTTCCAGTCATTAATTCAACTATCGGAGGTTACCGGTCTAATTAAATGCCTGGATGTAGGCCGTTGTACAATTAGACGATTTTAATGGCTCTTTCTACCGCCGAGGTACAGCAGGATGCGATATTATCAAGACGTAGATGAGTTGAAAATAATATAAAATTCTTATCTATCAGATCGCTGAAGTATAGGATAAATACACCAAAATGACGGCCAGGTGGAAGAACTACTGAAAATTAAGGTAATTTCAATATAGAATGATGGAGCTAAGGTAATACCAACGTAAAAAATAAAAAAAAAAGATAAAAAAAATGAATTCAAAAAAGGTTACCTAGAAAGTAAAAAACAAATTCTAAAAAGGGAGAAGACGTATAAAAAAAATCATATAAACTACACCAAGTCAATGTATAATTTATTCTTATGAAAATACGCGAATAACATGGAAGTACTGCGTGTGACCATAAGGATGAAAACCTACCTTACATTACCCAATATTCCATCACTGTAATAATCCATTAATTTATAGCTTTTCCAAGTCTAATTCAGAATTTTCCAAGTCTAATTCAGAATTTTCCAAACCTATTTCAGAATTTTCCAAACCTATTTCAGAATTTTCCAAACCTATTTCAGAATTTTCCAAACCTATTTCAGAATTTTCCATTTCAATTTCAGAATTTTCCAAACCTATTTCAGAATTTTCCATTTCAATTTCAGAATTCGTCATTTCATAGTCAAAATTTGATAACTTTTGCGTGGTGATCGCCGCGCTGTGGTTCATCACGAGTGACGAAACTTTAGTCAGTAGGTACCTACTTAAGTGGTCCAACACCGACCTGAGACCCTCTTCTCGTCCATAAAAAAAAATATGCCCTCTCTTCATCTTTACTGTGAAATTAATTAATTGGATTTCTTTGTTCTAACTTTTCAATTTTTTATTTTTCTTTTTTTAAACTCCTATGAATTTTTTTGTACCTACTTACAGTGGAACACGTTGGAAGTCCTTTTTTTACTTTTACGGTTTGTTTTTTACTTTATGCCTGCTGTGGAGTTTGTTGGACGATTGTTCCATTTCTATAGAATTATGGAATTACAATACTCGTAGTTTGTGAAATTTTTGTGCAGCCCACTTTTTCTTCATCCCGGTTTCCTTCTCATCCGATCGATGATGGTTCAAAACAACTTCATCAGTCTTCAAAACATGACTGCTGCTCATATGGCTTTGACATATGAATTCTGAAATTGAAATGGAAAATTCTGAAATAGGTTTGGAAAATTCTGAAATAGGTTTGGAAAATTCTGAAATAGGTTTGGAAAATTCTGAAATAGGTTTGGAAAATTCTGAATTAGACTTGGAAAATTCTGAAATAGGTTTGGAAAATTCTGAATTAGACTTGGAAAATTCTGAATTAGACTTGGAAAAGCTATATATAGCTCATTTATAATCAATTCGCAATTCATAGAAAATATATCACAGCCCTTCACAATCAACAATCATATTACGTACTCACCTTCCTATTCCAATCGTCAATCGTAGCAGTAATCGGTTGATTAGCTCAAAGTATAACGACTGTGGCAGCTTAGAATAAAAGTTCAACAGTCATTTTTATATTTCTGAATTAACTGCCATTCAATCTTGCTGAGTAATTGGAAATTGTCAAGAATTCGATATTTTATATTGATCAACCCTTATTGTTTTTATAACTGCTATGGATTAATCATAGGATGTTGTACTCACTTTCATCATGATCAACCATCGACTTATCATCACTATTAGTAAATTTATACTGGTGGAGAAAAAATAAATGTAAAAATAAATAAATATTGTAATAAATATAAATAAATGTAATAAATATAAATGGTCTAAAAAAGAAATCATCATATAACTTTATTTTAAAATTAAAATCAAAATAACAAAATTTTAATAAATTAAATTAGTAAAATTTAATTAGAAATGTATTCTAAATTTTAAAAGGTTTATAAAAACCAAATTTAAGCATTTAAATTTATAAAAAAATTGAATTTAAAACATTTTGAAGAGATCATTTTAGAGAGAATTTTCTATATGTTTTTCTGTCAAATGAGATTTTGCTTTGAAAGATGCTTTAAATTATAACAATTTTTTTTCTGTCAACTTCTCTAACTGAGGAACGCGAAATAACAACTTACGGTTGTTTTTTATATGAATCCGACCGCTAAAACAAAGAATTTTGGAATTCGACGTCGAGATGCGTCGAAAAACGACCGGTAGCAGTATGTTTTAATTTTTTTTTGAGTCCTCGTTGATTTATTTTCTTTTTTGCGCTTGGCACGGTCGCAGAAGCCATGTAGTATGAAGCCACTTCCTGCTTCGGGGCTTCGGCGGTCGGTTTACTCGGCGGTAGCTGTGGATGAGAAGGGACTTTCAGAATGACTCAAGTTACAACCTATTAACTCGACTGCTAGAATAACTTTCGAGGCGAAATACTCTTGAAAGACATCCGGGACAAAATGTATTCTCGGAATGAGTCTCTTCGTCGATATTCTTAGCCACGAGACGGCTTCCTTTGCAAAATGAGCTCTTTTATAGTCGGAACGGCTTTGAAAGTAATCATCCACTCGTAGAGGATTTAATTAATTATCACCCCGTCTCAAGCGATAGAAATTTATAGACGTTTCACCCTATGATGCATTTTTTGGAAGTTTTTCTCATTGGTTTTTCCCCAGAGCATAGTGCTGAGTGATAAGTTTTCTCAGGTTTTATCGATTGTGAAAAAATGCGAGATATCCATTTTTTAGTGACAGAGTGGTGGCTCAGTTCGCCTCATTTGTGCAGACATTCTGATATTTCTGGCAAACTGCAATCTTCGAATCTCATTTCAGCTCGTCCATCGCCGAAATAGTGGCCCAAGAACATTAAGTTGAGAGAGGTCGAGGCGAACCGCTCGCCAGTTAGATCTTCCGCAGCGAGCACAATTAAATTTGGGTTGGCAGTTCGAAAGAGCGAAAGAGCTTCTCTTCCATTGACACGTTTTGCCATAATCTGTCAAGATGCGTTCTATATCGAATTAAATGAAAGCTTGGTACACAAACGCTGCAAATGATCGTACAGTGGTTTATTATTCCTTCACTTCAATAATGATTGAAGAAGACTATCCATTCCTGATAGTAATTATTTCGAACATTTGTGAACGTTCCCACCGAAAAACAGATTTGTGAAAATGGAGGAAAACTCCGTAGGAACTATTGTAATATTAATCATTTTTATTTTTCTCAATTTCCAAATCAAAAGCTTTTTTGCCTATCGGTAGAGCTGAAGAGATTGTTCGACGACCATTTCAACGAGTATAGAACGATTTTAATAGCTCCAAGAACTCTTGAGTTATACACTCATGCCAAATTTCTGAATCTATAGAAATTGATACCAAATGCTCCGTTTTCTGATAAACGTTGGAAAATACGAATTTTCTCCCATTCAAAACTCCTCAAAAATACCCATAAAACTAAGGTAGATTTGGTTAAATTGAACTTTTGTCAGACCAAGATTTCTTTTCGGTGAAAAATTCAAGAATTTAGCTTTTATAGTTTCGTCAGAAAAGTGTTGACGGAGTACGGCGGACGGACAGAATTTTTAGTGACATGTTTCGACGTTGGACAGTCAGAATTTTCTATTGGATATTACAATTTTACATACCTTCCAACGTTAAACGTCAAATTTTGAGGAGGGGTTAGAAAATTATTTTTCTTGGGCAATTACAGTGATTTATTACTGAAAAAAAAAACACAGTGAATGCCTAGAATAAAAAGAATTTGACTTAGGAATTCACCCTCAACAAACTCAATTAAAGGCTTAACACTAAAATTTAGCGTAATCCGTGGATTAGGACTAAATCGAAGAGGAGAAACTCATTTTTAGCCTACTCTTCGGATAACGCCAATATGAAGTGGTGAAATCCATCAAGAGTACAATATACGATTAAATCGACGCTTGAAAATATAAACCCTAGGTTAAACCCGTACATATCGAAATCTCGTTGTTATTCAGCGCTATATTCCGACTTTCAAAGGCGTTTGAAGGAAATATCCCATGCTATTGACCAGTACTCGCCGTACTAACGATGGACGCTTCGATAGTGACAGCTCTTTTACCCGACAATTCCTCGGGGCGTAATTTGCAACAGCTCGGTTGCCTCACGTACCCGAGGCGTGAAGTGTTATATCTCGGGTTCCAATAGTTTTCAAAATAAAATCCCATTCGACTCGAAATTGAGAAACATAACTACTTAAGGTTATCGCAAGGAGAGAGATACGTTTTTTTCTTTATGCGGGCGTATGAAAGGCAGTACTATTTAGGTCTCGGTGACTCGGCATCGTGAGTAGATAGGAAAGCGACGCGTTCACTTGACCGTCAAATATCACGAGGCCCAGAAACGGCGGATTTGAATAGTTCGCAGTTTCCTGGCCGTACACGCGCGTTCTTTTCTTCAATTATTGGGCTAATCAAAAAAATTCTTAAAAAAAAAAGATAAAAAAATTTTTTTTTGAAGTAACTTGAGGAAAACTGCGGGAAATCTGACTATGGAAAAAACTCAAATCTTTTAATCTCGGCAATTCTTTTAATATCGCCAGGACAAATCGATAAAAAAAATCGCAATTTAAATAGGCACATTTGCTTTCACCCCCGCCGAAAAACGAAGTCGGAAGTCTTCCTAATCGAGTCAAGAATATGAAGGCAAGAATGATACGGTAAAAAACCTTTGAATTGTTTTACTGTCTCATTTTCAACCCGCCTAATAAATATAGTATGAAAATAAATTTTATCTCAACAATTTTTTTTTTGTACAGGAGCTTTTTGCTAACAGATTTTTGAAGTTCCGAGGCTACATATAAATTCGCCTATTTATATTGCGAAAATCTTCAAAATTTATCTGCCAGCAACTTTTCAAATTATTTACTATACGGAAAATCTAGTATTTCACCTGTTACAACGACAAATAAACCGAATTAGTGAAAATGAGTTTTTTTAATTTTTTTTTTTTTTTTTTATAAAACTACTCGTACATTTTCACTTATATTTATTTTATTATTATTATTTTTTTAATAAATCACGTTGCATATTTTATTCAAATAAATAAATATCGAAATTCCGGAGATTTCTTAGTCTTAAATTACAAGTGCAACCTATTTTTGACCCAATTTACTCTCTCAGATTTCCAATTGACCGTTTTCCTCCTGGTAGTGTAGATTTATGAAATTTAGCCTCGACTTTATACCTCGAATATCCCGAACGGATCTCTGTTTTATTCGAACATATCGAGAACGAATCTTGACTAAAGGAATGATGCCATTCGAACAACTTGACCGAGATGGAAAGAGCATATTATGTTGGCTTCTGGTAAAGTTCCTGAACTGAGAGACAAACCAGACCGAGTAGAACGACAGGCGAGCGGATCATTTGAAATCGTCCGCGCTCAGATTTTACGATTCCCATTCGCGACGGGTTATACCTCCGTCGACTTCATTAATCACGGACAAGATTGTGTAATAACGGGTGAATAAATTTAAACGCTTTCGATCTGATGATTTTTTTTACGCCGCAAAAAATTATCTATAGGATTGTTTTGTAGGACCGCATTTTCCGAAGGGCGTTTTTCCTCGTAGGTAAATTATAGTAAAAAATATGCGCTGTTGGTTTCACTTGCTGAGTATAGTTATTTTATTAGTGTATCGGAGGTTTGTTCCTAACATGAGGGCATATTAGTAGTAGTAGTGGTACTTATTAAAAAACTAAAACAGTTTTTTTACTTCTACTCGATTCTAACTTAAATTTCCTTAATTTGCTTTTACAGATCCTATTTTTCGCAAACGTGTCGAAAAAAATTTCAAAACTCGCAGAGTATAAAAAAGCCGAAAAAATTGAAGAAAAAAATTATTAATTGTAAGCATTTGATTCTTTCCACTTCGAATTCGAATTCTACGTCTAATTTCCTATAAGAATGAGTAATAAAATAATATTGAACAATACTACAAGTATTTGCAACGAAATTTCAAAGTGGAAAAACATGAAAACGTTGTAGTACTGAAACTAGGGAAAACTAATAGTAGCCGTCGAATTTCCGTCGTTTCGACGTCAAATTCGGATTCAGTGTTAAATTTCCTGTAAGAATAGCTCTCAAAATCACTTAAAAACAAACATTTAATTCTTCACCCTTGCCGAGCTTAAATATCGGCCGGCGAAGAACTCGATATACGGAAAATAATTTCTGTGGCGCTGTTTAAATTTTTTTCACCAAATTTTTTGCTATGTACGTGTGTAAGGCGTTCAAATGAAGACTCCTGCATAATAAAACAATTGATTCACATGAATTTTGTCCCCGAAAAGCACGGTTTAAGGTCGAAATTGGTGAGTTCAAAAACTGATTTTTTTGGACCACTTGCGAATTTTTCCGAGAATTGAAAAAAATCACAAAAATACATCTCGGTAAGATACAACTATCCTGAAAATTTCAGATTTTTATCTGTATTGAGAGACGAGTAAAAAATCGTTAACTGATCGGTTGATAAAAATCGCAGGGGTACCCCTTGAATTTTTTGTGAAAACGTTTTTGGTTTCGATTTCGCTCAAATTCAGCACAATGATAGTTGATGATGCGTATATCAATAATATATGCTTCATTCTTGGTTTCTTCCGCACTAAATTGATGAAAAGAAGGTTTAAAGTTGAAATACATGAAAACGGTGTAGTACTAAAACTGGTAAAAACTAATAGTTACCGTCGAATTTCCGTCGTTTCGACGTCAAATTCGGATTCAGTGTTAAATTTCCTGTAAGAATAGCTCTCAAAATCACTTAAAAACAAACATTTAATTCTTCACCCTTGCCGAGCTTAAATATCGGCCGGCGAAGAACTCGATATACGGAAAATAATTTCTGTGGCGCTGTTTAAATTTTTTTCACCGAATTTTTTGCTATGTACGTGTGTAAGGCGTTCAAATGAAGACTCCTGCATAATAAAACAATTGATTCACATGAATTTTGTCCTCGAAAAGCCCGGTTTAAGGTCGAAATCGGTGAGTTCAAAAACTGATTTTTTTGGACCACTTGCGAATTTTTCCGAGAATTGAAAAAAATCACAAAAATACATCTTGGAAAGATACAACTTTCCTGAAAATTTCAGATTTTTATCTATATTGAGAGACGAGTAAAAATTCGTTAACTGGTCGGTTGATAAAAATCGCAGGGGTACCCCTTGAACTTTTTGTGAAAACGTTTTTAGTTTCGATTTCGCTCAAATTCAGCACAATGATATTTGATGATGTGGATATCAATAATATATGCTTCATTCTTGGTTTCTTTCGCACTAAATTGATGAAAAGAAGGTTTAAAGTTGAAATACATGGAAACGGTGTAGTACTAAACCGGTAAAAACTAATAGTTGCTGTCGAATTTCCGTCGTTTCGACATCAAATTCGGATTCAGCGTTAAATTTCCTGTAAGAATAGCTTTCAAAATCGCTTAAAAACAAACATTTAATTCTTCACCCTTGCCGAGCTTAAATTTCGGCCGGTTGAAAGCTCGATATACGGAAAATAATTTCTGTGGCGCTGTTTAAATTTTTTTCACCAAATTTTTTGCTATGTACGTGTGTTAGGCGTTCAAATGAAGACTCCTGCATAATAAAACAATTGATACACATGAATTTTGTCCCCGAAAAGCACGGTTTAAGGTCGAAATCGGTGAGTTCAAAAACTGATTTTTTTGGACCACTTGCGGATTTTTCCGAGAATTGAAAAAAATCACAAAAATACATCTCGGTAAGATACAACTATCCTGAAAATTTCAGATTTTTATCTGTATTGAGAGACGAGTAAAAATTCGTTAACTGATCGGTTGATAAAAATCGCAGGGGTACCCCTTGAATTTTTTGTGAAAACGTTTTTGGTTTCGATTTCGCTCAAATTCAGCATAATGATAGTTGATGATGTGTATATCAATAATATATGCTTCATTCTTTGTTTCTTTTGCACTAAATCGATGTAAAGAAGGTTTAAAGTTGAAAAATGGGATTTTTTTTGTATATTCCACTAATATTGTGGAATTCTCTCAAACGATTGTAAAATGGATAGGTACATTACACGAGGGAAATGTGGACAGTTAAATTACCTATCTTTTGGTATATTCGAACATCTGAATTGACAACTTTGTCTTGATGCTATCACTGGTGCAAGTTACAAAAATCTTGGTTAACTTAAAAGTTGTTATGTCTACTTTGGCTGAAAATTTGCGCAAGTTGAGAAACCCAATGCATTTAAACGAATGTATAACGACTTTTATAGCTTCATAAACGTCCAAGTTATACGCTTGCATTTCTGAGAAATTCATAAAAAATAATGTCGAAAACTGGAATAAACACGGTTGAAATTATGAAAATTAGACCGAATAAAAAAAGAAATTCGTTCTAACAAAATCATTCAATGATCGCCAGATGTTAACGGTCGCCGATGAAATAAGAGACTGTAGTCTTCAAGTTCGGCTCAGGTCACACGATACAGCAAGTTTGCATCTGTGTGAGCAGACGGTAGTCGGCGAAGTTTATCGGTTGCAAAAAAATACGGAGAACCTTCGTTGATGATTAACGAGACTGAGATCTCGATTTTATTTAGAGCTGACGCTTTTTAGTGTTCAAACGTAATTTTCTTTTGATACGAGTTTTAATAATAAAATCAACTACAACGTTGGAAAGCTGAGATTTCGGCGCATTTTTATCGACGTCTCATCTTGGAATTTTTCAGCAGACTGAATTCGGTTTAAAAATAATTTAGAATTTTTAACTTTGTTGAAGTTCGTTTTTTATAATGCTTTCTCACGGCTTAAATAATTTTTTTCAATTTAAATGGATCTATCTGATTGGAAATTTAATGCTCGTCCCTACGTACTTCTCAGATTTGATATTACTCGTGAAATGTATGGAGTTATAACAATTTAATTTCATTGGCTCGAAACCATCTCGTAAAAATAATTATTTGTGAGACGATTTCGATTAAATATTAATCGTATCGATTCCTGAAATTTAATTTTGCGTGTATAACTGTAGTTTCAATGTCTTTTTAAGTGGCCCTTAGAAGCGAAACAGGTCGAAAAATAAACAAAAAATTTTGGCTCTTCTAGAATAGGATAAAAATTTAATTACCGGTCGGAAATCGTATCCATATTTCATCTTACATTAAAACACACCGCGCCATTTACCACCCGAATATCTAACCGCATTATCTGGATTTATCTTTTAACGCGAAAATATTCAAAACATTTTCAAACGCGAAACTTGCGTATTCTTTACTTTCGTGCGAATTTCTTAAGGAAGTATGGAAAAAAACGAGCTTACAACCCTTCCGAGTTATACGCTTCGACGATCTTGAGTGGTATAAGAAACACGTAAACGCCGGGGCTAAAAAAGGATTCAGCTTCGACGGTGGAAAAAATCTTTCCGACTTTGTGTCTGCGAGGGTAAATTCAGGAAAGGATGAGAGAAGTTTTTTCGTTAGCGGCAAGGTGGCAGGACTGCTCGAGGTTTATATGCGTGTCGCACGAAAGGAGAGGAGTATCCGAGACCTTTTTTAAAAGGGGATTTATGAGAACGAAATTAGGCGATTTTTTGTCGACGTCGTGATCCTTCACTGCCATCTGTCTTGTTTTTGTTCTCGCCCGGACCAATGTCCGTCTGAAGGGTCTACCTCGTGTATTGCCTTGAATAGTCGAGGGAGTTTTTCTGATCCAAAGCCAAGTAGTCACCAGGTAGCAGCCACTCTAGGGACTATAATCGACTACGAAGCTACTACTCTAGAATATTATGAACCTGTCGGCTTGAAAATTGAAAAACCATATTTGAGAAACAATATTTGGATTCTAGAGAGTAATTAGCGAAGGGGATTGAATATTTTCAGGACAAAATAATAAGGAGTAGGACTCGATGGAATTTTGAAGAATTGGTCGCAGAGCGTGCAGACTACGTTTCTGTCCAGCCGCTCCTTTCTTATTATCGACTGCCTAGCTGCAAAAACTTTCAAGTTTGAAAAATAAAATTGTTCTGGAGACTAAAAAAAACACGTGTAATTATTATATTATGAACTGCAGGTGTTCTATTTAGTTTTATTTTATATAAAAGGCCATAACGGAAAGTTTTAAGCATCATAGGTTCATTTTTTCGGAATACGCCCTGAGAACAAATTTTGTAACTTACAGGCATTTACCCTGAAGAGATGGGTAATTTACAGGGTTTGCACCAATTCGTAAATGAACAGACCCTTATCATAACTAATGAAAAACATTATTCAGAATGGAGACATATTTTATTTCTGTCGTATTTTTCAATATTTCAGAGGGTATTATTTTTCATTCAGAAGAAATAAAGCGTTGCAGGCGATTTTTTTTTCATTCTAACATTTGCGATTTTTTTTTCATTCTAACATTTGCGCAAGGTCTAACATGACCAGAAAAGCTCACGTCGTTATTTTCTCAATAAATCGTTCTTACAATATTTATTGCAGCGTGGCTGTCGATATATATCTTTCTTCAAAACTCAAATCATTGCAAGATATTATTGTCTCTGAAGAATTTTCTAATTGAAGAGATTTTATTCGTCCACACCTAAAAGCTCTCGTCCTTGCGGAAATTACTCTCTATGAATTATGGTTCTTATCCGTAATAGCAATACTATTTACTCCATTCCTTCGCTTTTCACGCACAAGAAACCTCGAGGAGCTCTTCAGTTTTACTTTAGTCTCACCGCAGCCAATCGAGTTAATCCGGCTGAACAACCGATAAAAACGCTCGCTATATTTTATTCCTATGCAATCTTCTACTTGATTTATATACAAAAATGTCCGAACGAATTCCTCGGCTAAACAAACGGCTCGTAACTCGCATTGTTGCCGCTTGTCGTAACAAAATCTCCGTAATTTCTCCGTGACCTATCGCCTTCAGGTTTGTTAGTGTCCTTCGCGTGGGCTGCTGTTTGGTCACCTCGTTAGGAAGTGAACTCACATGAATATATCGAAACTATCGGCTAGATTCAAAGTAGCCTAAATTCGTAGCCAATTAGGATTTTCACCTTTGACATTTTGACATTTTTCTTCAACTCTTGCCTTCACTTGACGCATTTATGTTCGCAGGTATATCCA
This sequence comes from Tupiocoris notatus, assembly GCA_037159825.1. Lineage (NCBI taxonomy): Eukaryota > Metazoa > Arthropoda > Insecta > Hemiptera > Miridae > Tupiocoris > Tupiocoris notatus. The sequence continues at coordinate 2,003,596 of JASJUZ010000623.1, read as the reverse complement.
CAGCAAAGAAAAGCCTTTCAAATGCGGCGAGTGCGGCAAGGGATTTTGCCAGTCGAGGACATTGGCAGTACACAAGATACTTCATTTGGAAGAGTCGCCTCACAAATGTCCTGTTTGCAGCCGGTCGTTCAACCAGAGGTATTTCTTTTTCATCGCTATTACAAAGGACCGAGTGTTGAAGTATATATTTGGGAGATGAAGTCGGAAAGAAATGTTGAAAAGGATGATTTTAACTATGCTCACAAATCTAAAGGGTAAAGAAGATACTAAGAAAAAAAATTACGTTTCGAAAATATTCTCAGCTTTCAATGCGCCAGTAAAAAATATTTAAAAGGTTTTCTCTCTCTGTTTTCTCTCTCTTTCTGTGTATTCCTCTTTCTTGAAAATGATATTTTCCTTATTTTAAGAGTCCTCAAAAAAAAGTTCTATTTATTTTGGACCACTCTTCATAAAATTTCCCATTTTTGACTCGCCTAATTTTTTTTTTCTTAATTTTCCACAGGTCAAACTTGAAGACTCACCTGCTAACTCATACCGACCATAAGCCGTACGAATGCGGCAGTTGCGGCAAAGTATTTCGACGAAATTGCGACCTACGACGCCATGCGTTGACGCACGCAGTCGGCGACGTTCCTCCGGGCGACCTTCCGCTTTCCGATTCGCCGGAGAATCTGAGCAACCGAGACGGCGATGGAAATTCGCGCAGCGCGTCTTTAGAACGATGCGAGGTAAATTTCGAAAAATGGACCCATAGTCGAAATAATGCTGGCGATCAAATTATTTGAATACGGTCGACGGATATTTTCCAACTCTGAAATTCTTTAATAGATGAAGGCGATCAATTTAACCGAATTGAAGAGAAGAAAAGGATTTTCGTAGGTGCTGTATAAGAAATTCATTTTTCCCCGAGACACAAGTTAATACAAGCGTCAAAAGATTGTATTCCATAGCGCTGATTCTGCGGCGCAAAAGGATCGACTCTCGGATAGAATTCTCCACTTTTGAAACTCACTCGAGGGAAATGTTTCCAAGAATGAACCTTCTAATTATCCGTCTAGCGAGGAAATCGCGTCCGTGAACAAATTGCTAGGATGCTTGTAGGAATGCGCTTGTCAGGTTGCTTCTCGCCCGTTTAAGAATGAACGAAGCTCAAATTATCGGACAATGTATAGGTAAAATCGTGATCAGCCCTCGTTCTCAACGAATCTCCAATTATTAAAGCTAGCTTGATTACGCAAGTCCATTTAGTTCATTCTAGGCACATGTGAACCTTAAAGTTCTATCCGGAACGACTAATTGATCGTGATCTAAGAAAATGAATAACAACGAAATGCTAAACAAGTGGTAGCAGAGCGTGGCTGTTTATCTTCTTTTTTTCTTTTTTATATTAGGTGTACGCATAGCTTATTTGCATGTAAATAGGTACCTTTCATTATATTCTTCTATAAATCTTCAAATTGCTATTTTGCGCAGATGATGCAGTACAGGAGGAACTCTCCGTCGCCGAGAAGGGAGAGATCTCCAAGCCCTGGACCGTCGTACAGGCAACGCAGTCCATCTCCTGTGCCGCTATACCGCCGACACGTTAGTCCTTCTCCTCCCGGTCGCAGGCGATCGCTGTCGCCACAACCACAGACAAGGTTAGTAACAAGGCAAGAGACAATTTGACCTTACTTTACAGCTGGTCAGTTGGTTTTTCCAATTGTTGAATGCTTAAATATCATGCATTTCTTTAGTTGGCGGGGTTTTTCTAACGTCAAAGTGTTTTTCGCGTTGAAAACTTGAACTAACTCGTTTGTAAAGCTGCTTATTATACGGCTGGATGTAGCAAATTTTGACAAAAACTCTTTTCCTGCAGGTGCCACCATCCATCAGAGAACTACACAATGAGACCGCAGCAGCAGCTTTTATTCGTCAGGAAAGACTTACACGGTCCCAGCACGTCCTCCAGTTCGTCCTCAGCATCAATGTTCCGACGTCCTGAGCCGCCCGATACCGTTCAAAGTCGCTGGCTCCAGAAGCGGGAAGAGCCGCCCTTAACTCCAACAGACCATCCACCTCCTACCCCACCACCAGCAGCTGTTCAACAGGCGCCAGCACCGAAAAAACACGGCTTCAGTATTGAGGAAATCATGCGACGCTAGTTCAGAGAAACTCAGTTTTGGATCAGGGATCGATTTATCTAACAAAATCAAGCCGATTTCTAGTTGTAATTGGGGGTAAAGGAGCAAGAAATGATGGGGCAATATCTTCATTCAAGCTCTTCTCCCCATCAACGCCTCAATGGTGAACATTCTATGAGGAAATGTTGGTGAGGTTATTCTGTCTTGAGCTTTGTAACGGAGTGTATCACAGAAAGAGCTATTCGAGTTCTTCACTTTGTTGAGAAGTATGACCGGAGATTAGCACCGCTGTAATAAGTTAGTATCCAATAACTGTGTATGTCTTCCTATGCAATTGGAAAAGACATAAAACTGCTGTGTAGAGGTTTCTGATGAGCAGCAATATCGCTATCTTCAATATGGCCAGTGTTACCAAGTCGATAGGAGGATTTCCTCCTAAATCTAGGGGACTTTTTTATTGGAGAGAATTCAGAGGGAGGATTTAGGGGATTTAATTATACAGTGGGCATTTTTTGGAGGTTTTCAAAGAAATGTTTACTTTTTTGTAGGTATTTCAGTTGTATTTTGTTAGAAATCAACAGGTCCTCCAGCCAATGTAGCTGTCATGGAAGTTATCCAGAACAAATTAAGAGGGGAGCTGCTTTGGACCAAGTTAGATTCACTTCGAAGCAGAGTTCTTGATTGATAGACCTACCCTGAGGGTTGGCCCTACATTCATGATCAAAGTTCTCGATATCAATGTATAACATGGACTCTTCATTAACCACATCCCAGGCTACTTGTTATTCTTCTTTTTTTACATCAACATTTATTTTGTCACCTGCTTGCTCTGGATGAAAGAAATCTCAGCAATCTCTCAAAATAATAATTTATATTTGATAGACCGTGCTCACCGGGGCCCTCTCCAGAGAAAGTTGGCCTGTAGTCACAAACAGTCATTGTTAGAAAATAATTTGTGCCCATCGAAGGTATCGTGGACCAGCGATGCTTCTTGAGAAGATCTGTTGAGGCGAGGACGATTGACCCAAAACAACCAATGGGCAGAAGCCTCCTAGTGGGCCTATTGAAATGCACCAAAATCATTTCTTGCTTCCTCAACACCCCAATTAGTTATCCAGGGATGATTACTCGGGAAATGGTATGCAAGGTAGCTAAATATATATCAAAATTCTGTTCCCAATAATCCACAGGCCCTAAAGCAGGGTTCACAGGCATCGTCGTTCATCGTGCAGCATTCAGCCCACTGATTGGCCACCCAAAAAGTTAATAAACAAATTCATCTCACTATTTTCCCATATTAGCACTACACACTGTGTGCTAACTACACCTATCCAATCTCGTCTTATCATTCTTATCAGTATTCCTCCCTTCCCTGTAAACTGCCGCAATTAATCGTTTGAAGATTGTGGACCGCTTTCAAGTTCTCTTAGATGAATGCACGACGGACGACATACCCCTGTGAACAGCTCAACTGTTCCACACATGTTCAAACGCATCTCGCAAATTCAACGAGTAAATGCCGTCGTAACAATTACCCTTACTTGTAGCACATAGTTTGTAAGTCTTCTCGCCCTAATGGCCAACTGAGCGTGCAATATTGTAATTCTTTGGCTTTATCATTCAAAAAAAAATTTATTTGAGAAATATTTTTTCTTTCCTTTTAGCTTTAGCAATGACGATCCGTCGTTATTTGGCTGTCTCATTGTAAATGAGATGATCTCATGGAAAACGGCTATTTAGCCATGAAAATTGACCTCGATTAGAACAGTTGTAATTAATAAACCTGCTATGTAATTGATCAATTTTAGGAATATTGTAATTTTACAAATGCCATTCTACTACCGGGGAGTAATGTAAATAATTTATGAATCGCGGTAGGTTTTTATTTTTCTACTTAAGATCCGTCCGTTCCAAGACAACGATTCATCGTCATTAATCAATTCAAATTGAATGGCACGTAAATTAAACAATAACTTCGTTAGTTTTTTCCCCCGAACGGAATAAATACTCTGCGGGTTTCATTATGAAGAATTCCCAATACACGCGTTATTTATTTAATATTTGACTACTAGATTACGTCCTAGGTGATACGCTGTGTTTTTAAAATTTATTAATCGTTCATACGGTTTCCGGAAACGGTTACAAGTCGTTCTCCATCTGTAGATTTAAAATACCTTCGTAAGTCTCTAATATTAATGGTAATTTGTAGAACACTCAAATTATATCGCGTCCGTTGACCTAAGCTACGTGTAAGAGATCTGTAAATATTTTTATGACCCATTTGTTTCTCTATTGGTCACACAATTGTTTTCAAATAAAGGGTAACGTATAATAAAGGCTGCAGCAACGTGTGACCTTGCGAATTATCAAGTGTTGATAGGTGATCAAATTTCTATTTGTCCCAGTCTGAGTTTCTACGCTCAAAATCGTCGTCAGTTCGGAGGAAATGAGTGAAAATCATCGTTTCGCTAATTTTTCGTGATAACTTGAATTTTATCGGTTATTTAAACGAACTCGCCGACATTTTGCAGCGTTAGAGCATATCTAGCCTGAAATGTACATAGGTTGTGTAGAAAATTAAGAATTGCACTCGAATAAGAGAAATATGAAATGTTTGTAATGCAGAGTTGTTAAAATACATTTTACGAGAAAATTGTGAATTTTTTTGCTAAACCCAAATTAGCAGGAAGGAAATTTTTCGATGAGACAACGAATTTTTTTCAAATGAGGAGCTCAAGCGTAGAAAGTGTTTTTTTACGGTTCATCTTACAAGATAACCCATCGCTAATTTTTTTTTTTACTAGTTTGGGTGTAGCTTATTGCCATTTTCCGCTGAGCGCTTTCGCCAATTTGAGCATCTTCAGGACATCATTGGTACCTTTCTCGGCCATAGGAATTTGGGGATTAATATCTGGCGGTTCTTCCGGCTCAGAATATTCGAAAGTCTATCTGACAGCCATTATTGTTGGCGGTAATTTAAAAGCGGGAGTCGAGAGCAAAATTGACATTTACTAGGGCACTTAGGCAATTTCACTTATTAACGTGACAGACGTCAAACCATATACCAACAGCGGGGAGCGTTATGGCCCTCAGAGATAGCTTAGGTTAGATAAGATTATTCGTGGTCATACGTTTATTACTCGAGGCAGGTGTAACCGACGCATCGGGCAGTGCGATGTATCTTTAAATATCCAGAGGAGGCGATGTTATATCAAATGCGCTTCCAATTGGTCATTTTGGCTGCTGCGTGCGTCAAAACGTCCTTTTCAGCAAGAAATCTCACAGGTAAGTAAGATCATCAAGGATTGATTTGCAACATTAAAATCGAAAATCAAATGAAAACATGAAAATGACAAAAATGGGACAAATTCTGCGTGAATACGGTTCTGAAAAAATAATCAATTTCGCTAAGTTTCAATTTTTGAATGCTGACAATTCTGCGCTTAAACCAACAGCTGGAAATAATTTTTTATGAATTCCAAATGGAATGAAAGAAATACCAAGATTGGACTAAAAGGGAGTTGAATTTGTCGGCGACATCACGTGCAACAAATAGAACACGGTGCTAGTTTTGCGTTGGACAATTTAAATATAATTTTTACGAATAATCTGTGTTGAAATATATGTTTGTTTCAAAGACATTAAGTACCCTGATGTGGCGGATCTTCCGGTGCCTGAGATTAAAATCGTAGGAGGCAATAGAACGAGCATTAGAGACGTACCATATCAAGTAAGTTGAATCTAGCTCCGAAGAAAATAAATTACGTGTTAGTAATTAAAACGTTGAGCACCTTCATCAGAAAATTATAAGCAATGATAAGCTGATTAGGAGCTTTAGGTTCCCGAAACAAGTTTTTTTCTATTCGGCGGGAAAACATTGTACGAAATTGAAACTAACGGGGATATTTCGCTTTGGGTCTCGAGGCAACTGTGCTTTTTTTGGGCCTTGAAAGTGACGATTGTGATAACAATTTGAACATGGAGCTCTCTACAGGTTAAAATGTTCTGTCTGTTCGGAAATTCAATTTCTCGTCGCTCCCCGTATCTGAAATTCTCAGGCAACCTTCACAAGGGCAAATCTTAAGTTTTCAAAACATTTATATGGGTTCTTTTTTTTTTGTTCTTCTGAAAAAGGTTTTTCAAATTTTTTTCCTGTCTCAGGAACCAACTCACCGAAGGCTCCTCTTGTTCTCACTTTTGCCTATAAGTTTGACCTTGGGTTTGGATCATTAGCTACTTCTTGATTGGTAGTCCGGTATGAAAATCGATTTCATTATATTTTTTAACAGGTATCATTGAGGAACGCTGATGGACAACATTTTTGCGGAGGGACAATCATAAGCGAATACACGGTGTTGACAGCAGCGCATTGCGTTGTTGGGTAAGAATGATTAAATCTGGGGATTTTTTCTATGCAAGGAGGTTGCTAGGCAGGGGTGATACCTGTGAAGACACAGCTTGACAACCTATGTAATTAGAACTTGAGGGCTAATGGATATACCTCACTATCTTGCTGTAGCGGAGCTTGTTTCATTGAGCAGGCCAAACTCGCTAGCTTTACCACCTGATCCCACTAAACAAGTCACCTTGATCTGAAAAATGTGACCTGAACGTGCTCCAGAGAAAATCATGGGTCAGACATCCATCCCATTCCCCAAAACAATCTGCTGTGTAGCTCTACTCTTGAACTACCAGTCGGATGCCTACCAAAGCAAACACGCCCTGAGAAGAATCACTTAACAAATTCAAGCTGATTCGTGCTAAGCCGTAAGCAAGCTGTCATTCCAGTTCTCGGCACTCTGACTTTCTTTGGAGTCCTCTTCAGATCTCAATGAACCTTAGTCGCCCAATAGTCTCTGCGCTTGTTGGTGAGAAAGCCCAGAGCTCCAATCACCGCACGATCCAGCATCTAATCCTGAAGTACTCTTTCTCCATGAGCATCGCACTCAAGCCTAATTTCTCAGTGAGCCACAGAGTTGCCCCTGATTTTACTACAGACATGCCTTCACTGCCAGTGTATTGTTCCTAGATCCCTCACAACTGCTTGTACTAATGTCAGTAACAAAAACTGGCTTAACTTGCAGGACCAAGTTGTACGTCGTTGCAGGAGTCAATAATGTCAACAAGGGTCTGCTCAATGCAGTGACCCTGGCCGTAGTTCATGCGGGGTACAACAATTTAACGATGGCAAACGATATAGCAGTGTTACGAGTAAGTAAGTATTAAAATTAACGCTTGCTGAACTACATATATGTCCAATTAATAATATTCCGTTTTTAAAAATAAAATATAACTTACTTGAGCGATTTCTAGGTTAGGAGAATTTTGACTCTGAATGGGGAAACAATGAAGGCTCTTCCACTGGCGAACAGAGAACCAAAAGCTGGAACACTCTGCACCATCAGCGGCTGGGGATCCACATATTATGTAAGATTATGTGTTACCGTCATGCACTTGTTCCAAAATTAATTTAAAACGGCCGCATAAATTGTCACTCCTAAACAAATGCTGCAGGACCCAGACCACGCTGTGGGAACAGTGTATCTACTTAAAACCCAGGTACCAATTGTCAACCGAACCAATTGTTTGGCCCGCATGGATATTCCACCGGACCAAATTTGCGCTGGATTTGAGGAAGGAGGTCACGACTCTTGCCAGGTATCAGTAAACAAGAAGTATCGTTCTCGAGCAATAGCCTTCACAAAAAAATGCTCCAAATGCTAAAACATTAATTTTTCAGGGAGACTCAGGAGGGCCTCTAGAATGCAACGGGAAAATCACTGGAATTGTGTCATGGGGCTACGGCTGTGGAGAACCTGGACTGCCAGGAGCATATGCAAGCGTTTCCTTCCACAACGACTGGATACGCAGACATATAAATTTTTCTATGCCTACTACAAGCATCTCATGCCAGACGTCCACTGTTTTGACAATAAATCTTTTCATTGTAATGTACCATCTTGTGCAAGAACAGCTTTTCTAATTAGTGCGGTACCTGTATTGTGATTAAAGATAATTTTGCAGTCGTTCTCAGGTGCAATTGTTATTCATTAAAGCACGGACGGAAAGAACATGAAGAATCGTTTCTTGTACCTTAAAATAACTCTTTATACTAGGGATTACACCAAAATACAAACAGGAACTTGAAGGTGAAATGGAAAACACAGAAACAGATTATGACTTTCGAGATGCTGTCAATATTGAGGAAGAGCTAATTTGATTCAGGGGAAAACGTGGTGCTGAAGTAGCAGAAATTGATGGAAACAAGTCTGAAGCGACAGAAGAACTAAGTGAAAGTAACAAAAAGGTGGGGAGGAAGCAGCTGATCCTATTGAGAAAACTGAAGTGATCAAGGAAACAACAGCTGAAAATGAAATTTGAAAGAAGCATAACACAAAATCATGAAAACTCCACAAGACAAGGACAGTGTATTGGCGGTCATCACAAAACAACTCGTTCATTTGGGAAGTGTAACTGTGAAACCTGGGTTGGCGGTTTTTCGCGCCAGTACCTTCAAGAAACCAATGTCGTTTGGCCACGAGTCCCTTTGTGATGTGTGCCAGTCCTCATCTTCTTCTTGGTCGAGTTCAAGCCTATTCACTACGTGCTCATTTGCATCTTCATACAACTCGTTATCCGTAGAATCCAGGCGATTGCTACGGTTTGTTGAATCATTGGAACGAACATCGATTTCAGCCGGTTCTTTTGAAAATGCGGACCAAGGCTGATTTTGAAGTTCAGAAGGTTTTGACAATTCGTCGTTTCCAGTGTCTGAAAAATACTCATTGCCAGTGTCTTCTTTCGAATCCTCTTCGTCATTTGTTGTCAACAGTTTGCGGAAGTCGATATGCGTCAGAGGACCTGAGTCTTCAGTGATACTGTAAAAGTTGTTGCCTTCAAATGGAACCTTCGATTCCCAGGTTTCAATGTCGAGCTTCGACGAAGCTCTTGCTTTTTGGACTTCATCCGCTAGACGCTTGGCGACAACGTCGATATGAGCTTTAGTCTTCGAAGTGTGAGCATCTTTAGAACTGTTGGCTTTGTTTGTTTGGCTGAATCCGTACGGCAAAATGCTATGGTTCTTTTTCTCCGACAGTTCTGCAGACAGGTTGTTAGTCTCGGGGATTTTCGATTCTAACCTCCTCAAATTCCGAATGTGGTCAATTTCGTTGTTCACAGCCCATTGGCTGTAAGGTAAGGTTTTCTTTTTAAAACTGTTCCGCCGGTATACCTCTTTCATGCTGCTCTTGTTGACGAGATTCTTTCCTACATGGTTTCGCCTGTGAACGCCCTCATGCAGCTTGGTCTTGTTAGAGCCCCTGAATGACATGCGAGATTTGGTCACGTTCGTACGCAATGACAGTCCATGCGGAGTCTTGCCGGTTTCTTTCTTTGAGCCTCCAGGAACATCTTGGTCTTCAGTTGTATCTCCAGTGACCTCTTCCTTTGCAAAATTACGCGAGTAAGGACTACTCCACGGATAAATAGGTACACCTGGTTTCTCTACCTCGCTCCCTTCAGATGTAACTCCAGCGATGCCAGTACGATTCGGAAGAGTGTAACCTCTTGAATTCAACCACTGTATAAAACTGGATTTTTCTTCAGGACCCTGATTCGCTGCTTTTCGATTGCTTGTTTGGAATTCGTCTTTACGTCCTCTATTCAACAAAGCCAACGTTGACATATTGGCATTGCTATTCATATTGCTGCTGACACTAGTGTTGGTAATGCCATCATTGTTGATAGCATCATTGTTGCTCACAGAGCTATCCACCTTTGCTTCAGTCCTTGAAACTACGTCTTGTGAATTCGGCTGGAATTCAATATTCCTCTCCTTACTTGCTTTCGAGATTTTCTGCTTGAACCATTCGTAAAACTCTTGCTCGTCCTCGTCGTAAACGAATTTCCTCTCACTGAAAATCTGCGGAACGCGGCTGGACGGTTCTTTTCCAGTATCAGTTTCGTCATCGTTTACGTTTATGGCTCTTTGGAAGGAATATTTCTTGGCAAAAAATCCGTTGTAGCTGTCTTCAAGCCGGTCTAATTTCAATGGGAACCAGCCAGAAGATGCTCTTGTTTTCTTTTTAGGATCGTCCAAAGTGAGTTGCACATGGCTCCAAGGAGGGACGAACGGTTCTGGTAATGTGTTGATTTTCGAACTGTCGCGCGGCTTACGCTTTTCAACAATATATCGCTCGACTTCAGTGGTGCGTTTTTCTGGGTCGAACGGCTCGCCGAAGCTCTCGTTTTCTGCAGTTTCCCTCAATATGTCTTCTTTCAATTCTGATATAGAAAAACTTTTCGGCTCAGAGTTCCATTCGACAGCCCATTTCTGCAACGACGGTGGCGTACTTTCGGTTATCGATATCATCGGTTCCCTCCTCTTCCTTTCGACCATCATTTCCTTGAAGCTAGGCATGAACTTGGGCACGACATACGGTTGATTCTTCGTTCCCATGCGCTGCAGAGGCCGCTCCCTTCTGGGCAAGGAAGGACGCTCTTTGGCATTCGGCAGAAGTTTGCTAGTATTTCTCGGTATTCTTTCGTGTTTCTCATCTGTTTTGCGGTCGACTGTGATTTTATTCACTTTGTGCACAGCTGCGGGTCTTGTCAAATCGAATAATGACAAGTGTCTTTGTATTTTGTACGAGGTGTCTTTAGGGTCGAGATCGGTCGGCTGTTCGGTGAGGCCGATCGGATCGTTGCCATCGATATCAAGAAATCGAGAACCGCTGCTGGCCAGATATCCTTCTTGAAGCATGTTTGTCGGAGGGTTCTTTATTGGAGAAAATGTTCGACTTGAATGCGTCGCTTTGCTACCTGAAATTCGTCCTGGTGCGCCTCTTGTGGTGTTATACTGTCTATGATCGAATGAGGTATCATTGTTTGGTAAGAGCAGCGCCCCTTTGTTCACAACAGCTCGACAGGTTATGTTCGGCTTACCGGTGGGTGCGTTGATCTGAAATCAAGAAAGCTATCCATATAAGAAAATAGAGAAGATATTCAGGAAACTTATCAAGTCGCGTCTCAATGATCACTATTGTAGAGAGCGATTAAATCGAATCCAGTTAAACGCTTACTTTGATAAGTTGCCGTCGCACCATCTTGATTAAACTTTGTTCATTTGTACGTGAGAAAAATGAGTAATTTAGTGGTTTAGGTTCATGTCACCTAAGATTGAATGGAAATCTGCGTGGCGGTTGCTAAAAACCGTTTAATAGTAACCGTTTTTGCACCATAGAAGCAGAATTGCTTTCGATAGAGCGGCATTTTCAGAGAAATTGATTATTCATTCGAGCACTTTTGCTCCTTTGGTCATCCTCAATACAATAACTGACACTAACGATAGTATGGAGCTTCAAAATTCTTAAAATAGATGCAATTTATTCAACGGCAAAAAAGAAAAAAAACTGTTCAGCTTTTTTTTTAGAATTCAGAATAAAAACTGACCGTGCAAAATCTAGAATTTCAAAATCGATCAACCAAACCGAAACAGGTCATTTATAAGTTGAATAATTGAATAAACAGTTGAATAGTAAAAATAAATAAACCAACAGCGCCAAATTGAAATTATTATCCTGTATTAAGTATACTAAAATGCAACCTCGATTACGCAGACTTAAAAACACACAAAGTTGGCTCTAGTTTTCATTTCTAAGTTACCTTCCGCCCGGTGCGGCCATCAGTCCAACGCGGAACGCGGAAAATCCGCATCCTCTCCGACTCGTTCCGCGCTCCGCGTCTTTCCGCGTTCCGCTCCATGTGAACCGCATAAAATCGAAACTCTCGAATCGAAACGATGATCGATATCGGTAACGGACGCGATCGATATATCGACAGCTGAAGTGAAATGATCGATTCTATCGACAGTTCAAATTTATATCTTGAAGATAAGAAGTACGTCAGTCGGAGAGGCAGAGATGTGTCAACAATATCCAAGTCGAACTTATCGTCTGTTTTTCTGTATGATTCGTATTGATTCAATGTGATTCACCAAGCCGGATGTGCAGGCAATAGCTTTATCTAATTATACCTTAGGGTTAATTCTGCCGTAGTTTTTTCGCATCGATTTATTTTCGCTATGGCGCAAAATCCGGATGATACTAGCGACTCGAACCTAATAAATTGTGGAACGCCCAGATACATTCCTATGAGCTTTGACGGATGGCCTTTCCTCTCCGAAGGGGCGAAAAAAATTCAGCCTGAAATCGCGCAACAAGTTGAACTTTTGCATATTTTCGGTGAGTTCATTTATACAAGCGACGGTCCCAATCGATCGAGTATGAAATAATTTTTAATTAAGAACGATTTAGGTTAGGAACGACTGATCATAGTTATCGGTGCAAGAGAGAGAGAAAGAGAGAGTTTGACTATCGTTTTATGAGAGATTTATTTATTATAATATAAACCGTGACAAAAATTGGACTAAGATGGTCCTCTCCGACTTTTTAACGCGGTAATTAGTAAAAGTTAAAAAAAAACTGGTGTACACAGATCACACAGTACTTCCATGTTTGAGTAGGTGACAGGAATAAGCATATAAAATCGAGAAGCTCGTACTAAGGGCGCAACGTTACTCTGCAACTTTTAGTGAAAAAACTAGCTGGGAGAACCCTTAAATAGAAAAATGTACGAATTAGGTTATTAATGCGGAAGCGCTGTATGTGAGCCTAACATAACGATACAGGTTTTGTAAAAATGGGACAATTTTTACCGACCTCCAGTGTCAAAAGATATTGATTTTATCGTGGCCTGTGAAAAATTGAAATAGTCAATAAACCCCGCATAAAGCGGAAGTATGGTGTGTGATGACACATCGTGGAGCAGTGTTGACAGACTATAATTATAGAAAGATGAACCGATGAACGTGTTCACAATGATTAGTGTTGCCGGTGGTTTTCGCTTGGTAGAGGGTTATAGTCAATGGAAAGGTTATGTGATTGACCTGCTCTTGTCACGTCATACCTAGAACTTGAGGTGATTCAGCATCTTCAAGGTCACGTATCCCTCGTACGAGGTCACACATATACTTTGAGGATTGATTCACGTCTGACGTTAGTGGCTTGCAAAAACGCTCTACTCTATTATCAAGTACGGCTAAGCTTTAATTTTATTCTACTGCAAGTATAAAATTTTCAAATCCAGGGGGTGTTAGGGGGAGAAAAACCAGGCGACTCATTCTTAATTTAATGGCCAAGTATTTTCGCCGTTTGGGCATCCTCAAGGCAATGGGGAGCCATGGGGTCCCCAGGCTCCACATCACCCTGAGAATGCCCGAAGGTGCTAAAATGCTCAACCAGTGAATGAAGAATCAGATGATAATGAATCACCTGGTTGTTCTCCCCCTAATACCCCCTGGACATCAAAAAATGCGACGACCAAGAAAATTTTTTTGTAAATTAAGTACAACTGAACGAGAACAAATGGTGGTGGAAGTCTTGCTCATGAGCGACTCTCCCATCGTATGATTTCATACTGCAATACTAAAACTGAAAGAGGTCAGATCCCAAAGACCCTAGGCTGAACGTATTGTCTCCCCTAGCTCCAGAGGCGTTTTGTAGCTCTTATTTATCATTTTTGGCCACACCAGCTCCGTGGCCTGGGTTCGAACCCAAGTGTTGAAACAGGCGCCTTGACTGAAGCTGCTCAAAGAAAGTCTAGGAGGAAGTTTGGTTAGCATATTATACTACAGTGTGTTCTACTTCCCATTCAAAATTATCATATTCTGTTCACCTCGTTCCAGGCGATGCAGATGACCTTCTGAGTGCGCTTTTCGTCACAACAAACGACGTTGTCTACGGTGTTGGCAGGAACGACTTTGGACGCTTAGGCATTGGGCTTGAAGATGCTAACGAAGTTCCAGACCCTCAAATAATCGACACTTTATCCGGCAAACGTGTGATTAGTAAGTACAGTGTGTTCGAATAACAAAGTTCAATTGCGGAGGGGAGAATTTCAGAAGACTCTAGAAGAAAGTAGATGAAACACATTTTGCAGCCTTGAGTTTGATGGATTTTAGGTTTCGCTTCGGGTTCAATGCACGTCCTGGCCCTGACTGAAGCTGGCGAAGTTTTCTCTTGGGGATTGAACATCTTGGGACCTTTGGGCAATGGTACGACTCTTAGTCGGTCCTCTCCAGGACGTGTCCTCTCGCCTTGGGCGGGAACTATGAAAATCAAAGCAATCGCCGCACGGAATAGCTACAGTTTAGCTGTGACCTTTGATAATTCGGTAACAATTTGAGAGTATTAATTCTTGTGTTAATGCGAGGCTTTACTGCACATTTCTTCATATGTGTTTCTTGTCAACTATAGGTTTACCATTGGGGTGATACGTTATTCACCGAGTGTAGCGTCCAGAATTTGCCAACGTTGCTTTTATCCTTCGATAATATTATGGTAGTACAAATTGCTTGCAGCTGTTCCCATGCTGCACTCCTCACTTCTGATGGCCATGTAAGTATTTTTTCTACAGTGTATTCAACACTTTGCACCCGTTGTGGAATAAGGGAACAACTCAAGAAATGCCATTTTACGTTGGCACCAGTGTCAGATAGCTGGAACGCTTTATTTTGTCCGTCATAGATGAAAACGAGGCTAATTGTTTCTTCCACCATGAGAGGCAGTTCTCTTTATTCCACAAATCAGAGAAGCAGGTTTGGTTTGTAGAAGACAGACTTTTTCAACGACGCACTGGACGCCATGGTGAATTTTAGAGTTGTACCACTTCTATGTACGATGCTGATCTAATTCTGACTTGTTCCCTTCTTTCGCCGACAACTTCTTTGAAGTGTACAAATATCGGCCATTTGACATACTCCTTAAACTCCAAAAACTGTGGACCTTGTCAAAGTCCCGGGTCCCGTGTGTCCCGGGTCCCGTGTGTCCTGGGTCCCGTGTGTCCTGGGTCCCGTGTGTCCTGGGTCCTTGGGCCGTTACAGTTATGGCAAACTGACATCCCTAACATTGATTCAAGAAGCGCTTTTTCCGAGCCGTTATTTGCTGGCGCTGCTGTCAAAGTTAATCGTGTTATGAGAAACAGGCCCTTATTCCACGAGGGATGCTATTTGCCAATGGTTTATTGTCAGAGCGTTGTCAAACTGCAATAAATAATGACAGATTGTGTTGACAGATTCGCGTTTGGGGAGATGTTCCTATAGAGAGGCCGCACGGAGAGAACGTATGGTCACCAGAAGTAATCACAAACCCAATGCACAGAGGTATTACATCAATCGCGTGCACTTGGTTTCACACAGTCGCCCTTACTGCTAGCGGTAAAGTATATGTCTTCCACAATCCCTCGTCATCGGAGTACGAGCCTGATTATTTGGATTGTCAAGACCAAGCAGAAAGAGATTATAGGTAAGAGAGAACATCGAGCATTTGACTGATGAGAAAGCTCCTTTTGAAGCATAATTGGGTCATTCTCCCATTTCATTCGAAATTGGGATTTATTTTTCCACGAAATGAAAATTAAGAAAATGTTTTTTTTCTTTTCGTGGATCCCTTTTGAATGGTCCACTGATTTTGCTTATGAAAAATTGAATCATAGAAAATTTTTCTTTAGGAGATACATGATCATGATTGAAATCACTGTGGTGAGGGATACAGATAAAGTGAGATAAAGTGAGGGAATTAGGGATGAGGGAATTAGGTTTTGGAGGATTTTCGGAGGTGCACCCCTCCCCATGATTTGAGAAGAATAAAAATAACAATGGAACTCTTTTCTACATTCGCAAACACTTCAATTAACGCAAAAATAAAATGAATTTAACTCACCTGAGTCAGAATATCGGCGGGTGAGGTAATTAGGCCTTTGACCGAACGGAGAGCGATTTCACTCTACACGTTATCACACAAACTGAGAAGGACAGAATTTTCGATGCAACAGGTTCTCCTGAGTTTGGCGGGAACTTGACCAATATTACCAACAGTGCAAAACGTCTAAAACATGCTCTGGGAAGAGCAGGCGCCAAGTTCGAAAAAAGGTGAGGGAATTAGGGAAAACCTGATGGACACATGTTTGAAACTCTGTACACGTTTTGGTTGACATTTTGAAACGTCACCTATGGTACAGATTGTTACTCGAGAACATGAGTACACCACTAAAAAAAAAATCAAAACAGTTTGAGCTTTAGTATAGGTTTTATTCACTTGCAAAGGTTTTGACATTTTGAACCAATTTTCGGGTATGAATTAAAAGTACAATCCATCCCAAATTTGACTGAAAAGCTAGATAAAAGTGTCCTGAAGCCACTCACTTAAAAAAAATTTCAAGAATTTTTTCTAGGAAGCCACAGTCCGCTCAAAACACGATTTCCGATGAAACGGGAGAATGACCCAATTGCTTGATTGGCTTTGAGGGGAGTTGTCGACTCCACCTCATGCTTTTCTAGTGTCCAGATAAACTGTCTCATAAATTCATGCCGTGTGCGGTCGCGTTCATGAAGTTCTTCTCTTACCTAGTGGCCTGTATTCAAGCAAGTTATGCTCACAATATAAGCAATGTCTTGAGTGTGGTATGTTTCTTCAAGCTTATGAACGAATTCTCTAGTGTCAAAGCCGAAATTAACCGTTGTATTCTCCAAAAATAGTAATGAATGCACGATACAAGAAGCCGAGCTCAGTAAAATTGAAAACTCCTATCATATCATTACCTACGTCATATCATTTGCCTACCAAAGCAATCCTTTCGCTATCTGTACTAGCAGACCTTTCTGTTTTAGGGGCCATTGTAGATATCGCAGCAGTTGTTGAGATAATCAAACTCTAAGTTGAGTTTCACGGCATCAAACAAAACGAATCAGCGATTCAGCTTCCACTCCCAATTGCTCCTACACCTCCTCTACTCTTGTAGCTGTAGTGACACACGACTTGTTTATCCTACACAAACCGTTTTTGTCGTATAGTTGGATTTTTTTTTTTTTTACAGGATTCTAGAGATTGCTGGGACATCGCACTTCTGTTCTCCAATTGTATTCCGTACTGGCGGCAGAGATTACTTGAAATTTCTTCCACCCTTTACCGAAGGTAATTAATTGGATTTTCGGAAATGTTTCAGTGGTATTATGCTCGGATTCTATTGATCCTGGACAATTTGGCGGGTAAATTTATTTATCAGCATCGCATAGCAAGTGAAAAACCGTTTCTCCCATTCTAGAACCTGACGTGATCCAAGCGGATTGTAATATCCAAAGCGCCTTCATGAAATTCCCGACGCCGCAAGTTTTCAGAGCCGAACTTGACGCAATCAATGTTTACGAAATCCAAGGACCGTCCAGGAGTTTAGTAAACCTGTTCAATAAAAAGGTAGAAATACAGTATTTTTCTTTTCTTCTTGATTTTTTTAGGTTATAAAATAATAATTTGGCCCGATGATTGTAGAACTTGATCGAACGTTTCAGGAACTGAGCGATCTCAAAGTGCAGCTCAGCGATGGCGAAATCTACGTTCATAAGCTGATACTTGTCGCATTTTGCGAGCATTTCAAGTACATGCTTACAGGAGCTTGGTCCAATCAAAGGTAGGTGTCTTCATCAGAACGTTGTGTCAATTTCAGCTACCTTTGGTGGGAAATGGGTTTAGTAGCTTCAAGTTTCACTTGGTTTTACTCGCACACCCCGTTGTCCTGAGAGCATTTTAGCCGTTTACTGCATATTTTTATCATCAGAAAATATATAATTGATCAGGAGCGCTCGCAAAAGGCGAAATCCCTGCGTACGTTACCTTTTCAATTGACTTCGATTGTTTTTTTCCTTAAGCGAAATCATGTTTTCAGCAATTCGGAAGTATTGGATATGACCCATTACAATCCTCGGGCGTACAGAGCTTTCTTGAAATATCTGTACCTTGGATGCTTGGATTTGAGGAACGGCGAAGATCTGATTGGTGAGAATAATTCCTACTTCGAGTCAATCGGTCAAAACCAACAGATTTACAAAGTGCTTCCAAAAAAAAAAAATTTTTTTTAAGTGCATGTTGTTATATGAGCTCAATGGAAATGTTTAAGGAAATTTCGAGAAGAAAAACGAGGTTTTTATTAATCTATTGTGTTATACAAAACTGATTTGCAGACCTTTACGACATTGCGAAGGGCTATTTGGAAGGAGAACTGCTTGAAATGTGTTCGAAAATGATAACCACGGTGTTGGAACCGAACAATGTCGCCACGTTGTATGAAAAGGCGTCTAAACATAATTTTGTGGTACGGTTAATGATTTATTACCCAAGCGCCTTGAATTCCAATGCATTTTTATTTTCCCTTCGTTTTATTTTGCTCTCGCCAATTTCAGGAGTTGACCGAAATGATAGCCAAATTCGCCGGCGGCGAGCTGAGGCAAGTGATTTCTAGCGACGCGTTCACCAAAGTCGACCCTGCTGTCGCTAAGAAGTTGGTAGTTGAAGCGGTCAGTTTGACTAAAACCGTTGATTGAGGGGTGGAGATTCTAGGTAGTATGAGGCCCCTTCAACTGCAATGAAAGAGATGATCTGGGTTTTAGCCGTATCAAGGCGAACGATATCGAGAAATAGTGCCTAGGGCGTACGGGCGTTCCCAAGATGAAAATAGTTTGTACGAGCGTCCCTGCTCAAGAGCCCACCGTCCAAATCTCTTCCCGTGTGAACGAAATCCTTCCGGTACAGAAACTATAATAATTCAACATTCGAAGAGCGAATTGTCTAAGACGAAGTAAATGAAAGTGTAGAAGATCATTAATTTATTGTTTTACTTGTCGTCGCATTTTTTATGTCCAGTGGGTGTGAGGGGAAGAAAAACCAGGCGACTCATTCTCTGATTCTTTATTTGTTGGTCGAGCACTTTCGCCCGTTCGGGCCCCTGAGGATGCCTGAAAGAGCTCGGCCAACCAATAAAGAATCGGAGAATGATTTGCCTGGTTTTTCTTCCCCTCGCACTCCCTGGATATTAATTTATTCATACAAATACCCCCAATAAGTCACGAACGAGCTCATCAGAGCTTTTCGGTTCATATGCCCAATCAAGGTTACCTCACATACTCGTCAGAGTTATTTTGGCCTGCTCGCTGCTGTTATTAAGGCCGGCTCAGATTAATATTTTACGAATTTATATTTTCTTACATTCCAGTGCCTGTGAAATGTATGTGCCTTAAAATAAATGTAATGTATCCTTGTCTATATAGAAATATATGTATATATTTTTAATAATTCCGTTTGTTCATTGAATGCTGTTTTTCCGAGTGTCGAGTAATGATCATTTTCAGGTGCTTCTTTTACTTACGAGTGTTTCTCCTGCGTAACCATATTTTAACTATCTATGCAACAGACGTTTTAATTATTATTGTGAACTATGTCGTCAAAAGTAGCCATTGTTTTATTTCTGCTCGCCCTTTCGATCGGCTTTCTCTCCGCAGGTATTTTTGGACTGAATATTAACTATCACATGTATAACCTCGGTTTCCTAGTTGAGAAATTACTGTCCCCTCAAGACTCATGTAGTAGCTTGAGGAATAGAGCAGTTCCTCGACACAGAAAAGCAGCCAGCTGAAAAAGGAATAACCTCTCAAAATTCCGAGCGAATCTTGTGAGGTCCGCTCAGATTCAGCTCAGATGCTTTGGAGGAGACGCCGTTATAACCATTTTTATGCTACCCAAATTGACCTCATTATCCCAAAAGAACTCATTAGGTCGCCATTTCATTTTCAGATGATCATAAGATGTTGAAATGTTTCCAAGATATGAGGCACGTCGTTTGGTAAGAAAAAGCCCTCAGTATTAATTTGAAGCTTTAATTTATATAAGTTCGGTTAATCCAACTGGTTTCATTTCGAATTCGCCAGCCGCGAAGTATTGGGTGCGGTGGTTTGCAAAAGCAATCCAAAAATCTGCCGTGACATGGCGCCGAAAAGTTCGAAAGGTCTCGTTAATGGAAGACGTTGACAGATAATTCGCGCTCTTGGAGAACAGATTGTTTAATTCGTTTAGCAACTATTGTTCAATTAAATGTATTTTCAAAACAAACAAAAAATAATAAAAAATACCGTTCAATCACGTGCAGCACGACGGCTGAATTTTTTTTCAATTATCAAGGAAAACTTTGAGAATAGCGTGTGAAGCGATTTAACTTCAACTGACATTAGAGTTCGACTACTTTGAATTTCTTAAGTTGCCGAAGCAATTCGATGTGACGAGATTTTGCAATGTTAGCCATGGACGCCCCGGCTGAAAATGGCGGCTCGTGGGATAAGTCGCGGATACAGGTTTCGAGATGGTCCTTCGCCTCTGTGAGAAGCCGGTTTTTATCTATGTCTTCTGGCTCGCGTCGGCTATTTTCGACGAGGGCGGACTGTAGTTCGAGCTGAACGACCGCACTGTAGAGGACAGCTCGCCCGTGGCCCGGATCGATTATATCGATGATGCGCAGCAGGTCCTTGCACATTTCTGCAATGAAAAGAATACCTCAGTTTCGATCAGTTCATAGTGTGGCGAATGATTCTTTTGAATCGAGTGTAAACAGAGAGATTTCATCAAGATTCAAACATCGACTTCTTATTTGGAAGAGTGATCTAGAAGACGTCGTGTGACGCTTGTTGCCACTGCAATAGTACAGCAGTAGTATAAAAATAGTAATATCATATGATGTATCATGCAGTATGAGTCCATAACTCCAGCTCTCCCCAGTGGTGGTTTTGAGCGTGACGATCTCCCAACGATGCCCTCATCTCAGTAGGTAGATAGATGAATGATATACAAGGGGGACCCAAAAGTAACTGGGATGGAGTTTGGTGGGGAAAATTGAGGGGAAGAGGGGTAATTCCTGTTGAGTTGGGTAAAGGGGGCCTCTTTGCCGCTAGAGACTTACAGACTCATACTGCATGAAACTTATGACTTACCGCATGATATATAACTATTTTTATGTACTGTGGCCAAATAAACTGCCATTGCACCGAATTGGCACAATTACAACCGTGAGGACAATGCTACTAAGTTGATTTTTGACTAAATGAAGCCTTGAAGTTTCTGTTCACATATTTAAAAGGAGAAACTGACTGGAATAGTGTGGCAGTAAAAAGGGTAGTTCACTCCCAAATATCTAGTTGTATTTATGAAGTTCTCTCTTGGGGCGGCCAATCAAAAGGTAGATCGAATGTCAAGAGACCTGTGAACCATGCTACGCTAACAAACTAGACTTATCACCGATTTTCCTCGCAAGCTGCTCGTCGGTCAGTTTATCCATGATGATTCCTGGATCTCGGCCGTACAGTTGTACAAGTGAATGTTTCACCATGAAACAATGGTAATGATTTGAGTGCAGCAGTTTTTCCAGCTTGCCGAGAAACAGTTCCAAATTCAGCACTGACGGGGTCTGAAAATAAAGCATCAACTTTGGTTTGGAAAGAAACTTGACCTGCATAAATAAAATGTGATTTCGAAGGCTGGAATGTTATATGATTAAGGGCGTTCAGCTCACGTTTTTTTGGAGGTTTTCCACTAATGTCGGCCACACCAGTGGACCGATTTTGGTGTTTTAAAGCTTAGAATGACCGTTATAGATGTGGCTATAGCCCCTACCAATTTTTTTTTATATCACCGTTTGAGCGAAAAGGGAGGTAAAAATTTGTGTTTTTGGGAGGTTTTCTGTAGATTTCTCGAGTTGTAGGCGTCAGAAAAGGCACCGAAAAGGCGCTTATAGAAGCAATAATTGTTGTTTTTTAATGGGATTTCTTATCGGTTCCATATGTTTTTATTGCTTTCATTTGAATAATAAGATTATCATGGATTTGGCCAGACATGCCCGGTGTGCAGTAGTGGTGAAATTGAAAACGCATCTATCATTTTTTATCGAGAGAGAGAGTCTTTCGGAGAACCAGACTCTGATTCAGATTTTTGAACTCCAACCGATGAATGAGGAGAAGACAGTGAAAGACGAGACCAAGGCTCAGGAGGAAATTCTAGTGGAACAGTACAATCATAATGACTTTTATAAATCCCACCTCAATGTGTTGGTCAACGTCGGCGCTTATTCTGGACATGAGATCAGTGACATGGGTGGCTGTCAATGTGGCAGGGCACAGTGCGCATTTCCAGTCGGCCATTTCGTCGCTCGATATTGGCAAAATCGACCCTTGACATCTAGCTGTCTGGAAATAGAAAGGTGTTCTATTTTTCGACTGAAAAGTGATAGGTCGAGATATTTGTTTTTCGACTATAACATCATTTAAATGTCTCTTGAGGTTTATTTTGAGATGAGTGCAATCAAAATTTAGTACAGTTATCTTCCTTTAAACATTTTTTGCATTTTTCTGCAACAACAGAGTTTTAAAAAAATTGAAATTACTACAAAGTCGACACTTATCGGATTGCAATGTAAACCAGTTTCTAGGCCTAGGGGAAGGAAATATCCGAACGCTTGTGGCAAAAGATGCACATTTAATTTGTAGCCTTAACTTTGAAAAAAAAGAAAAAAAAAAGATAACAAGGGTCAATTGTCCATTTATAGTATCATAGTATAATAGTCCATATATAGTATCAGGAAATAATATCATTTAGGTAAAATAAATTATCTATAGCCGAGGTGTAGTGGCCTGTTGTGCTCTCATCTGCCCAAGTAAACGTTGGCTGCTTTTACCTAGATTATTGATCGGTTTCTGCGAATTTAGAGGAGAGAATTAATTTTTTTATCGGCTCAAGGAAAGCCGATTTTGCCCGTTAGGGCACCTCTTTTCAGTAGGCCCAATTTTTGCTTGCGTTCAATCAATCATTCCTCAAATCTTGCATTTATCAAGAACTTATCGAAAGATATTTCATACCACATCGTCAGGATTGACGCCGACGCATTTGAGCGAACTCAAATGAGTTCCTAGCTCCGTTGGATCGCTACATCTTTCGCATCGGCAGAGGAAATATTTCGTCGCTTTCAAATGGTCCCTTCGAGCCTGAGTTCCCCACAAAATGTGCGTGTACATAGTGCTCAAGTGGTCGCCTCTGTTGAAAAATCAAAGGGAGTAATTCCAACCGATCAGACGGCAAATTTCAAATAATATAACCGCTCACTTTTTAATATCGCCCGCCGCTAGGATGTTAATTTTGAAATCGTCGATTTGAAAATAATGTTTGGTATTGGGCAGGCAGTTGTGTTCCAAAAGGCTGGCCGTCGGAAACAGCGCGTGCACCTCGCCTCGTCCTTAAAAATATAAGATAATTTTGCTCTCATTTTCGGGTTTATTAAAATCAACTATTGTAATCGCCACAGAAAAAAATTGCTAACCCGCTCAACATTTGATTTTATACGTACGTATAAAATTAAATTTTTACATACGTATAAAATTAAATTTTTACATACGTTAAATTTATTCGTACGTATAAAATTAAATACGATTTTAAGGCACGTAGAATACAAAACGCTGCAAATGATTGTACAGTGGTTTATTATTCCTTCGCTTCAATATTGACTATCCAGAAAGACTATCCATTCGTGATAGTAACTATTCCGATCATTTGTGACGTTCCCACCGAAAAACAGATTGGTAACTATCGGGGAAAATTCCGTAGCAACTAGTAAGGGTTGATATGAATTCGATATAATCATCACAATCATGTTCTATGATTTTTTGGTTCGTTTTCCAAGGCGAATTGACCGAGTCGGCAAAAATCACAAGAGACATTGGTTGCGGAAAATTTTACACTAATTCGAAATGGGTAACAATGAAAGGAAAAATTGAGGATCATCAAAGCTTCAAAAAATATGCTAAATACCGAACAACTGATCTATGAAAAAAAAGAAATTATAACGAAGAAACTAAATGTAGAAAAATTACAATTACATAAATATGATAGGTTTTTTCCTGCCTCTAGCCACCAAATAATTAATAAAAACCGACAATTAGAAATTTCTAAAAGCCTTAAAATTATTCAAGAAAAAAATCCAATAAATCCCGAAAATTCATTGAAAAAAAAAAAAAATCTCAAAAAAAAAACCAAAAACCCAAAAAAAAAAACAAAAAACAAAAATACCAAAACCTAAAAACCCTAAAATCCAAAACACAAAAATCCAATAAATTAAATTCGACCGAAACGCTGGGTCACCGGAGGGAAATAAATCGTTACGTGCGCCTTCAAACGAAATACAGCAGTACCCGCAATACATAGCTGCCGTTGCTGGCGTTGCCTATGCCCATGAGTAAGGCGTCGAGCGGACGCCGGATAGGATTTTCCGATTGTACGGTATCGCGATCGATACTTCCTCAGGCTCAAATATAAATAGAGCATTTTTACTCGGTATTTTCAAGGAATATTGCGGAATTATTCTTCTCAAGAGTTTCGATATTATTATGGTGAAGTTTGAACAGAGTGGAAAAATTGCTATTGTGATAGGTTTTTCTACCTCTAGCCACCAAATAATTAATAAAAAACGAGAATTACACATTTCTAAAAGTCTTAAAGTTATTCAAGAGGATCCACGTTGTCCCAAAAATTCGACCGAAACGCTCGGTCAGCGGAGGGAAATAAATCGTTACGTGCGCCTTCAAACGAAATACAGCAGTACCCGCAATACATAGCTGCCACTGCTGGCGTTGCCTATGCCAATGAGTAAGGCGTCGAGCGGACGCCGGATAGGACTTACCGATTGTACGGTATCGCGATCGATACTTCGTCAGGCTCAAATATAAATAGAGCATTTTTACTCAGTATTTTCAAGGAGTATTGCGGAATTATTCTTCTCAAGAGTTTCGATATTATTATGGTGAAGTTTGAACAGAGTAGATAAATTGCTATTATGATAGGTTTTTGGTTTATTATTCAATAATAAACCATTGGCGGACGGACAGAATTTTTTTTATTGGATATTCGGATTCTACATGCCTTGAAACGTAAAACATCAAATTTTGAGGGGGGTTAGAATTTTTTTTTTTCTTGGGCGATTACAATGGTTTATTATTGAATGATGAACCAATATCCGATAAAAATGTAAAAGCGCTGCAATTTATCGTTCAGTAATTTTTTTTTCTTTGCTTCAATGATGATTTAAGAATTTGTGGTAGCAACTATTCCGTACATTTGTTCAGGTTTTCACCTAGTTTTCGCTCAACGCTTACCTGCCATTATTTCCAAAGAGTTCGTCTCGATAACTCCGCAAATGAAATGAATCAGCTTTCGCGACATATCGGCCAGCGCTCCTCTGTCCAATCGGTCCAAAAAATTGCCCGTAAGGTATTTTGCTATTTTTTCCACTTCGCTGAAATTAGAGCAAAAAAAAAAACAGACTTGAGAGATTTTCATTGTAATCCAATATATTTGATATTTTTAGAAGAAATTCGGCTTCAGTATAAGTTCTGTGGAAAAAACTTGCCCGTGAATTTCCGCATCCTTCGTCCGTTCGTTAATATGAGACTCGAGAGACATGCATTGTTGCCATTTTCTAGGGTTTTTCTTCTGCAGCAGGAGACAACGTAGGGGAAATATCGCTTCGTACCTGAAATCATCGTTTGCCTTTAGTTGTAAAGAGTCAAAAAGGATTTTCGAAGAGGTTTTACTCCTTGAATAAATCATAGGGCCCAACGGGCGAAAGCACTTGGAAGATCGTTGCTCAGAGTTCCCCCAGAGACAGCGAGACGACCAAAAGTGTAATATAACTGAATAAATAGCAAAAGTTAACTAGTTAATGCATCAAATAGAAAAAAAATACATAGAAAAAATAAATAATAAATAAAATAATAATATAATAAAAATTAATTAATTAATTGATTTATTAATTTACAATTTCTAATAAATTAGAAATTATATTAACTTCGCACCTTCAACAAAAATAGGAGACGAAAAGATTGTCGCCATTTCCACTGATTTTAAATGAGATATCGATTTCGGCGTATACACCATCATCAGTATCTTACAATTAATAACGGCCAAAACGTCGAAATCGATGTAACTCGTTTAAAATTTGTGGAATTCGTAGCAAAACTGTTTCCTATCTTTGTGAAATAGGATTCGACAATCTCAACACAGATACCTAATTTATTTATTTTATTTTTTTAAATAAATAAGTAAAGTATTAAAAAATAAAAATAAAACTAGCTCAATCAACTCGCTTATTTACATGAAATTGTTGTTTTCGGCTATCGCTGTGTTATTGCATAGGACCAAACACTCAGGAAGATGGTGATCTTTGTGTATGACGCCCATGCAAATATTGTTGCATATCGGCCACCGGCAACGAGGGCATCGGGACGTTTTTGGATCGCTCGGATCCAAAGGTTGATAGCAGCCCAAACACTGAGGAGACGGACCAACGATTTTCGGCCCAAACGCGAGTGGATATTCGCTGATGACGATCGCATCTTTTTTCAAATCGCGATTGCACTGAAGATACCTCCCAAGCTCTGGGCTGCTTTTTACCTATAAAAAAAAATAAAAATAATAAAAAAATAATAATAGTAAATAAATAAAATTCAAACCTCGTTTGCAAGAAATATTTTCGACCAAAAGAACAATAATTTTTACCAGTCTATCAACTAAGTAGATGTTAATTTCATCTTTTTGCATATTACAATTTCTTATAAACATTTTCCTTCAATTTTTTCCAGAAATTATTATTTTCAACTAGGAAGTATTCTATGTATCGGAAGTATCTATACTCACGTCGAACGGTTGACATTGTGATTTGTGACTCGGCCAATGCTCCTTTTGATGCTCTTTGCAGCAATAAGAGACCAATTTACACGCACTGCAAGCGTGGGCGCCTTCTTTTTTACACACGGGGCACAAATTTTCAGCGTCGGCCATTTCGATGGAATTGCGACTGCCTACCGCTGGGCTAAAAATATTTCTATTCTAAAGGCGGTTAAAAATAACGCGGAAACAACATCCGCGTTCGGTCGTGTATTTTTATTCAAACAGCGGCCAACGTGAGCAAAACTTTATATAAAAAGTAAATAATAAAATATCATCTGAATGAAAATAACGTATGTCTAACTATAGCTTTAAAAAAATAATAATGTTAAAAATAATAATGATGGAAGAAAATATTTCTTCATTATTTTACTCCTCTGTGTTATAATCTTCATCATTATCGTTATTCTTAGAGAATTCCGATTAACTGAGAGGAAACGTTTTTTGAACTCAAATTATTTTATGCTGCAACTATTTCATGCTGCGCGCATTCTAGCGGATTTTCTGACAACTACTCTCCAATGGATCGATTCCCGTTTCCTATGTTTGTAAATTAATTTCCCTCCAAAAATATCTGTTTTCATCCGCTGTCCAAGGAAGAAAAAAATTCTAACGGGGAAACTTTATTATTACGTCTGCCATGACAAAGACTCGACCAAACTTGATAAAATAATGTCGACTGATAATACTGATAACGTTATCAGCGAATGTTAGCCGTTGTATTATCACTGTGCCTACAGTTCTCGTCCGTATTTAAAAACAATTCTCTTGTCTTTTAAAACGGTTACGACTCCTGTAAATTCGGATTTCACAATGAACACTTCTTAGATTGGTGTGCGATGATCTACGAACTGTTAACCGTCTGTATAGTATCGCTTTGCGTTCGCAATGTATGGACTGTGTCGCACAGTCCGGACGTCGGAGCATCTCCGGACGTTTTGATACCCAACGATGTTGTAACTGTGAGCAAGTTCATCAAACAATTTCACGTGAGTAACGATTGTTTCAAATGATACGTACTGTGCGTAAAATGTGTGAAATTATCGATCGCTCACGGTTGTAAATTGAGCGATTGTACAGTTATAAAACGGAGTACGTATTCTAGTAGAGTAGAAAAGAAAAACAAGTGCGAGCGACACAATCGATCAAGTCGTGCTACTCGCTCGCGATTTAGAAATTCGTGTCTCACGTAGGTTGTTGATCGCTTTGCTTCAGTTTAGTTTCAAAATGCCTTCCTGTCGTTCGAAATATCTTCTTTTATCAACTTCTGCGCCCTTTCTTCACTACTTGGCGCAAAAAAAGTGTGGAAGAAGGAAGCCAGTTGATGCAATTTATAAAAATCGTTCTACCTTAAGCGAGTTTCGCCCAAGGTGGAAAAAGTATCTTTCAATCTCTGGGTAATTAATGTGTTTTGATTTAGAGGTCACTGGGGAACGGTATGTACCCCGTTCAAGACAATGACGAACCCAATGACAATGATTTGGCTCCTCTCGTCGACGAAATTGACCCGCACTCATCCAATCGGAGCTCGGGGTCTGACAAAAATCACACGTCAATCGTAAACTGCAGCACAAGTCGACTATTGGGCAGTCTTAACGTTGAAGTAAGCTTTTGACTATTTTAGTAGCTTATATTATTCTTCAATAATCATTATATTCTGTAGGGTAGAAATTAGTTACAATAAATTGTGGTAATTTAAATCTATAGATTCTGATTGTTCCATAGAGGATTTATTTTGTATCTGTCGTTTATCCAGCTTGTCAATTCGTCACGCCTTGTAACACTGCTGACTCCCAATCCGAATATTACCAGTCGCCATATGGAAGCTCAATGCGTCGTACTTCTGTTCTACTCGCGCACCTGCCCCTTCAGCTGTTTAGCGGCTCCCCACTTCAACGCTTTACCAAGAGCTTTCCCGGCTATCAAGATGGCCGCTGTTAACGCTATGATGTACCAAAGGTATGCAACTCAAATATTTGGAGAAAGACGATCAGAATTGCTTTCAAGCCTTTTTATGTCCAGTTTCTCGAACAACTGCAGATCCATGTTTGCGAACCCGTTGCCAAATTAAATCGACACCGGGTCAACTGGAAGCGTTTTTTTATTTTTATTGTATAATAAACCATTGTAATCGCCCATGGACAAACATTTTTCCCCTCCCCTCAAAATGTGATCTTTCACGTTTTAAAGCATCTACAACCGAATATCCAATAAAAAAAATTCTATCCGTCCGCCGTCAAGCGTCAACAGTTTTCTTGCATAACTGTAGTAGATAGCTGAATTCCTGAAATTTTCATAAGAACGCTCTTGGCTTGACAGTGGCTTAATTCTTTAGCCAAACGGCTACCCCAATTTTGAAGGGTATTTTGGGGGTTTCGAAGGGAGAAGGTTGTTCCAAGGGTTTTGGAACATAGGTGTTTGATATAAATTTATATAAATATTTTTTAATTTATATAAATTATAATATAAATAAATAATTAATTAATTAAAAATTATTATATAAATAATTATTTAATTAATATCATTATAATTAATTTCATAATTTTCATGGCTGAAATTTTTTGCCGTAGTTTCAACACTCAATACGGTATCGCTGGAGTGCCGACAATGATCCTCTTCCACAACGGGAGAGCAGTAGCGAAGTTCAACGACAGCGAGTACACGCTGAAAGAGTTCGCCCGGTTCATCATGAGATTCACTGGTAACGTCCATGTTTTCATTTCAATCGGAAAATCTCTTCCTAAGGATTTTTCATTTATTTATCAGATTTTCACATTTCAAATCGCACACTCGTCGTCCGCGAGGTTGAAAATCCAATTTTTTTCAGGTATTAAACCGGCTGAGAAGATGTACGTCAGTTCGAACGATTTTGGTGGCCCCGTGCCGAGCAAATTGGTCACAGAAACGGACTACGTCCTCGGCTTAGCGTGGCTTATTGTTCTCGCCACGTTGGGCGTGTTCATATCGAAATCGTCAGGCTGGCGGACGCTCGTCGAAGATGTGCAAAATACGTGGAGAGAAGCTCAAGCTCACCACGAGCACGCGGAGTAAAGGTTGCTTGGACACTGCCTCAATAGAACCGAATCACCTGCGAGTGATCGAGATTTTTCCGATTCGGACTCCATAATTGTTTTGTTTGTAAATAAATTACGGAAATCTCTTCAGACATTCATCACCTCGTTCTGGGCAAATTTTGGGTTTTGTTGGCATTTTTTGGCAACACTGCGTCAACGAATTGTGGAATCGATTGCATTAGTGACGCAGTACGAGAGAACTGTTCAATTTTTGATGGTTTATTGGTTTATTATACAATACTAAGCAATTGTAATCGCTCGAAAAATAAATGTTTTAACGCCCTCAAAATTTGATGTAGAATCCGATTATCCAATATAAAAAAATCTGTCCATCCGTCAGCTATGAGCCTATTAATATTGATTTGATTTTAGCTGAGCAAGTTATAGAGCCTTTTTGCTAATATAATCAACAATCTGTCTACGTATTTATGAAGCCACAGTTATTATACTAAAGTCGCAAGTATTCCAATTTGCAAGGTTGAAAATCGTTTGAATCTCATTTTATTTTCAATACAGTCCTAATCTATTCACTTTTCCACCTCGCGTTTTACAAAACCCCCGCAGGAAAGTGAAGTCATACGAAGAATCGAAATTATCGCATTCGCGAAGGGAGAGGCTTGCTCGAGAGGTGAATTAATCGCGTGCGGAGCTCGGATCGGTTGCCAAAAAAGGTGCTTTCTTCTTTCTCGTTGACGGTCGTTCGATTTCTATCGCTCCGATGGTCTGTGACCTTGCACTGGACGGGGAGAAGTGGACTTCACTTTCATCAGCGAGGGAATTCCTACGCTGGCCACCTGACACTGCAATGAACCTTAGAACGGGCGAAGAAAAGGAAAAAAAATACTCTAATACTTTTAAAAAATTCTCAATTCAATAAAATTCAAATCCGTTAAAATAAGGGGTTTTTATTAGGGTGAAAATTGTTTTTAGATCGACCAGCTTTTCAATGAATCGGAAACTTTGGAATAAAATCTCAAAATAAAACTACATAATATCATAACTTTTTAAAAATTTTCTGCGTAAAAAATTTTCCCAAAATTCAATATTGCTGCGCTTTCCAAATTTTAATTGCCATTTAATTTATTCAATCCAAAGAAATGGGATTTTTCTCCCTTAGGTTTTTGCCTCGTAAAATTTGTTCCCCTCGTAGAATTCGAAATTCACGTTGTGCAATTAGAAACACTAATCTCTCGACAGAAAATACTCCAGCGCTTTCCTTTCGAAAAACCTGCCCGGACTAATAAGGAAATCGGCTCTAGCCAAGTCCACGTATTTCTGGGCGGAAATTATTTTCGCAAAATAGCCCAATCCGTTGTTTATCGCTTTCAATAGGTTGAACGGCCTGAAACTGTTCGAGAAACCGTGAAGATAGTTTTCGACGTGGTGATCATTGTTGCACAATTTATTACCGACCGGACTCAAGAAATTGTTTACTTCTCATTGCATAGTCAGTTACGTCGATTTGAAGACTGGGTCGACTGCTGAAGGAAGTTACATAGAACCCTATTATTCAGCGATAGGGGCCGATCGAATGAAAAATAAGCTAGGTGCTCGAATCATGGAACTCTCGGAATGGAATCATGGTCAGCAGGAACTATGAAATTTTTTCACTCGCGAAAAACTCGATTATGTAATACGGAAAATTATTTGAAAAATTTACTATTGTCGCTGCATTTCAATAAAGTCCTGTACGCAGAGATAATTAAAATCAACAAGCGCTAAAAAAAAAAAAAATAAAATTAAATTAAAAAAAAAAATGCATTTAGCTTTTCAGGAAAGTCCCAGTTTGTCCTCAATTTCGGTTCTGATTTGTCAAAAATCGACTTTGAGATCGTTATTTAATCTATCATCGACACACAATATTATTACCGCATTAACCGATTGGTGAGATTTTTTTAATTGTTGGGTTCTTTTAGCTAGTTTTTCATAAACAGTTGCTGAGTATTAACTTTCAGCCTGAGTACGAGCTTCTTGATTTTATTCCTGTACCGACTCAAACATGGAAGTACTGTGTGATCTATGCATACCACGTGGTTTTTATTAAAAATTGTTCGGATCTTAGATGCCTTGAAACGTGAAACATCGCATTTCGAAGAGAGAAGGTGTTACAATTTATTTTTTTCTCTTGGGCAATTCCAAAAATTTATTATTGAATAATAAACAAAAATTACTTTTTGCATTCATTATTTACCTTCCTCATTCGACATCTAATGAACTACGATAGCTAATAATAATATACGTACGTAAGACAAAAATAAATAAATTAAATCAACAAATGGGAACCGAAATTGAGAAAGAACTGGGACTTTATGAATAACCGGTATGCACCTGCATACCTGTAAATTCCAAAAAATTGGGACAATTTCAAAATGTCTTTATTTTTCGAGCTCTCATTGATTTTTCTCTACGTTTTATAGAATCGAAACATAGAAAAGCCAATAAAATTTAAATGACTAATTAAATTTATTTATACTAAATTAAATTAAAAATGATAAAATTTACTAAATTAATTAATCAATTAATTACAAATACTAATTATTAATTAATACTACTTAAATTGAATCTAATTTAAATACTAAAAAATTGCTAGTAAATTACTTCATACTCTCCTCATATCTGAGGAAATTAATTTCCACCACGATAACGAAGACATTCAATTGCCAATGCGAGATGAACGCGATCAGTTTTAAAACACACACGGCGGATTGTAAAAGGGAAAAGTTGCACTTTCGAATGAAACGAGCTGGCTCGGGGGAACACTTGGAAGAGAAGGACGACACTAGGGCTGCGATCCTAGTGGGGAGTTTCTAACAAGTCAGGCGCGAAGGAATCGCCGGCGCCAGTTGAGATCAGTTGAGTTCTGCTGTCGCGGAGGCGCGAGTTCTTTTCAAAAATGATAACGGTAAGATAATTTTATTATACCGAAGATGGAACACTGATATTATTTGTTTACTTAAACTTGCTTATTAAAAACCAATTTAAATTCAAATTCGAAAAATTTCGAAGAAAAATCAAATTGAAATTTTTTTTGAAAAATTCGAAAAAAAATCGGTGGTGATGATAAATGAAAACGATTTTGGAGCATATTTTGCTGTTATTGTTAATAAAAACCGTTCGAAAATATTGTCAAAATATACATTACAAAAAAAAAACCTAGTGGCCCGTCGTTTTGGTTTATTATTCAATAATAAACCATTGTAATCGCCCAAGAAAAAAAAATTTATAACCCCCCCTCAAAATTTGATGTTTTACGTTTCAAGGCATGTAGAATCCGAATATCCAATAAAAAAAATTCTGTCTGTCCGCCGTACGCCGTACGCCGTACGCCGTACGCCGTACGCCGTACGCCGTACGCCGTACGCCGTACGCCGTTAGCAGTTTTCCGGCCAAACTATAATAGCGAAATTCTTGAAATTTTCACCAAAAATCAATCTCGGTCCTACGACGGCACAGTTCTTGAACCAACTTGCTAGCTCAATTTTAAGGGTATTTTTGGGGGGTTTTGAGGGGGAGAAAATTCATATTTTCCAAGGTTTTTCAGAAAAATGTGTACGTGGTATCAAATTATATAGATTTTTGGACGCTGAATCGAATGAGACCATCGCCGGATCGATAGCTTTATTGGTTCTCGAGTTATCGCAGCTTTTGTGCCGAATTTGGGAGATTTTTAGAAATTTGACGTGAGGGTATAACTCGAGAGTTCTTGGAGCTATATAAATCGTTCTATACTCATTGGAATGGTCGTCAAACACTCTCTTCAGCTGTATCGTTAGGCAATAAGTTTAGCTTTTAATTAGGAAATTAAGAAAAATAAAAATGATTAAAATTACAATAGTTGCTACGGAATATTTCCCGATAGTTACCGATCTGTTTTTCGGTTGAAACGTTTACACGTGTTCTGAATAATTACCATCATAAATGGATAGTATTCTGAAATTATTATTGAAGTGAAGGAATAATAAACCACTGTACAATCATTTGCAGCGTTTTTTATGATTAAAAATAACCTCTCTAATATTAACTCTAATATTAACTCTCTAACCTCTAATATTTTTTTCAATTCACTTTTTTCAAACTCGACTCATCAGACGAACCCTTTTTTTTTTTTATTTATGACAAAAACGCGAAAGTGAGAATTGATCTATCTGGAATCGACTTGAAAACATGTGAAAACTGCAACGTACTGAATTATAAAAAAAATCCTATACCAATTGAAATATTCGAAAATACGAATAACCTGGAAGTAGGTATATATGTGTTTTAAAGCTATTAAAATCTATCTCTGCTCCCAATTTTACAAATACTTCAAAATTGCGAAAATTCGCATATTTAAAGCTTGTAGAGAGATAATAAAATTTTTATTGTTCTACGGTGGAAGTTTGCTATCGACAGTATTGTGAAGTAACGTAATTTCTGCACATCCTCTGCGATTGAACGTTTTCTGAAAATGGTCAATATTATATTTTATCATTTAATTTTTTTTAAATGCATTTTGTCATCTTGCAAGATGCGTTTCAGAGTTGGCAGGGTAATATTTTTTCCTGGATCAATTTTTCACAAGTGCATTTCCGTTTTTTAGTCCTTGAGTTTTTTTTTTTCAACCATACGTAAATTCTTTTACTCGTGAAATTCTTTCAAAAGTCCTTCTAAAATACGCGGTTGTAAAATGCGTCTAAAAATGGAAAAAATTGGAATTAATTGGAATAAGCGAAGTTGTTGTTGCAATTTTATCAACCACGCCTGATGTTTTATTAGGTTATTCCCTATCTCGGGGCAACGCCGTTCTTAAGGTGGTTAATAGTATTCAGTATGACTACTCTGAATACAATGTGAACATGTAGTTCAGTCTCGCAAACTTGTCATGTTCTGATGGTTCGGTGATCTCTCGTCGCCCGAAATTGCGTGAATCACATGCAATTCGTTGCAGCCCTGGAGAAGTAGTAACAGGAATTTTAATCGGTTAATTATATGCCAAGCGCGATTAACTATTGATGATTATCAACCGATGTAATAAATGTAGGTATTTATTTTTATTTAAATTTATTTTATTAATTTTCATTTATATTTTATTTGATTTATTTTACATTTGTTTTATTAATTTTCATTTATATTTCATTTGATTTATTTTAAATTTATTTTATTAATTTTCATTTATATTTTATTTGATTTATTTAAATTTATTTTCAATTATATTTTATTTGATTTATTTTAAATTTATTTTCATTTATATTTTATTTGATTTATTTTTAATTCATTTTATTTTTATATATTTTTTTAATTAAAATTTTAAATTAATTTATTTAAAGGTGATAAATCAAATTTTGATTTATATTACCTCAAAACTCTTCCTGCACCAAAAGCCGATCAATTACGGGCGACACAGTGATCCAATGAGGGATTTCGACTCGTTCAACGTCTATCTCGAAATTAGCAGTCGCTTTCCAAATCACAGTCATTTTCAACCTGTCGAACCCGTTATCTGTTCCGGAAGAGGTCATAACAAACCGTCAGTGACACACCCTTCCGATAATCGCCAGTAACGTAACTCCCCATTTCTCCCTTGTTATGCCCAGTTTCAAGGGAGGTCGTTAAATTTTACAGCCGGCCTAAGATTGCGATCGTCGATTTCATAATAAAGATGTTCTTCTAGAAAGTTTTATCCGTTCAATCTACATTGCCGGCCGATTTTGTATAATTTGACATACGTCCCGAGCGAAAACCAGTGTGACGAAATTATAGCTTAAGAGTATCGACGGGTAATTATTATTATTTGTTCGAATCGATAGATATTTGATATCATTTATTTTACTCGCAATTTTTCGATTACGTAAGAACTCGCGTTATTTCCCGATAATGCTGCGATAATCCTCATAATTTTTAATTTCAAAATGAAAAACTGACTTTATTTTGTCTTAATTGTTTGTTTTTTCTCTCTTTATTTTTTAAATTTTTTTTCGTGTTGTTTCATTTTGAATTTTATCAGAGTTCAATATGATCTGTGTACATTATGATGTACAGTTGAATTATGATGTCTTGTCAGCCATTGAAACAAAGTCAGTTTTCCTTTTTTTCTCCATGTTTTTTATTTTAGTAAATGTTTCATTATTCAATTTATTTTCTGTAAAATCACGTAATTTCAGGATTGTAATTTTATTTTGAACTCTTTACCCCAACACGGCCCAAGGCCCTTTAAAGGGGGATATTTTCCAAAGATGTAACTCTACTTTTTTGCAATGTTCTTATTCTTAGTAGAAAATTTTTTTTTTAAATATATTTTTCATTTTTTTAAATTTCTCTATTGTTTTTCCTAGGAATTATTTTTCATTTCATGGATAATTTTCCCTCCGAAAACCAAAAATACATATTTTTTACAACTTTTGTCAGCAAGTTCGCTTGTACCGCCGATCTGCTTAAACAAGTTATAGCAATTTCATCCTCCATTCGTAGATTGTAAATTAATTAACGGTAGGATAAAGTGTCTATTGATTAATGGTAGAATAAAAAATTCATTCTCCATCTATGCCAAAATAGGGAAAGTTATCAAGGGCAATGTTCTTAATGAATTAGTGGAAATCGAGAGCTGAATGGCTTCCTCTTCTCGTAACAGGATAATCCATCAAGATCAAGGTAGATCTACTTTCACATCGTGCAAATAATCTGATACGAATCATCAACTGGGGAACTAACGTAATACCGTGTGAAATGACAAATGGAGGAAATCGCGAGCTGAACCGGCCTTTTGCTCAACTGAAAGCCAATAATAAATTCATATTGAAGAACGCGGTTTTAATTGAAAGAAAATAACAAATTTAAAGAGATGAAAAAGTAAATGGTTTTTTTTTTTTTTAAATAAAAAAATCGTACGGAGTAAATATAATAACATAATTATAAGCTATTTTTAACGCCAAATTAGCCTTACGTACCTACTTAAAAATGAAAAGTAATGATTATAAATTTTCAAAATCGTAAAAGCTAGCTAAAATAACAACAAAAATTCAACTTTTAACCAAAAAATACTTCAGGTATCTACGAATGTCCCGTAAAAACCATTAAAAATCATGAAAAAATTAAATTTATTCAAAAAATAATAATTTTGATAAACGTTTCGTACAAATATTTCACTTCCAACGTATTTCCTGCAAAGCTCTCTCGAAATTGTTACGTCTCGGATCACTTTCCTCGCTGTGGTGCCGGTAAGGAAAGTAATCCAGACGGAAGGTCTCCTCGGTCGCCGCCCGCGTCCTATCTGTCAGTCGAAGTGGAGAAAGTGACCGCTCCTCAAGGTCTAGGACGTAGGCCCTGGCCTTTCAACCGTCCTCGTTGGACGGATCAAGTGAAAGACAAATTAGATCATAGAGCTTTCCTTACCGTTTCTGGTACGAGGGCGGAGCTATAGTTATCTAAAGGAAAGAGCAACAAAGCGGCCGAACGGAGTTTCACGGAAAACTGCAGTTACTGCCGAATTCGTCGAAAAACTGCCACCAGTTTATTTTCGCCAAGTTCAACGAGGCAATTAAACATTACGAACGTCCGTTTTTCGAAAATATGAAATTTGCGAATGAATTTAGCATTCCTTCAGCGCTCAAAAGTGACGAATATTTCTCTTTGGTGACAAGTATTGAGCGAGCAAGTTTCGAAGTGCGAAGGTTTCTGAGGTGGACTTTTGGTTTAATATTCAATAATGAACCATTGTAGTCGCCCAAGAAAAAATGTTCGAACCCTCAAAATTGAAAGAAAGTTTTACGTTTCAAGGCACGTAGAATCCGAATATCCAATAAAAAAATCTATCCGTCAGCCGTAAGCTATCAACACTTTTCTAACAAAACTATAAAAGCTAAATTCTTGAAATTTTCACCAAAATCAACCTTGGCGTGACAATGGCTCAATTCTTCGACCAAATCGCTACCTCAATTTTAAAGGTATTTTGTGGGGTTTTAAGAAAGAGAAAATTCGTATTTTCCAACGTTTTTCAGAAAAAAATGGTGTTATACTTTTATCAATTTTTATAGATTTTTGGACGCTAAATCGAATGAGACCATCGCAGGGACGATAGCTTAATATTGGTCCTCGAGTTATCGCAGCTTTTGCGTAGAGCTTGGTAGATTTTCAGAAATTTGGCATAACTCGAGAGTCATTGGAAGAATAAAAATCGTTCTACACTCGTTGGAATGGTCGTTAAACACTCTCTTCAGCTGTAACCTTAGGAAAGAATTCAGCTTTTAATTTGGAAATCAAGAAAAATAAAAATGATTTAAGATCTCGTTTCTATGGAAGTTTCCCCTATAGTTTACTAAGCTGTTTTTCGGTGGGAACGTTAACGAATGTTCGGAATAATTACTATCACAAATGGATAGTCTTCTTAAATCATTTTTGAAGCGAAGGAACAATCATTTGCAGGGTTAGTAATTCGAAAGGCGCTCAATTGAACACAAATTTACAGCTTCCTTGATTGGGAGGTCAGAAATGTTGGAAACGCAATTAATCGCCAAACTAAAAAAATCTGCAATATCCATACGTTATTTGGGCAAGTCTGAGTAGAGGAATTTAAGTTCGAAATCGGAAAAAAACTGTGGAAAAAATGTCGAAGGCCGAAAAACCTCGAAAATTTCAGTTTTTGGCCTCAATCGTCGTTATTTTTTCCTCTCTAAATAAAAACATTAGATTAATTCTAAAGTGGATTACATTTTCTACAGTTCGAGCTCAACCTCAACTCTGCAGGTCTCAAGAGACAGAGTTGAGCCTCAGTGAAGGATAGTTTTCTCTCTCTCTCTCTTTTTTTTTTTTTTTTTAAATTCTTCAACGTACCTACTTAGTTAACTACAAACATCAAACATTTTTTGCGCTAAGTACTTTTGCACAGTTTTCTACAACTGAACCTGGTGGCAGTCAGTGTTGATTTTCGAACCACTGATGATGCTCGCGAACGAAATTCCCTACTTTCGTGACCCTATTGAGATGTTAAGCGCGCTTTGCTCATGTCATTTCGAGTGAAACCGACCCAATGAAAAGGTTACGACGTGGCAGAAAATCGGCGAAAGCCACACTCGTAGCCAAGAAGACTTTCTGTTCCGACACGTGAAGTCTAACGTCTTCGATTCGAATTTAATCGACGAACGCAGATCTCGCACGAGGAAAGACATTCGTCGCGCAAATAAAACGGTTTAAAAACTTCAAGTGACTAGATTTTGACCGCTTTGCCGATTCGCGTTTTTCCAATCGAAAGGTTCCAAGTGAAAGTCACGTGTTCGGTTAGGTAATTGAACAGAAGTTCTTTTGTCACTACTCGGTCATACGTTTCTTTCGGAACGAGAAATCGTATTCGACCGGCACTTCCTATTCTTCCTTTTCTTCAGCTATCGGAGCTGATAAATATTTTCTTTAAATAGTATTAGCTTAATTTCTATTTATACTTTTACAGGAGCTGTTTTTTGGTACTTTATTGGTCTCAGCGTGGGCTCATGATTCCCACCGAGGAGGAGGAAGAATAAGATTTCCTTTCGACGGACCTCCTCCACCAATTGAGGTTGGTACAAGTAAAAAAAAAAAAAAAAAAGTAGGTAGGTACCTACCTATTTCAAATTTTGATCTGCC
Source organism: Tupiocoris notatus (assembly GCA_037159825.1). Taxonomy (NCBI): domain Eukaryota; kingdom Metazoa; phylum Arthropoda; class Insecta; order Hemiptera; family Miridae; genus Tupiocoris; species Tupiocoris notatus. The sequence goes on along the minus strand of JASJUZ010000623.1, from coordinate 1,964,170 downwards.
AGAAAGTTATTGGACATCTTATTTTTCCTGTTGTATATTAATGCTGATGTGGGTTAAGAAAGATTTGTTTATACCATTCAATTGATTCAATGGCAATTCGCAGATGATTACCGGCCCTCCGCGAATTTACAGTGCTGAAAGTCAGAGCCATCCGATTTACCACGATTCTCCGCCTCAGTTCAATCATCATATTCCGTTCGGACTGATGCAGCAGGTAAGACAAATTCAAGTACCTACAATCCAGTAACGGAAGCAGGAGGTTTCACACCGGTTATTGCGAGTAAACCAAGCAGCAATATCTGGAAATTTAAGTCCTTAAAGCTAAAAAGGTTGCACGATTTACTGCACAATTTAACTAGTAACCGTTGTGCAGATTCCGACTATATCGAATCCATATGGTGATGGACCGTTCAGAGGTGACACTGGCTTCGCCGAAACAACGCTCACCAAACACCAGACTGGCGTCCATAATCCGAACCGTCGCCCGACGAGGCCGAAAGAAGGGTTGCACCATTTCTACCACGAAACACAGCCACCGCCATTTGTAACACCACCGACACTCATGACTGCGGCTGCAGCTGGAGGTCCTCAAAGGATTAAAATAAACGGACATCCTACGGCAACTTCAAACATTGAAAACGACTCACAAAGGTCTCATTGAATAATTAATTCAACTCTATTTACGGCCTTTAGCTAAATGGATGAGCCATAAGAGGCCTTGGAATTCACACTCCCTTGCTCAATCCACGATTAACCATGATTTACTGAACATTCTTTGACACTAATACTTTTGAATTTTTCAGGCATCGCTTCACACCAAACAGACACAGCGAGAGGCGACCCTCCATCCACAGGTCTCCTCCTCCATCGCCAAATCATGAGCGATACCCATCGACACCGCCATCACCGTACGAATATGAACCATCCAGTAACACATATGAAAGATATCCAGGTAACGAAAGCCCAGGAGGCGGCCCAGACGCCAGACCTAGACCTCAGCAGGAGAGGCCGAGAAAACCTGAGCATTACCCGAGCCGGGAAAGATTTCCAACGAGCCCGTCAGAAAAACCATTCCTGTACAAAGAAAAGGCGAAGATACCGTTCAACGGCGTCAAGAAACCCCTTTTCAGCCCAACCGCAAACCAAGAGAAAGCTGTCTACAAACATCAGTCTCCCCCGTCGCAGGGATTTCGTTCTCCACCGCTGAACAACTACCCAAGACCAACTCCAGCTGAACAAGATGGTGACTATTACCAAAATAAATTGAAAGAAGAATACTACTCAGGTCTGCAACAGACGCATTATTCAGATTACCAACCTCCTCGGCACCCGGCTTCAACGCATCCGCAATCCGTAGCGAACTCGCAGTCAGGGCAACTAAAGCCAACCAATGAACCGTTCCAATTCGATATGTCCTACTTCGGTAGCCAAAACGACGATCCCGGCAGTGTACTAAGTGGCAACACGCATTTTCCATCGAACCTGATCCCCCAAAGTGAAGAGTTCGGCGACTTTTTTGAAGGCAGCACGCCCGAGTGGATGAACGAGTTCAAATCGCCGACCGCAGAAGGCCAAAGCGGAAAAGGAGCCCAAGCGCCGAACGTTCAACGGCTGAACACGCAAGAATCGCAGCGTCTCCAGTATCAACAAGGTCAAAAAAACCAGCAGAGCTATTTCGAAGACGACTATAATATTGCTGGCCAGAAAAAATACGTGAACAAGAGGAATCCCACAAAACAGCAAAGTAGTGAAGAGATCCGATATTATCCGAAATCCCAGGCGAGCCAAGAAAAACGGCCGCAGCAGGATTCATTTTACGACGCTCAAGATTCGACCGAGTTCGATTTCGGATCTTCGTCCGAGTTCAGCATGAGCGATTTTAACCAAGATTCGTTCAATTATGGGCAGGAACAGAAGCCAGCAGGTTCTGAATGGATTCCAATAAACGCACCCAACGGTGCCATACCTGCAAAATCATTCGACATCCCGGCGCCCAATTTGTCGCAAGAGTATTCAAGCCGCCCTCAGCAGCTGCGGAGGCAGTTGGTCAAAAACGAGAAATCCGACGATTCGGCCGAAAAGCAAGCTGCCGTTGTTTATGGAGCCCGGGAAAGGAAGAGGCAAAACGAAGGCGTTGTGTCAGCTTCGGTTATGGTTAAACAATGAGACATTTGGCAGAAGGCAAGAGCCTAACCATCGATCCTGAGCACTCTAGTGACTACTCTTAAATGCTTCCCTTTTCAAATTTTATAGTCGTTACTCCTATTGTTATCCTCTTGGAAATAATTCCGGCCAGAGCCTTCAAGTATCGTTAGAAATACTTGATTGAAAATCTCCAAGGGAAAAAACATCAAGGCCAACTCGTAGATTGAAACTGTATTATTTACAGGCATCCGTCGATCAATCAAAATTCAGAACGCAGCAACGCAAACGCATTTGTTGGATGCCTGTGAACCCTGCTTAAAATTCAACTGAGTAACACGCAAAATTGAACTAAGATGAAAGCGTACGATTTCTAAAATAATTGTTGAGTTCTTGGCTCACAACACTATTTTCATTCTTTGAGAGGGACTTTTTAGGTTATGAAACACGATAAAAGGGGGTTTTATTTAGCGATCTTGGGCGATATCCAAGGCAACAAATGAGGAAGTATCTTTTAAAAGTGAACATGTCCACTTTGGGCAAAATCGCTTTTTCAGATTCTGGTATCAATGGTTGAGCTATCTTCCCGAAGCCGATTCATTCCGATCATGATTTTTATCAGTGTAATCGCATCTTGAACATCGGCGTTTTTATAAAAAATTAACATATCCCAAAAGCAACTTGCCAGAACCCAAAGTAGATATTTTTCCCATTAACATGTCCTCCTGCTTTTGCAAGACGCTGATGCACTCTTTTTTCAAAACTGCTCTTCTTTTCTATCTAGATGTTGTCTTCCTTCGGTTTCTTACTATTTACTCACTTCCGTCGGAAGATGGCAGCACTTACCGTGAAGGGTTATTGGTTTCCTGTGCAACGGCAACTGGTTCGGTCATGCAGTAACCGTGTTTGAGCCTTCCTCATACGTCCGATTTTGCTCGTGCTTTATTCACCAACAACGTTCAACTTTCCCTTTTGATTTGCTATTTTTCTCATAATTGGTGGTAATTTATTGTTTTGAAGCATTCGGGAAAGTTTGGCGAGTGACGATGGACGACAATCGAGACGTGCGCGTAACGAAAAATCGGGGTATCCAATAATCTGCGTTCAATGAGCTAATTTCATCATTTTGCATCGCGGGTTCACTGGTTTGACCGTGATTGAGTAACGTACAGATCCCCCCTCCCTTTGCGATCCTGATCGTGACTTCCGAACACTAGGTATACGAGCCGAAATAAGAATTGAACTCGCAAAATGCAATTTATTTCCTTTTAGACAATAGGAACGTGAAACACATAAAAATATAAAATAAAATTGTAACGGGAGTACAACAATTCTAGAAACTCATCAGATGAGATCGAAGAGTGTGGAATATTGTGTTAGGCTGTGTGAGCACGCAGTAAAGAAAAAAACTTGTTCAACTGACTGTTTTTTTTTGCGAGTGAGTGCGGATTTTTGAAGTTTGAAAATCGTCATTTTTTATGTAGTCAAGCATTTTTCCATTGACACTTGAAAGCCAAATTCAAGAACCAAAGAATCATTACTGAAAGTATTACTAGAATAAAGCAAACCGAAATTGGGACGGTTTTCGCGCAAATGAAGCCCAATATTTTTAAAAATTTCAACAATTGGTTATACGGCTTATGCATTAATCTTCAGCCACTTGACGATCATTTTTTGACAGAACGCTGAATTGTTCGAGCATGTATAATTAATATAATTATGATTAAACTGGGCCTAATCTGAGATACGTCAAGCAGCAAGCATGCGTCAGTGGAGCAAATGTGGAAAAGTTAGAAAATGAAGATGAAAAAGGAAAATAACTACCGAAATTGTTCAACTTATCAAATATTTCGTCGAAAATTTTCATACCCATTCTCGTAGAATATTTACGCTTAGCAATTACCATCTTTCTCCGCGTTTCGCAGTTGACTTTTCTGTCCCACCTATCGGCAAAATCTATTTTTTTGCCTTTGTAAATAACTTATGTAAATATAATTCTGTTTAACGTTCGCAATGATAATAAAATGTTATCGAGACTGTTTACAATCGATCAACCTCTATTCTCTGGCGCCTTGTATGGGAAGTTGATGTAATCGAAAATATCCTCTTCGGAACTGATCGGCACCGGTTTTCCGGCGATTCCTGAAACACATAATCACAGTTGAGTCAATCGTTGAACCAATTGGTCGAAATCAAAGATAGGATAGTATTGCCACATTCGGCTTTAAATATGGTCATCAGAGAAAATCCAACCCAAATGCAATGAAACAAGCGAGCGTTATTTATTCTATAATCACCTGTCGAGCCCATGGGCCGCAGACAATATTCGTTCAGGGTGAACCCGTTGGCGAGAGCGTGAGTTCGCATTTCTTTATTGAACATATCGCTCCCGGTGAAATACAATGTGGAGCAATGGTATTGATCGTGCGGCGTCAATCGGATATCAATTCTTCGAGCGAGGGTTCGAACTTTGCAGACACCCTGGACAAGAAATTTTATCTTTTGGTGGTCCAGTATTTAATATTATTTTTTATTAATTATTGTAAGAACGAGCTATTCGACCTAAACAGGCTTCACCTCGACCTTTAAGTGGAAATTGTCCAACAAACCATAAAAATAGTGCAGCTGTTCATCAAGAGCGTGTTAAAGGCAATGTGGATTCAGAGTCAATGAAGTTGCTCGAACAGAACGACTTATTGAGAAGAGTAAAAAAACCAAAGCAGCTCGAGCTTTCGCAGAGATAAAACGTAATGTGTGGACGAGTAATGAGACCCACACAATATTACGTTAAGAGAAATGCAGAACTAGAACATTTGCCTAGTTTTGCTTCAGAAATGTGTTAATTTCAAGTCTGAAAAAATATTACTAATAAGTTGTAAACTTGATGTGATTAAATTAATTGAAAAAAAAATCACTTTGTTTACCATGAACTTCACATCGCCCAATGAGATCGTATCGGTGATTAAATTCTTGTCTTCCAAGCATGAGACGACTTTTTTCAACAGCTTCGCCGCTAGTCCTTTTTCTTTCGTTTCCGATGTGAAATTCGGATGGGTGACTAAAACGTCGATGTCTCCACTTTCCAATTTACCTCGCCTGCCAAAAGTGTACGAAATCGTTACAGTGGTGTGACTATTTGTACAAAGCGAAGGCGAGATGTAAATTAGCTCACCTGTAGCTTCCGCAAATTGTGATCAAATATTTTGAATCGACTTTTTCAATTTCTTGACGCGCGATTTTTTCAATTTCTTCAATCTCATCTCGCGGGATCCTCTGTTCAAAGTCGTCGATATACCTAGTAGTTCGAAATAAATTAGTAATAAATGCAAAAAAAAAAAAAAAGATAAAATCTTGTAAAAAAAATGTGTTGAACATATTTTAAATTTTTTTCAATGTTTATTTGATACTGGAGCAGTTGTGGAAGTTTGGGAGTTTAAAGAAGGAGTCTATTGGACTCAAGGCTTTGCTACAGAAATCTTTGCGTGAACCAGTTTGTATAGGAAAATCCGATTCGGTACTTTCCTTAATAAAATCAGTTAAAACGTGCATTTTTGACGCATCAGGTTCACATTGATCTTAGCAGTCACCAGTCGTTACATCACAGAGCTCAGAGTAAAACCTTACTTCAATCCGATTTGCTGATGATGCGTAAGTTTGTCCTTGTTCTTCCTCAAGTCTTCCAATGTTTTGATTCCGGATCGCACCAGCTCTTGCGCTTTCGCAGGTCCGACTCCGCTGACTCTCGTCATCTCGTTGATAGCCTGGTTCGTGTCGTCTTTTCGAATCTAAGAAAAATTCCCTTTAGCCGAGAGGAAATAGTTTTAAAATTACGCGGCAAAAGGAAATTTCTTTACGTACGTTATCCAACTTTCGCAACTTTCCCGTTTGGAGGAATTCGTCGATTTTTTCACCGATCTTAGCGCCGATGCCTTTGAGTTTTTTCGCCTCTTCGCCGCTTTTAATCCGAGTCGGATGCGAAGCGAGGACATTGGCCGCCTTTCTGTAGACGTTGTGCTTGTGAATATTACGGTTTACATTTTTCTCGTAGTCAGCCAATTCTAGAATAAATTAAAAATGAGTCAAATTCACGAGAATTATAAACAGCTTGAAGTATTAACGCATTCACTGTGGATGGCTATTTGGAAAAATTCCAGCTAACCTGCATTGAATACAGGTTAATTTTCAACCAAATTATTTCCTAATATTTACACAGTGATAATTAAAATTGAATGTGCTAAGCGGAGTTCACCGGTCTCCATCAATTGTGTTGACGCTTTTGGCGTCAATGCGTTTCTCTTGATAATGAATCACGCTTCGCTGCTGTTTGTACCCAAACATTGTTTGGGGCCGCTTGAAAAATGTTATATGTTTATTTTCCTATTTTTTATAATTATTTTAAAATTTTTTCTTTTGGTTTATTCAACAATGCGATCAACACTGGGCCTGATTTTCAACACCGTTACACCAACAGAGCAAAAAGCGCCACCAGTCCCTTTCATTTCATTTCCAAGAAATTAATTTAATTTTTTTTATCATATAGTGTTTACAAAGTAAGATCTGAAATGGTGCGTTTTTAATATTTATTTCTTTCTCAAAATCTCAGATCCAATTGAACCATAGAACATCAACTATTGAGCTCACATTACACAAATGGCACAACTTACCGATCAAGAAGTCGCAAAAATCGTGATTTATATTGTCAGCAGAGGGCGCCTTTCGTTTACTCATGTTTAGCTCAACGCGCACCTGCGAAAAAAATTTGAGTCATTTCAACTGCAACAATGTTATTTTTTTCTAGTAATGGTGTTCAAAAAACTTCGAAAACTGGAAAATCTGTATCAGTTTTCCGTTTCTCATTCTTCTCTACATGCCATATAAGATTACCGAACAAAAATTTGAGCTGTGACCTAAAAGACAGATGAATTATAAACAAAATGACGTCAGAAACAATAAAATCTAGCTATATTTCTAGAATTTATAGCTTGCAAAGTAGAAAGTAGCTTTTTTTCAGCAAAAATCACATTTCTTCGAATCTGAGGCCTCAATCATTGGTAACTATGATAGGAAACTCCGTAGCAACTAAGGTAATTTTAATAATTTTTATTTTTCTTAATTTAAAAATCGTACGCTAAATTTTCCGCCTAACGGTACAGCTGAAAAATGTATGATGTTTCACTCCAACGAGTATGGAACGATTTTTATAGCTCCGATAATTCTCGAGTTATATCCTCAAGCCAAATTTTGAAAAATCTACTCGAAAGCTGCGATAACGCGAGAACCATTAAAGCTATCGACCCCGCGATGATTTTATCTGATTCAGCGTCCAAAAATCTGTAGAAATTGAAACGAAATACAGTTTTTTCTGAAAAACGATGTACCTAACTATGAATTTTTCCCCCTCAAAAAACCTTTCGAAAATGCTCTTAAAATAGCGATTTGGTTGAACAATTGAGCTGTTGTCTGGTCAAGATTGAATTTTCAAGAATTTCACTTGCATAGTTTCGTCAAAAAATGTTGCCGGCGTACGGACAGAATTTTTTTTAATTGGATATTTGAATTCTGCATGCCTTGAAACGAAAACATCAACATTCCTAGGGTGGTTAGAATTTTTTTTAAATTTTTTTTTTTTTAAACCGATTACGAAGTTTTAATCGATTGCATCAGAATTGTCTAGAAAAAATTGTTCATCATGGTGGTAAGATTGACATTATTTGATTCTCTTCGTTGGACACACACAGTACTTGCGCGTTACTCGCATTTTTCTACCTTCGCTGGATGGAAAATCAGTCCAATTATTGTCACGAGCTCCCTCTCAAACCGATCGTAAATTCGTCCAAAAGCATTCTGTCATACTGGGCGAAAAAAATACTCTCATAATGAAAATTAATCGACAAACTCTAGCGGCTTCAAGAAGTTCATCACCGCAGTAATTGATTTCAATGTTGGGCTCCTCATCGAGAATTGATTCTAATAGCGAGCGAAAAGCGAAAAATTTCGAGGAAAAATTGGTTACCTGATCACGCGTCTGATTTTTCAGGAAAATTGAAGAAATTACATTGATCTATAAAACGAAAATAACATCTCTTGACAGTTTGTTATTTATAAACAAACACTCTTCAACACTTATTTATGTCCGTGTTCATATCACTGCAGAACATTTATGTTTTCTTATCTTCTGACGCCTTTCTGCTTCATTTGGCCCAAGGAAATTTCTTGGTAATATGATTAAACGCTTCATAACCCATATTTTCTCCTAATATATTATCAATGAACGTTTATACATTAAATAAATCACTTAATTTATTTTTTAAGGTAAATATAGTTTTATGTTCAACGTGTCTTTCTCTCTTATCAGTCGTTATCAGTTGCAGATTAATGCGCCCTTCGATTCTGAGTGAAGGAACGTTTATTGATTTTCTCGTGACGAGTTTTTACCAGTGAGTGAGCTATTTGTATTGTTATTTAAAATATTTCGACCTGAGCCATTGAATCGACCGGCAGATTTCCGTTCACTCTGGAAGAAGACCGTTTGAGCGAGGTATTTCTTTCCGATTTGACAAATGACTTCGAATCGAATTGGTCCACCTAGTCAATTTAATTCGTACTGCTGTCGTAATTGAAGTTTGGTAATCCAAAAGTGGGAGAAAATAGTCAATTATGTCTTATCGTTCTGTTGCAGATTACAAAGACGTAGCTATAATTGATTCACTGCTCGATGAAAGCTGATCGCGACAGACCGATTTCGGCAGCCTTCGATGAAAAGTAAGTCAGTCGTCTCAATATTACAATTTCTGGATACGTTGAGCACATACTTAACAGTTCATTTATGAAGCTTTTTCTTTTATTTTAAAGTGTGTTCTGCAATCTTTCTAGATGTTTCTTAGGCATTTGACTAAGTCTGGCACGAATTACTTATGTGTAAACTGGAAAAGATTCTCCCTTTCAAATATTTGGAACTCCTTGATTCCTTTCAGTTAGTTATTTTCGAATTAATCAGGTTAATGCATTCTCAGAGCCAAAACAGGCCGATGCCGGTGTACCACAAGGTAGCATGCTGAGCCCACTCATATTCCTGTCAGCAAGAAGTTTCTAGCTACGCAACTGCTATGTTTGCTGATTATACTGCAATACTTGCAGTGGGAAACAGCTCCGATGAATCAAAGACGAGATTCAATCGATCCACCTCAAAAATTAACAAATGGACTGCTAAATGGAAAATCAAAATGAGGGAAAGTCAGTACACTTCAACTTCACCAATCGGAAGCTAGATTACACACTGGCCTTTGTTAATAATTCTGCGTCTAATGCTAAGCAAGCGTAATATTTGTGTATGACACTTGGCGCCAAACTCAAATGGAAAGACCGGCCATCAAGGAAAAACAGAGCTCTTTATAAAACCGAGTAAAATGTACTAGTTATAGGACATCGGTGGACAAAGTCTAGGACAAGTTTGTGGACTAACTACTCTGTATAATCAGGTACTCGAGCCTGTATGGGCCGGCAGAGCACAGCTGTGTGGCTGTACCTCTCCAACCAACCACTAATCATACAACGGTGCCCTCCGTTGCAAATAGGTGCACCTCAGTACTCCAAAAATTACTGTCTTCATCAGGGCCTTCAAGTTGCGACCAAGTGATTGAGCAACGGTCTGTGAGCCACGTTGCCAGACTTGACTTGAACGAGGAACTTTTTTGTTATTTAGGGTCTAAGCAATATTGTTAACTAGCTAATAACTTGGTGCTATAAACAATTTAAAAAATCAGTGGCACTCGTAATGTTTTCAGGAATCGAAGCAGTACCGAGTGGACGCCGTCGATAATTGACGATAGTGAAGGCAGAAGTTCATCTAGCACTCTTTCGTGGACTGACGTAAATATATTTAAAATCTAATTACTCTATATCCACAAATATCTATCACACCAACGCAAACGAAACGATACTAGCTTATTGATCTTCCTTTTTAGGAGGTAGATTGTTCGATTGCGGAACAGTTGAAACAGAGGTATGAACAGTTTGAAGCTGTTTTGTACTCTGAAGCTGAAAGTGATTTACTGACACCATCAGAACGGACTGAAAAAGAAATCTGGAATGAATACACACCACATTTAAGGTGCGCTATTATTTCTCTTCAAATTCCAATTGACAACTCTGCTTTTCTAAAAAAAAAGGAAAAATAACGTAAAATTCCAACTGAAATAGCTACAAATTAACAGGACACTAATTTTCTAGGATTACTGGCAAGAAAATTAATTTAACCAGTTTCGGCTCGTCGAGCAAAGATCACAACGTGGAAAATGGAATCGAGGAGATTATTGCGCAACATCCAGAACTACCAGTGCATAGTAGAAGGACGGACTCTCAATCTAGAGCAGATGGAGCATCGAGCTATAGGTCTGCGTCAAGCCGAAGTCGGAGCAAAGAAGGTGAGGGTCATTGCTTAGTCAATATTATTAAATTCACTGTTGATCGCTAATCGGAAAAAATACACCCAACTTGCATTGAATGCAGGTTAACTTTGAACCCACTAATCTTCTAAAAATTAAATTGTAAAAATGAAACCTGAGTTTTGTACGCTTAGAGACTCTCCAAAGGAATACAAACAAAAATAGATAGTGGCTCGGATCTAAGACAGCCGCACTGATTGTGTTAAAACTTACCTTCAGGCAATATGGGACTTATAACAACTAGCGACAGCCAAATGTCTCAAATTCCTGTCGACACATTAATTTGTTTAGAGCAACTTGAAATTGTTCGACAGACGATTCCCCGCCTGCTGATCGGCTGACGAAAGAAGCTGCCGATAGACAGTTGGAACAAGCGTGCCCCAACGTCAGGCGTCTCGTTCCCAAACCTGTCAAAGCGACTAGCCCTAAATGCACCCACCATCCAACATTCGCCGACGACTGTGAAAGCCCTTCAAAAGAAAACGCCCATGCGATTCACGCGACCAAATGTTCCGCCCGGTTCGACGTCACGCTGAAACCAATCAACGGTCAAGCAATTTTAATCCAAGGCCGCGCCAAGTCGTCGCATTTTGACTCGTCGGGAAAAGTCGAAACCAAGTCGTTCAAAGTTATTAACCGCACAGGGAGAAATCCATCGTCTGCGCGCCATCTGAGGAAACGATCGGGCAAAGAAGAACACGAAACGGAATCGATGTGAGTTTTTTGTACTGAAAAAGAGAATAAATTTTTTGATAAATTTTGCTAGCTGCTCAATACGATTCTGGGAGTTTTTCCCATGTGGACCATTTTTTAAGCAACTTTTTCCATGCTAAATTTAACCTGCTACATCTTTTGATCACCTGTCCTTGGAAAATGCGGTCACTCTTATGCAGCAGCAAAGTGCTTGCAAATGTATCTTAAGGGATAAAGTGCTGATTAATGCTAACTTTTATTATGTCCTTCATGGCCAAACATTTCTTCCGTTTCAGGAGCGACAATCCTCAAGACTCGCCGAACCGCACCGATCGCCATGGTTATCTACCTCCTATTGAGTCTTTGACAATTACAACTCCCCGGGTGAGGAAATATTCATTATATTCTATATAAAAAATGTACTAATCGCTGAATAATTAGCTTTCTTAAGGATTACTAGGGAAAAAATAATTCTTCTATTTTTCGAATCTTCTCCATTTTTCTGGATTCACTATGAAGAGACGCATTTTTTTAGAAACCCCTTGTAATTCGTACAGACAAGTATAGTTTTAACTCACTTCTTTTCAGTTACCGACAAAACGGGCGAATTCGGCCATGATGCGATTCACAAAAACGCAATCTCGCTCAAGACCGACTACGTCCAGATCGAAAGTAAGCAAGAATTGTTTTTATTATTTTGTTTTTACCATCCGATCTTGAATTTTATTCGGACTGTGCTCAATTCGACGTTTCAGAGTTTGTTCGTTGCTCCAATCGAGTCCTTCAGTGTTATCAGTTCGGTGAACAAGTTCATGATCACTCCGATCCAAGAAAATATGCCTTCCGTGTTCGGTAATTATCTTAGCTCGTATTTGATACTTTTCTTGGACATATTAATTGATTTAGGCTGCCCCGGTAGTCTAAGGCGCGGCTTATTTTGCTTTGGGAGTTCGAATCTCTGAAGATCGTCGACGTTTTGGGGATATTTTCTTTCACTTTCATTTCATGTTCGTTTCCAATCAACACAAATAGCTCCTTCGCCATGTCCTGCTTGAACGCTAGCTAACTCAGCGATACATGCGTTTTGGCGATAGAACCTAATAAATCTAGTGTCCTTACTCTATCGATACTCGCTAAAACACGTTTGTGATCCCGATTTCTCGCGATGTTTGCCCATTTCCTAAAGAATAAAGTTCAAAAGTCACAGATAAAAGTTGGCATTATTATTTGCCAGTTTCATAAATGTTCGGAATAGTGACTGTCACAAGTGGATGGTCTTCATAAATCATATATGAAGCAAAGGAATAATAAACCACTGTACAATCATTTGTAGCAAAGATCAAAAGCTCAAACATGCAAAAAATTGCAATGGTAATCGCTTATAAATTCTCTATTGAGAAATTGGGATTTTTTGTTGCGGATGAAGTATAATTGTACATCAATATTCTGTCTGTCCATTGTTAGCACTTCTCTGGGGAAACTATGATAGACATTTTTGACAGTAATCATTTTTCAGCATTTTCCAATATTTTTGTGAAACAGATAACTCAAGATAAATCGTACAACATGCAGATAATAATTCATGATGATAGGACCAACAGTGGTTAGCTCATAGCTCAGGATTGACTTCTCAATTCCGCTTTCTACTCATACTCATATTTGCACTTGCAATATTGCAGAACGTAGGACACAAGCAGCAATAAAAATCTCCCTCAATTCACCCTCTTTCTGTTTACATAGCGTTAGACCTCGACAGTTAGAAATGTTTTAGTAAAGCTAATTTTTATCTGCCTAATTCGTTGATTGACTCCATTTGTCGATTCAGGAACCAGTCTACCGCTTTGTACGACGCGCAGGAACAACAGGCGGTCGAAAATGCTACCAAGATGGCGATATTAGCTGCCCAACGATGCAATTTTATTACCCCTAGATCTCTTATACTTGACGATTTGCCTTTTCCGATTTTTAATTTAATTATATTTATTTTTATGTCTTGTGGATATTATTGCTGTCTGTTATCAGTTGGTCGATCAAAGAGGCACTGGATGGCGACCATAAAAGGGAGCCAAAGCCTTCTGGATCATTCCGTTGAGCCCATGGCTTTTATTGTAGCCTGAATATGAAATAAGTTTGATTCAGAAGCCGAAAGAAAGCGAAGAGAAGAAAGAGATAATAATTGGGAGACCAAATAATAGAACGTTATTTGTTTTTCCCATATTTTAAAATATACGTTTAATTTTCTTTTGTGTTGAACTTTAAACGCTTTGCGTTTCAAAAATTGAGTCCCTCAAGGTTCAATAGATTGAAGGCTGTGGCTAAATCAAAAGTTTCCTTTGTTCTTAGGTTTGGAAAGTGGCGACAATTTTCACTCCCTTCTCTTTCAACTATGTGACCAGTAGTTGAACATTTTATCACCTAACAATGAGAAAAATTTGGGGAAAAAATAGTTTTGACCCGAATACCGTTATTTAGGCTTCAAATATAACACAGCAGAGAATTTTTTTGTACCTGCTTTCGTTTGAGAGGTTTTTTTTGCACGTCTTGCATGCGAAAACATTTTTTCTAACATACTTGAAGCCCTAAAGAACGGAATTCGAGCCGATTGAGGTTTTTTTTCACTCGTGTTTTCCATTATGAATGTACAATAAATTATATATTATCCAATTGATTGGCCTTCTTATAATCAACCCTTCATAGCCGAAGAAACGGAAGATGTTACATGTATTATTGATGTACAGTGTCATTACGTTGAACGAAATCGAAATAAAAAATTGTTCACAAAAACCAAGGGAAATGCCAAATTTTTTCAACGACCAATTAATGATTTTTTACTCGATTCTACTTACAGATACAAAAAAAAAAAAACTGAGATTTTCAAAACATCACACCAACATGTTTTTCGAATTTTTAAAAAAATTTTTGGGGAAAAATTGCCAACGATTGAAAAAATCGAGGTTTTTCAACTCACAAAAATCGAAATTTATCCGAGCTTAGACGTGGTCAAAATTTTTCTAAATCAATCGTTTTATAATCAACCCGATTCGTACTTTTTCTATTTTTGGGTCTTCTGGCGAGTTTTTCAATAACAATTGTAGAGTAATAACTTGCGCCCTTATGAGCTTCATGATTTTATTTTATTATTTATTATCATTATTTTATATTATTATTTTATATTAATAATTTATTGGGTTTTCTAAATTTCGTCATTTTCTAGAGACGTCGCCGCGATAAAACGGAAGAAGTCCGGGTTTTATAATGAAAAAAAATTATACTGAAAAAAGGGGAATTTATTCCAAAGGAAAAAAAATTACGCATATTAGGATACAAATTAAAATGTACAGTCCCTTGAGATAATTTTATTTCTATAAATCGCAGCGTTCGAAATCGCTTTCTCTGTAGATCTGTAATTAATCACAAACATTACAAAAAAACATCGCTCCGGAGATTAATAGCGAAGTTCGCAAATTTCAGGCAAATCAGTGCGTGTACTAAAACTACGATTTTCCGCCAGTGTTGGCCCTCGCTAAGGATGAGCGTTATAAAATCGAACATTTTCTAAATTTAAGGCGAAACATTAGTGTAAAAAAGGAAATATTCCAAGCCCAAAGAATTAGCCGACGAAATATTCATCTAAATATTTCGAATTACCGGCGTAAACCTGACCAGCTCAAAATTCGAGTCGAATTTCCTAAAGATAAACGGGAAACAATGGGACGTTATCGTCAAAGTAAATTTACACATGAGGGAAAAGGGCGTTTTCGATTTTTTTTATCGGTTCACAAGTCGAAGTGTTCTAAAGCGATGCGTTTCATCTGAATAAATGGTTGCTTAATATGGTTAAAAATTAAATTTCCACAAATACTTAGAATGCTACTCGAAATTTTTCATTTTTCTACAGGTAGTCGCTTCTACTTTTTTCTTATTTTTGGGGGGGGGGGGGGGAGGGTGTTCTTTTTAGATTGCATAACGCTATGAGAGCACTTCAACTTCGTTTTTCAGCCAACTATAGCGTTAGAAAATGTGAAAAAAAAAAAAAACAGAGGCCTAGTTCTAAAAACAAACTGTCTCATTTATTAAGACGGAAAAATTATAAGTTCGGCCGTTATATAATTGACAGGGAAAAAAAGATCTAGCGTTTATATCGGGGCATTTTTCTGTCGAGCTTTTATTACCAGATGGCGTAATTGTGGTCTTCCTGGTAGACGAGCATGAAGAAGCCGAGGTAGGTGATGTAGACGACGACGTCGGCGGCCAGAGTGAACATGGCAGCTCCCCATTCGATGGTCGGCATCTTGACAGGGGTTCTAGCCAGGACGACGGGCAAAGCCAACGACGAGACTACAAAGGCCATCGTCACGAAAATCGCCAGGTCCATGCCGGAATTCGACGACCCCGTGTTCTGCGTGTAACGGTTGGCGATCAAAGTGGGCAACGGGGCGAACAGGAAGAACGGCAGGACGAGGGCAGGCCAGCCTACTTTGTACAGGACGCAGGCGAGGACGATGAACGTCAGGCCGACCGAACAGGTGAAAGATAGCCACAATAGGGTTTTCATACCGGCCATAGCGATTCCTTAGGGCCGCAGAAATTCGGTGACGGTCGCCGACTTCTAGGCCGAGCCCAAAAAACGCAGGAGCAGTTCGACGACGAATGAGCTCACCCCGTTCAACATCAGATGCGACCGAGTGACGGAAGCGCTTGTGACGCACGAGGAGGCCGCAGAATTTGTAGCGAAACTATAATCCGCTTAGGTGAAGGAATTCGATTATAACGCAGGAAGAAGAAAACTATGACAAACAGTAAACCTACAAATCTATCCGGCCTAGTGCGCATGCGCCAGGACTTAACCGATTTCTCGTCCATTAAATCCGATAGCCTCCGGCCATCGCTCCCTAGAAAGAGGAATAAAGGCGTTCGTTTACTTCTGTCTTCTGTGCTATTTTCCAGGCACAGAAGTAAACAAACCTCAATATCGCTATCGCTTTCGATATTCCTCAACTGCAGTGTTCATGGGTCGTATACTTAAGTTTATTTTAAAGCGATTTATTTACTCGGTGATTAGATGTAACTGACGGGAGGGTAACAGTTTTTGAGCAGGTGTAGCCGCGAACCCAGGATAACATTTTTAGAATAAAGGAGTGCCGAGATACAAAAATGCAGCACGTTTCAAAGTAAGTAATGACATTGTAATAACACTCCCCTTAATGTTAGCTCGGCAATTATTTCGGTGCCTTATGCCACTCAGCCGCGCTCTAACTTCAGAATATATTATTTAATATAATACGTTCCGAAGTTGAAAACCACATTAGGGTAGCTCCTGTCTGTCGGATCCGCACTCCTTTTCAAACTCTTGAGGCAATCATGGGTAATGATGTGGATTACGAATTATTAAGGAATTGAAAAAATTGCACCATACATACATATGTCTAATAATCTTACTACTACTTTTCCTGCGGAGTTGGAAATTCAAATTTATCTTAACCCTCTTGAAATTTACATTTATCTTCCATTTTGTTTCTTAGGAAGGATAACATTGGCACATTGAGTTGAAGCTGGCTTTTTACATTCATCAATATGCTGTATACCCTGGCGCTGACGAGTCCATTGAACGTCGGAACAATTTTACGGCGGCTCTCAAGTTTCTATTGTAAATTAATAGTAATAAATGCATATTATAATTTCTCAGGAATTTGGAGAGACTGTTACTTTGAAATATACTATTTTTGGAGAACGCACCACGATACGTTTCCACCTTTATCGAAGGAATACTTATGCTAAGTATTGAACGTTTTTTTAAAAGGAAACCAATGAGTATGTAAGAGGGAATTTTGTGTTAATAGAAACCAGAATCAATTTCAACCAATTGTAGCGTCAATTTTTCAACATGGTAATATTTTATGACGTCTAAAAAAATATATAAAAAAAATACGAAAACTTCAGAAATTCGCCTTGGTTTTGTTTTATTTGTCAGGTTGTCGCATTTTTATTATATAATAGGATTGAGGGGAGAAGAAGACCGGCAGGAAGGAACATAGCATGGAACAGCGGAACAGCATAGTAGCACTGTAGCATAGTACACTAGTACAGAAGACAGAAGTACACTGCGAGTTAAAGGACAGTGTTGCCACGAACGTGGGATGAGGAAAATCAGAAAAATTAATGGTTCAACAGTGGTTTGTCATCATAAATTATTTTAAGTCACTCAATATCGCTTGATGTTCAGACGAAATCCATCAACGAAGGTGTTCTCCAAGATTACAAACTAGTCTTGAACGATTTCACGTCCCATGAAACGGTTGATAGTTCAATCACTACTTTCCACATTTACACTGACAACTAACTGAATCGAGGTTATCCGAAAGAAAAACTGCTACTACTTTGTAAGCAATTCGTCGTGTGGTGACTTTATTTAATTACCTACATGAAATGGAATCATTTTCTGTCACATATCAAACAATGAAATAATTATGGTTACAAGACTCCGAGACAGTGCCAATTCCATCAAATATTTACAACAACAACAACTATTTGAATATGCCAAACTGAAATACCGTTCTAGGGAGCGTTGGCCAGAGGCTAACGGATTTGAATGACGAGCAATCGGCCAAGTCCTAGCGCATGCGCACTAGGCTGGATAAATTTGTAGGTTTACTGTCTAGTAAAACTATGACAAAGATTCAATCCAGTGTTGCCAGGTCCGAAGTGGATGTTTGGGGGAATCCTCGACAAGAAAAAGGGGAAAATAGGGCATTTTAAGACAAAAAAAAGGGAATTTTTTTCACCAAAAGGGGGAGCTTTGGGGGATTTATTGTGGTAGCTAAAAAGCCATAAAAAACAACACATGATGAAAAATTTTCATGAAATTTGGCTTAAAGCTTGAATTTTCAGATTTTAATTTTTTAGGAATCAAAAACCTAAACACAAAATGACTAGGACACGCTTTATTTAACATGAACCTAAAACAAATAGGTAACGCTTTATTTTCAACATTAAATTTATAAACTTATTAATTGCAAAAAATGTAGCTCTGAATTATTGTTAGGAACAATCGAAACACAATGTGGCTAGGAAACTGAAAACGGATAAATTTTTTATCCCAACACAACTTAGGTAAGAAGCTTACAAGCAATTATTGTTCAACTTACCAGTCTGCTTGGAAATTTGAAGAGAAGAATAAGCGACGATTCGTTGAAGAGAAAAATAAGCGACGATTCGTTGAAGAGAATAATAAGCGACGATCGATCCGTTTAGCAAACACGCAATAAAATTTTTAAAAACGAGAGAAGCATAGACCTGACGGAGAGCGAACGGGCCACGGATAAAGTTCATCATCAGCTGGAGTATATAATACAGCGGGCAAAGTGCACGGTGATAGAGCACGGCTGCACGGAGACGGAAACATGGATCACAGAAAGGCAATGACGAGTAGACGACTATAGAAATCCCTCCTTTGTGCGGGTGTGGGAAAAAAGCTTTTCCCTGAAATTTCGTTTTTTAACATTTTCAGAGAAAAAAGGGAAAAAGGGAAGCAAAAAACGAAAATGGGGGAGGATTGGGGGAAAAGGGGAACGAGTTCTTTTTTCATCATTTTGGGGGAGTTTTCCCCCAAAAAGGGGAGGTCTGGCAACACTGATTCAATCGATGTTGACGACAGGTATGATAACGAGATCATGGAGGGAGACGATATTATCGTTACAAGACGTAGTTTGTGATACGGCCACTGGGAGCGCCGATTTATTACAAACCAACATTTTTCAATAATTAATTTGAAGAATTAAAATAAAACAAAAAAGTTTAATAAACAGAGATTTGGTGAAGAAATATTTTGCAACAGGTTTGTTTCGGTTTATTATTCAATAATAAACCATTGTAATCGCCCAAGAAAAAAAATTTTCTAACCCCCCTCAAAATTTGATGTTTTACGTTTCAAGGCATGTAGAATCCGAATATCCAATAAAAAAAATTCTGTCCGTCCGCCGTACGCCGTTAGCAGTTTTCCGGCCAAACTATAAGAGCTAAAAATTTGAAATTATCACCAAAAATCAATCTCGGTCCTACGACGGCCCAATTCTTGAACCAACTTGCTAGCTCAATTTTAAGGGTATTTTTGGGGGGTTTTGAGGGGGAGAAAATTCATATTTTCCAAGGTTTTTCAGAAAAATGTGTACGTGCCATCAAATTATATAGATTTTTGGACGCTGAATCGAATGAGACCATCGCCGGGTCGATAGCTTTATTGGTTCTCGAGTTATCGCAGCTTTTATGCCGAATTTGGGAGATTTTCAGAAATTTGACATGAGGGTATAACTCGAGAGTTCTTGGAGCTATAAAAATCGTTCTATACTCATTGGAATGGTCGTCAAACACTCACTCCAGCTGTATCGTTGGGCAATAAGTTTAGCTTTTAATTAGGAACTTGAGAAAAATAAAAATGATTAAAATTACAATAGTTGCTACGGAGTTTTCCCCTATTTATAGTTACCATCTGTTTTTCGGTGGGAACGTTCACAAATGTTCGGAATATTCAAAATGACAATGGATAGTCTTCTCAAATCAATATTGAAGCGAAATAATAATAAACCACAATCATTTGCAGCGTTTGGATATTCGGATTTTACATGCCTTGAAACGTAAAACATCAAATTTTGAGGGGGGGTTAGAATATTTTTTTTCTTGGGCGATTACAATGGTTTATTATTGAATAATAAACCAAAAACCTATCATAATAGCAATTTATCTACTCTGTTCAAACTTCACCATAATAATATCGAAACTCCTGAGAAGAATAATTCCGCAAAAATAAGTATAAATATTCCTCAAAAATACCGAGTGAAAATGCTCTATTTATATTTGAGCCTGACGAAGTATCGATCGCGATACCGTACGATCGGAAAATCCTATCCGGCGTCCGCTCGACGCCTTACTCATCGGCATAGGCAACGCCCGCAACTGCAGCTATGTATTGCGGGTACTGCTGTATTTCGTTTGAAGGCGCACGTAACGATTTATTTCCCTCCGCTGACCGAGCGTTTCGGTCGAATTTTCGGGACAACGTGGATCCTTTTGAATAACTTTAAGACTTTTAGAAATGTTTAATTCTCGTTTTTATTAATTATTTGGTGGCTATCACAAAAAACCTATCACAATAGCAATTTTTCTACTCTGTTCAAACTTCACCATAATAATATCGAAACTCTCGAGAAGAATAATTCCTCAATATTTCTTGAAAATACCGAGTAAATGCTCGATTTATATTAGAGACTGAGGAAGTATCGATAGCGATACCGTACAGACGGAAAATCCTAACCAGCGTCCGATCGACGCCTTAATCATCGGCATAGGCAACGCCTGCAACTGCAGCTATGTATTGCGGGTACTGCTGTATTTCGTTTGAAGGCGCACGTAACGATTTATTTCCCTCCGGTGACCCAGCGTTTCGGTCGAATTTAAATTTTTTGGACATCGTAGATCCTCGTGAATAATTTTAAGACTTTTAGAAATTTTTAATTCTCGGTTTTTATTAATTACTTGGTGGCTAGAGACAGAAAAAAAACTATCATAATAGCAATTTTTCTACAATTAGTTTCTTCGTTATAATATACTTTTTTTTCATACATCAGTTGTTCGGTATTAATTTAGCATATTTTTTGAACCTTTTTTGATCCTAAATTTTGGTTTATTATCCAATAATTAACCATTGTAATCGCCCTAAAAAATTTTTTTTTATAAACCCCCTTGAAATTTGATGTTTTACGTTTCAAGGCATGTAGAATCTGAATATCCAATAAAAAAATTATGTCTGTCCGCCGTACGCCGTCAACATTTTTCTGGCCAAACCATAATAGCTAAATTCTTGACATTTTCCCCAAAAATCAATCTCGGTCCTACGACGGACCAATTCCTTAACCAACTTGCTAGCTCAATTTTAAGGTTTATTTTGGGGGGTTTCGAGGAGGAGAAAATTCATATTTTCCAGGGTTTTTCATAAAAATGTGTATTTGATATCAAATTATATAGATTTTTGGACGCTGAATCGAATGACCATCGCGGGGTCGATAGGTCGATAGGGCTGATTGGTTCTCGAGTTATCGCAGCTTTTGTGTTGAATTTGGGTGATTTTCAGAAATTTGACATGAGGGTATAACTCGAGAGTTCTTGGAGCTATAAAAATCGTTCTATACTCATTGGAATGGGCGTCAAACACTCTCTCCAGCTGTACCGTTAGGCAAAAAATTTAGTTTTTAATTAGGAAAATAAGAAAAATAAAATTGATTAAAATTACAATAGTTCCCGGGGGTTGTGAGGTGGAGAAAAACCAGGTGACTCATTCTCCAATTCTTTATTAGCTGGCCGAGCACTTTCGCCCATTCGGGCATCCTCAGGGCGACGTGGGCCATAGGGTCCACGTATTTCATTAATTTATATTAACCATTCCTGAATTTTCTTTCATTTTTTTACGGGCATATCAGAAAATGGCCATCGTTTGACATCCATGATTTAATTTACAAAAAGTAAACGTTCAACATCACAACAGAAATATTTTCTAATTGAATGAGTCTAAAGTTCCTTATCAGGTGGATTTCCTATCGCTATGTTCAACGCACGTTGGCAAAAAAACGCCAACCGAGGTAGGGCAGCTTTGTCTTCGGGGGTGACCTCATTGACGTCCATGACCATCATTATTTTACTGGCAATCACTCTCCCGACAATCCTAAAAAAAAAAAAAACAATATTATTTGGTAGCAGAGCGTGTTTTCTCCTCACAGACTGTGGGCTGCAAATTTTCTCAACAAAATTTCAAAAAAAAAAAAAAAAAAAAAAAATCAAATCAAATCAAATCAAATCTTTCTCTCTCTTTCTCTCTCTCTCTCTCTCTCTCTCTCTCTCTCTCTCTCTCTCTCTCTCTCTCTCTCTCTCTCTCTCTCTTCATCAAAATTTTTTTTTCAATTTCATTTTTTTTCTTAATTTTCTCAGGCAATCTTCTTCCAAGCCGCCTAATTTCCTGTCCAGTACTTGAGATCATCATGACAAATAGGGAGAAGGTCGAAGGCAACGAAATTTCAGCATTCTCCCTGTTAATCGTTAATAAGTATAAAACGATGCTTCTTACGGTAAAATTGACTCGGTTCAATTTGAAAGCATAAATCAAATTTTCGGTCAAATGAACTCCTTAAACTTTAATTTTGACTTCAAGATACGCTCTCAATTGAGGACAAAAGTTTTCACAACAATCACTATTATAATTATGGACGGGCAATTGTGCGATATTTTACGAGCATATAAAAACTATACTGCGAACTATTTTATTATTAATTTATTACTGACGAGTAAGTCGCTCCGGCAATTAATGGAGGTAATGTGTGGTCGATCGAGTAATATAAACCTTGTATTCTCTGGCCCAGATCTCCTCGCAGGATCAACATTTGCAAGCAACCCTTGACAGTCGAACCTTCCAAAGTTCCTGCAATTGAAAATGATATAATTTTGAGCTCGTCGAGAAATGGACGAGAAGAAAGATATACAAATTTAAACCCACCAACGGCCTCGTACAGGAAGAACTGATTGGCAGCGCGAGCCACTTTATTCCATCGGATGAAATTCTCCACTGATCCGAATAATATTCTTTTCCCGTGTTTTGGCCCTGGCTGCAAAAAATAATTATAGTGATGAGAATGTGTAGTAGTTTTTGAAAAACTATCAACAGAATTTGAAGTATTTTTCAGTTTTATTTCGACTCCCTACTTGTGAGTATTATTTTTGCTGTGGTTTGAAAATATTAATATTTTTTTTTTTATATCGAACAAAATGAATTCGAACCTTTTCGATTTTTAATCTCCTTTTCTTCTTCGTCGGTGGTTCACCTGTAGAGGCCAATACGTGACAGTCGGCAGGCAACTTCGCTTCCGTTGTCAGAACAGGAACGTGATGCGGTTTCAAAAGCCCAACGCCCAGAAGTGGACGATTCGGTTTCACAACGAGTGAACCGTCCTGTACAAGATTAGTAATTGAAAGCTCATAATTTTCCAGGGCAGAAATATCAGTTTTTTTAGTAGATCTAAAATCAACATTATTCATTCGATTTGATTGATTCGAATTAATCGAATTTGAAATATTGTTATTTTCCATATTTCCGAAGGTTTCGTTTTTATTTTCTCCCTTTCCCTTCCCCGATTTCACCAAAACTTCCACATCAATTCAATATTTAATTTTTTCACCCCGTTTTATACATTTGATCGAACTTTTTCCATTCTCCTTTTCACTCCTCAAAATGGCTTGACCCTTCTAACTCATTATTCTATTCTCTATTCTATTCAATCTATTTCCCTTTTTTTGTATATATTGATTTTTACGGCCTGTAAAAATAACGCTCAAGGTCTTGAAATGTTCGAGACGGCGATGGAATGAAGTCTGATTTTATAATATTTTTTTATTATTATTTTTTTCATATTTATTTATTTTTTTATCATTATTTTTATTAATTTTTTTTTTGCCGTGGATACCTTGTAATGGTGCTACGAAGCCCTGATGATGCCCGGAGGGGCGAAAGTGCTAGGCAGGCTGGTAATAAAAACAGGAGAACAAGTCGCCTTGGTTTTCTCCCCCTCAACCCCAACAACGAATTCTGATTTTATGTTCACGTACAGTAATTTCCTGGGTAGTAAATATACCTGGGAATTGTTTGTGAATCCGCTCGTCGCTGTGAAATACCTCGACGCCGGCATATTCACTGTAACTCCCTTCAGAGAGCGAGTGTATTGTAAATCAGGGTTGATCGAATTCGTCTCATTATTTTTTGTATTTCCTGCGCTCAGGTCCGATGAGCTTAGCCTTACGTAGTCCGTCGATTGAGTGAATCGCTTTCCAACGGCCCTGAAAAACGTAGTTTTTAGTAGGTGAAAAATATCGTAATTCCATGAAGGCAAAAATGAAAAAAAATCTTTGCGATTGCGATCTCAATAATGACGAATATTTTCATCGATAAAATTTTAAATTATTACGAGCTATTCGACATGCGATTATCATTGATCTACCAATATGCCTTAATTTCTCTTATATTACTATTTTTCATCAATGTTAGCGTTTTTAATTATTTATTGGATACTTTTTTGTCAGTTGATTTCCTCACCAGTTATTTGAGTTCATTTTGCAAGCTCAGCGAACAACAACGGTTGATTCCGACTCTGAAACTATTGCTTTTGAACTGGTTTGAACAAATATAAACCCCGAACTGTTCGCTAGTATCGTGTCGAGTCGAAATCGTTTCTCTTCCTCGCGCAGAGGGCAAGAGGAAAATATTAGGCTTTGCGGTGCAGGTTTTGACAAGCAGCAGAAATGTGAACAAAATTCGAAATGTCCACTTGATTAATTACAATCCATCGTAAATTTTTCTCTTTAATTTAAAAGAATTAAAAAAAAAAAAAAAATTCCATCATAAAAAATCTTCGATCGTGCAATTTTAGTTGAAGGAAAAATCAAGATATTGATTAAAAGAAACATAAATATATTTTTACATAAATAGTTACATGTTTTACGGAAATTTATCGATCGATCAACGCTTCTGGGTCAGCAGATAATCGAAAACGGCGAACTATTCAGATCGTTAGATAAAGCTAGATCTATGGCGCTCCTATTTGCCCGTCAATCTGTTTGAAAATGGTTCATCCAGGTAATTCCCCTGTTTATCTCGCCTGTATTTATCGTTCCGGTCATTTTTCAAAACAAGCACGACTCTGCGCAAGTTCACCAAATCGAATTGAACCTCGGAGACTATATCAATGACAAATAGAATAGTATAAAATACGAATCAGTCGCACGAATGAAATGAATTTTTCACTTTACAATATTCCAGTGAGTGCTTTCAATTATATTTTTATGTAAGTTTTGCTTGTCAGGGCGTAAAGGAAGCAGGCGTGCCACAAGCCAGGTATGAACTTTACAGTTTATTTCTGACAGAATTTGTCTTAAAAATATTAGTATAATGAAAAATAGTAAAATAAGTATAACTACTTATTAGTATATACTACTTATTATTAACTGCTTGTTAGTATTGGCTAACTAATATAATAAAATAATATTGATAACTGGAATTTTTTAATTTTTTAATCCACTCCTTCCCTCAAATTTTTCACGTTTAAGATTTTTCTCGCGACTCAATCCAGCAAACCGCCCAATTACAGGAGTAAATTCACCTGTAAAATTCTTGGGAGGAATGTTCCCACCTTTCAATTGTAAAACCAAAATTTGTCAAATATTGAAATTTTTCGTTTTGTCAATCGCCACACGTGCCTATTATTTTCGCTTTTCACTCAATATAGTTACTTTATTCATACTCAATAATAAAATTCTAATTTCATAATCTAAAAACGTAGGGGAAGGAGAGAGTCAAAAAAAATTATTATGAGACAAATTTTGTCAGAAGTTAACTGTAGGATTCGTACCCGGCTGGTTTCGCACGCATCAGTTGATTAAAGTTATAATTAGTTCTGAAACATAATTATAGTTGAATCAAACATAAAAATACTGTGTGATCTTAGCACACCACTGTTTTTTTTTTTTTTTAATTTTTTTTCATTTAATTTTTTTTTTTCTAAGGAAAGTGAACTTCAAGTGCCATCTTTTCTGGCAACTGTGGTATCGCTTTGTCCTGCTATCATTTTATGGCGCGACGGGTCATCGTTCGCTTCTGCGATCGAGAAATATCTGATTTTCTCAACGTCGATTCTACAATACAGCGCAATCGATTTTTACAAATTCCGCCACGTCGCGGGAGTCGCGGTTTTTGAAAATGTCTCCTCCGTATCGGCGGTGAAATTGAAAAATTTAAATTCGAAGAGTCGAATTCTACTGTTGACGCACGATATTTTAACGAGTGAATCGGCGAATATTTTGGACGACAAGATTCGGTAAGTGGGCGAATTTATTTATTTATTTTTTTTTTTTTTTTGACGGTGGAAATTAATTCGCAGAAAGCGAATTTCTTTAATAGATTTATTCATTATTGTAGCGATTTCTCAATCAGGCCGTTGAACGTGCCTGAATATTTATGGATTAACGTGCACGAAGGGAATGAAACGGTATTCGCTTACGACAGAAACGTGAAAAAGCTAGTTACGATTGATCGTGAGCTGGCTGTAGATTATTTAAAGGTCTGTATGAATGTGTTTAATGTAGAATAGGAATATGTTAAGAGTTGAAGGTGTAAATAATATAAATATTTTAAATTTTATTTCTAAATGCCAACACGATAGCGGAAATTTCCAACCTAATTCAATCAGCCGGTATCTAATAATTAAGAACTATCGAAATAATGAAATCAGTCGTAATAAAAAGAAATCGAATTCTAAATTGGTCTATAGCTATATATCTGTAACTATAAAAAATAATAGAAGAAAAAATTTAAAAAACACACCAACAAAAAAAAAAAAAAAAAATGTATTGATAGGTATATTATCAAGTAAAAAAAAAATCATTCCAATGCAAGTTCTCCCCAAAGATTGAATTTTCCAATCTATAAAAAAATTATATCAAATTTTAATAAAAACAACCATTTAGAAACGTAAAAATTCAGAGAAAAATCGATCGGCTAATTTATCTATGGAAATTGCCTCTCAAATTAACCTATAATTGATGAAGCAGAATTATTTTCAGGAAACCCCAAGATCTAGGAAAGTACCGAATTTTCGCGGAGAAAACGTGATTGTTGCAGTTGGGAACGGTTCGATTTTCGCCTACTTGGAAAAAGCGGACAACGGGAGCGAAACAGTTGGTGAATAATAAAATATAAATTTAACACATTTTTAAAAATTACACGCTCATATTTATATTAATTGATTTTCCCTTATCGCGATGTTTCAGATTTTTTCGACGGCTACGAGCTTCGTTTGTTGGTAGAAGCTCTTGAAATGATGAACTTGAGAATAACATTCCGCCCAATAGTTTGGGATTTATTGCCGTCGATTCCGGAAGTCAAAGGTCTTGTGCCATCAATTTTGGGCGATGTTTTGAAACATAATAGCGACATTGGCTCCGCCGGATTATTCCTAAGGGCATTGGATAACTTGATTGAAAGTACTGTGCCGTGGGGTCCTGCTTGTGTGAGGTTGGAATACATCGCATTAATTTTTAACCGAATTCAATAGGAAAATGTTCGTATGGTTAAGTTGGAGAATTTTTCTGACGAAACTATTAAAAATACGTTATTGAAATTTTCACCAAAAATCAATCTTGGCCTGACAAAAGGTCCAAATGTTTAGCCAAATCGCTATCCCAATTTTGAGGGTCTTTTTAAGGGGTTTTAGGGGGAGAAAATTAGTTTTTTTCGAACATTTTCAGGACAAAGATGTGTTTGGTATACATTTCTATAGATTTTTGGACGCTGAATCAAATGAGACTATAACGGAGTCAATAGCTTTATTGGTTCTTGAGTTAAAGCAGCTTTAGTGTAGAATTTTCGAGATTTTAAGAAGTTTGGGTGTAACCCGGGCGTAGTCCGCTGGCGATCACCTTCAGTGAGTGTAATAGGATTGGTTTTTTGGTTTATTATTATAACACTAAGAGCTGAGCGCCCCTGGCGGCTTCGCACCCTAACCCCGTCAGGGGGCTCCGCCCCACACGGCCCCCGGCGCGTCCGGTCGGAGGGGCTGCGCCCCTTCTGCTGTGCCTTCCTCTAGTTGGGTCTTCCAGTTGGGCTGTTATCCTTTTCACTACTATATAGTAGTTTATTTCTGTATGGAGAGGTATAATGTATAGTTTTCATAGTAGTTACTATTTTGGCAGGTAGGTGGTGGTGTTTTCATGTACTTCGTATCATAAAGTATTGGAATTTCAACTTTTGCAAAGTTTTAGAAGAGATAGGCGCTCCAACTTTTAAGTTTTCCGAGATTTGTAACTTGCACAGTGGATAACTGTAACAAAAATTCATCAATTCCTATGTTTTATAATACCAAATGTTAGCTAATTTAATCGACCACATTTCCGCCATGTAATGTACCTATCCATTTTTCAACCGTTTATGCGGTATTCATCAATATTGGTGCAAGAATACGAAAATATCACATTCTTCAACTTTAAACATTTTTTTCATCATTTTAGAGCAAAAGAAACAAAGAATGAATCATATATAATTGATATACACATCATCAACTATCATAATGCTGAATTTGAGCGGAATCGAAGTCAAAAAAGTTTTCACGAAAAATCCAAGGGGTACCCCTGCGATTTTTATCAACCGATCAGTTAACGATTTTTTACTCGTCTTCCAGTACAGATAAAAATCTGAAATTTTCAGGAAAGTTGTATCTTATCAAGATGTATTTTTGTGATTTTTTTCAATTCTCGAAAAAATCCGCAAGTGGTCCAAAAAAATCGGTTTTTAAACCCTCGAAAATTGGACTTTAACCGTGCTTTTCGGGGTCAAAATTCATGTGAATCAATTGTTTTATTATGCAGGAGTCTTCATTTGAACGCCTTACAGACGTACATAGCAAAAAGTTCGGTGGGAAAAATTCAAACAGAGCCACAGAAATTATTTTCTGTATATCGAGTTTTTCGCCGGCCGATATTTCGAGCTCGGCTAAACTGAAAAATTAAACTTTTGTTTTCAATGATTTTGAAAGCTAATTTTACAGGAAATTTAACGCTGAATCCGAATTTGACGTCAAAACGACGGAAATTCGACGAAAACTATTAGTTTTTTCCAGTTTTAGTACTACACCGATTTCATGTTTTTCTACTTTAAACCTTCTTTTCATTATTTTAGTGCAAAGAAACGAAGAACGAAGCATATATTATTGATATACACATCATCAACTATCATTATGCTGAATTTGAGCGAAATCGAAGTCAAAAAAGTTTTCACGAAAAATCCAAGGGGTACCCCTGCGATTTTTATCAACCGATCGGTTAACGATTTTTTACTCGTCTTTCAGTACAGATAAAAATCTGAAATTTTCAGGAAAGTTGTATCTTACCAAGATGTATTTTTGTGATTTTTTTCAATTCTCGGAAAAATTCGCAAGTGGTCCAAAAAAATCGGTTTTTAAACCCTCGAAAATTGGACTTTAACCGTGCTTTTCGGGGTCAAAATTCATGTGAATCAATTGTTTTATTATGCAGGAGTCTTCATTTGAATGCGTTACAGACGTACAGAGCAAAAAATTCGGTGGAAAAAATTCAAACAGAGCCACAGAAATTATTTTCTGTATATCGAGTTTTTCGCCGGCCGATATTTCGAGCTCGGCTAAACTGAAAAATTAAACTTTTGTTTTTAATGATTTTGAAAGCCAATTTTACAGGAAATTTAACGCTGAATCCGAATTTGACGTCAAAACGACGGAAATTTGACGACAACGATAAGTTTTTACTCATTTTAGTACTACGCCGCTCTTGATAAATTTTTCAACTTTGAAAATTCGTTGCAAATACTTACAGGGTTGTTCAATATTACTTTCTTACTCATTATTACAGAAAATTAGACGCAGAATTCGAATTTCTAGTGAAAAAAATCATCATGACAAACTCATCACTTCCTTATTGTTGGAATATCCCATTCGCATCTAATTTTGTTCACATTCGCATCAAATCTGCGCCACAACCGTATCACATCAATCCATGTGTCGTAATTATCATCATATATTATACTTTGTAGATACTTAGTTCCTCGGCCGAAGGTTTTGAACGCCAGCAGCCAAGTGTTCATGAAAGTGTTCGATCCTAAACTTTGGTGGGCCCTTGCTGCTACAATTCTCTCGATATCAATTGTCACCACTCTCCTGGTGAAGATCAACAAGAGCAGAAACGATGCAAGTAAGTAAATATTCTAATTTAGCACTGTCCTGAATACCAGCTCTCGATTCTGACCAGGTCCTTTCATATGAATTACTTCAGGTGTGGATGGTGGGAAATGCCTGATATTCCTTCTATTCGCCAGCAAAAGACTGCAATTAATCCAGAGGAAAAAAACCTGGCAGTTTAATAACATAATGGAAAAATTTTACAGGCATTGAAACATAATTTTCTCAGATGCCACCGAGCTGACATTAGGATCTGTCGAACCAGGCCAAATGTTATACGCAGCCGCTTCATAGGAAATCAACTGATTGAATGGAAATTAGGTAACGCTTGTGTGCCTTGGCAGATATTGGCGTCCAAGATATGCTCCAATGATGCTGACCATGCAACTCATTCCTAGCTTAGCATAGCTGTTTTAAATTGGAGACATAAGCTTCCAGTTGCCATAATTTTGACACATTTTGCTTCAAATGCGTCATGCTGGATGTTAGCTTCTTGGCATGCCTAGCAAGAACCACCCCAATAATTTTCCCCACCTCATGGTCCCTCATGGGTCTCATGGTGGGTATCAGTCTTCTGGTACGACATCTGCAGCAAAGTGGCACGCCATGGAATGTAAGGAAACAATAATTCACCAGAATCTTCTTGATACGGACTTGACTCCAACGAGTAAGGGACAAGTTCGTCTCCTTAAATGCTCTAGACCCACGTTGATTTTCATTGATAGATTATGCTTTTGCTACCGTGTATTCAAAACGAGGGCAGTCTGATTATTGTGCAGAAAGTATGGGTGTAAGGAGCTCAGCGGTGTCTTGAGCTCGCAATATAGTAATTGTGGTCTTGAGATTATCCATTGAGGAGGATTGTCCTGGAGCAATGTTTGGAAGGAATCGGCTGGTAGGCGAGTATTGGCCCTGTGTTAGTCTGGAGCAACTCTTCGTTCTCTGCAGTGATTTTCTAGCGCATGGATTACATCCAAGCAAATTTTGAAGCCTTTCAACCCATGCATTTCTGCAACCTTTGCTTGTGATTTTGCATTAAAATCTAGACGATTCTCCGTTTCAGACTATGGAAACGTCCTATACAGCGTGTTATGGACGACGATGCATTTCCTTCAGCTATACAATCCTCCAAGGGAAACGTACGCGCGTTCATTGTTTCCACTGCTTTTGTCTTGGGGTCTTTTCGGTTATATGGTTACATCAATTTACAGCAGCGAATTGGGAGCCAGGGC
Source organism: Tupiocoris notatus (assembly GCA_037159825.1). Lineage (NCBI taxonomy): Eukaryota > Metazoa > Arthropoda > Insecta > Hemiptera > Miridae > Tupiocoris > Tupiocoris notatus. The sequence goes on along the minus strand of JASJUZ010000623.1, from coordinate 1,932,868 downwards.
GACCAAACCGTTTTATACCGAGAAGATTCAAACTGAGAGGCAATTCCTCAGCCATAGCTACTATTGGTGGACTGGTTTGACGTCCAACTGGGATGTACTTTTCGACATGGTAAGATTAACTTGGTGCTGTTCAGCGAATTCTCTTCCCTCGATCCTGTCGATCGACTATCCCGATTTCTTATAGTTTTTCACGTTGAGTTCTGTTGTAGAGTGACCCGATCGTCAGAAAATGGACCACGGAGTATTACACCTCCTCAATGGAAGAGCGGTATGAGAAAATAAGGCAGCAGAAGTTTGTCATGATGGGTTTTACGAAAGGCCGCATTTTCCATTTTGGGGCCGATCCGGTAGTTCCTAGTGAGCTCACGGATGATTACGAAGTTGCAGATACTTGCGCCTTGCAGAAATATATCGGGTGAGCTGATTTCTCGACCATCCTATGCACAGTTTATTTTATTTAGGAGAACCTCATAGGTTTTCTTTTCCTCTGTCGTCTCCTGCACCAACTAACAAGTTCTCAACTACTTATTCATTCCTCTCTGTTCCCTCTCTTGAGCGTTTTGGAATTTTTGCAAATGGCTAGGTCTCGCTATGGCTAGTTTGGGCTGGTTAGGTCTGGTTTGGGCTAGTTACGTCCGGTTAGGGCTGGTTTGGGCTTGTTTTAGGGCTCGTTAGGGCAGGATAGGTGCGGTTGAGTCTGGTAAAGGCTGGTTAGATCTAGTTGCGGCTGGCTAGATCTAGTTAGGGCTTTTTAGTTGGAGATAGGTCTGGATTATCGTAGAATGTCAAGTTTAATTATCGATGAGGGCGTGAAATGTCATGTATATTTCTAGAATAATGTTCCCCACTGGCTCGCCCTTCGTCGACGGGGTCAATTTAATATTCGGACGCCTGATTTCGGCCGGTTTATACGAAAAGTACGAGTATGAGATGGTCTTCGGCAGTCCTCGGCTATTGGCGATGATTCCGAAAAATGTCTTCACTAAGACGAGCGATATATTCAGCAACGCGGAATTTTTGGTGTTGCCGATATCAGTAAGTAAACACTTTTCGTTGTTCAGATCAGAAATAGAGAACAGATTTATGTGAAATTAGTGTTGAAAGAATTATACTCTTCGCATGAGCTTGTAAATTGTATTTTGTTATTATTCTGAGAAAGTTCTGACGGATATTTTTTATTCAAGGTACTCTACGGGCCGTTGATGTTCCTTTTAATCGGCCACGTGATTTCCTTCTCTGTATTTTGTATATTTGAAATCGGCGCTGGGAAATTATTAATTAAAAGGAAGAGAAGAGCGGCCAATATCAACGTTTTTCGACATCGTGTGCAAAGTTTCATCTACCTGGATTAATAACAAGCTCTCTAGCTAAATTAGACTCCGTACGGTAGTTGAAATTTTATTGTGTATGCGTTCAATAAATTTACAAAAACCGATCAATCGTTAACGTTGAAGCCTCGAGTTTATGAACTCGTTAAAACATTCGTTCCGTCCTTTAGTCAATGCATTGTTTCGACAGATTTAATAATTCACCCGTCCACCGAGCCGTTGCTCAATTTGTGCGTTCGATAATATCAGTTATTGGGGAAACTAGCGTTTTCCGGGAATGGAAACAGAGCAGTCAGATTGCATCGACGGTTTAATAACATGGCGTGCGCGAAATCAGTGGAACAGTGGCCAATTCTCTTGATAACTACTTCTAGCTTTACATTTATCATCATGTATGGAGGAAATGGAAGCCCAAGGTTTTCCAAGTGGCTTGACATAGTGTAGGAAGCTGTCCAACCTCATTGTTCGCATCTAGAAATGATTTTCAACTGTATCTTGCCAAGGAAAGTAAGCTCTTCAAGTTGGGCCATTTTCGTCGTAAAATATTCAACCAAGTTTGTCAATATTCAGGATTTCCGATATCTAGCAGTTCATAACTCCGGCTATTCATTTATTGACACTATTAATCAACGTATTCCATAGAGTCGTAGTATTGTTGATATCCAATATCAGCACAGTAAAGTTGCCAGCTTTGGAGTTTTTTATGCCCATTCCGAAGACCAAAGTAATCTTATGTATGACTGCATAGCAACTAGTCTTAACACCGATGAGGTGAGATTTTATCGTTTTGCGATTCGGAAAATATTTATTTGCCTTACAGCTCTGCAACCACAATCGGTTAATTAAAAAAAGTGCATTCAAATAAAGATTATATGATTTTATAATTAATCGAAACTGCAAAAGTCGAATCAGAGGGCATTATTTCCTTAGACAGGATGAGAAAATTTGCCATTTTGAGAGTATAAGAATCCTCGACGATAAATAAAATAATTTCTATATTTCCTATTCCTTGTCGTATTTAAAGCGTCGAAATTCCTGTGGATACTTCATAACGAAGGATTTCGACTGACGATGGACGAAAATAGGCAACTTTCTTCACCGAATACGACAAAGAGGTGTTGAGATTCCAAGTGAGTAATTAATTTGTCCTTTGTTTCTAGTTAGCATTTCGATAATGAAGAAACTTGATTAAAAAGAATGGCTTTTCAATATTTAAAAAAAAAAAAAAAAAAAAAAAAAAAAAAAAAAAAAAAAAATTGAAAATGCGATTCTCAGATGTCATTATTTTCAAAATAAAAAACTACTAAAAATCCCCTGTTGGCTGGAATAAGTTCCGAAATTGACCCTCGATGTTTTGCTGTACGAGTCTCGTACACTTCGAGCTACAACCCGAGATGCCTTTATGTTTGGCGGGTTGGTCCCGAAAATAGCGAAGGAGCTTACGAGGCCCTGGATTTCGTCTTCTTTCAATAGTCTCCTTGTTGTTAGGATCTAAACGATACCGTCTACATTCTACGGCAAGAAAATCACTGTACTTCAACCACTCTTGTATTTGGAAGCATCGTCCAAACGAAATGGATCGCCGCTGTGTGAGTAACAAAGGGCATTTATAATCAGTTCGATACTGATAACTGATATTGATCATTGAAACCTTAAGGGAGTGTCAATAGTATACGGTATCAGTTATAACTATCGACAAAGTATCAGTTGTTAGTTATCAGATATCAAGAAAGAATAAAAATGAATCTGTTTTATGGCAATCTTGTGCTATGTTTTAACGGAAGGAGAATAATTTTGCGCCGATGACCTGTATTTTTTAAATTTATTTATTATACAAACACGGGCAACTAGGCACAATTAAAACTCAATATAGTTTGCTAAATTCTAGAACGACACATACAAAAAATACAAAATGCGCGACGGGGTAACAATTTTCTGTCCGGCAGTTTTTCAATATAACAATAAACCTACTATCACAATAATTTCTTTAACCTACCTATACTATGGTAGAACGGGTCAAAACTTTTCTCCATACAGATTTAGTTTATGACTCTTTGTCCCCGATGAAGGGGATTGTTCAAAAGATAATTCGTGGACGTGGTGGGTATGTAGAATTGTACGCATGATCGAGTGCTGTAGTTAGAAGTATGGAAACAAATGACAAATGACAAATGATTTCATTAGGTAATTTGTATACATTGAAAATACGAATAATTTTAATTAGATATTATCAATAGAGAGAGATAAATTTAGGTTAGAATAAAATCAAAACTCCACGCTATCGATTACGCCAGTATTTCTTACCATTTTTCCTGGTCAAAGGTTATTGGAGTATAAAAAAAATTATGTATTAAAAATAGTTACATAAGCGTTACAATTTATGAGCGGAAAATAATCAGTTTTCCTAGCCGGCTCTAAGCAATTTGTTTTTTAGAACGGTCACTCCAATCTTCTTCCGATGAATATAAATCTGCGCAAATTTCGGAGCACCTATTATGTACACTTGATAGTATCAGACATTCGATAAATCGGCTTTCGAGGGTCTAACATGAAATCAATTGTTATCGGGAATAACGGGGAATAAACGTCCGTTCGATGCTTCGAGAATAATGATAGCTCGTTCCGAGTGACTCAGACTTGAAGCACACTTAGCATTGTTTTGAGGAAACAGCGCACTAACTGCTGAGTCTTATTCTCTCGTAAGGTTTTCCCTGTTGGCGATCGATCGAAAATGAAAAATGCTCACCAATTCGAGCGATTTTTCCTGTCAGGTATGTTTCTATTTATTGAAATTATCAAATCTAAAATTTCGTAAAATATTAAGAAATTATTTTAATATTTCTGCATCAGGATTTTCCGTCGATTCCGGGCGTCCTTTCCGCATTATTGGCGCCTATGTCAGCAGTTGGGGTTTGGTCGGATAATCCAACTTCGACTATTAGAGATCAAATACCGTTTATCGCTCCGGTTATTCAGTTTAACGACACCGTTAATCTCAACGTATTCCATCGGCTCGTAGTATTGCTGATATTTTCCAACATAAGCACGGTCGTGTGGCCAAATTTCGAACCGTTCTTGCCGAGTCCGAAAACGAAAATAATCCTTTACAGCAATGACTGCGAATCGAATTTCGACAAGGTGAGAACCGATTTTTATTAAGGGTAGAAATGATTTTTTAACCGACTTCAAAAAAGGAGGAGGTTACTATGGTCGTCTAGCGGGATTTTTTTTTTTTTTTTTTCGGTATGTGTTGTCCACCGGCGTTCAGCTCCTGTACGTCCGATCGGGTTACTTTTTTTTTTGTTTGAAAGGGTTACTATCCAGGTAGGTCCCATAATTTTTTCAATTGAGTCCATCCAGTAGTTACGTCTCCAGACGCGGAGAAACGCCGGAAAACGTGATTTTCGCGAAAAAAGGAAGTTTTGACTTTGCAAGCTTATAACTTCTAGAATACTTGCTCGATTGTTTTGTTTCTGGTGTCATTTTGTTCATAATTTATCTGCCTACAAGGGCCTAGCTTCAATTTTTAGTTCGGCATTCTAGTATAGCGTGTAGAGAAGAAAGTGTAACAAAAAACGTGATGCCAATTTTCACTTTTTTGAGGTTTTTCGAGCACCGTTCCCAACCACGTCGAGAAAAAAAATATGAACACTATTGCCATTGAAAGCACTTAGCTAGAGCTTTCTAACGATGGTAAAAAATCAAGTTTAGGTGGCATAATAAGGGAGCAATCAATGTTTTAATGGACCTGTGTTTGAGACCTCATAACTTCCAAACAAAAACTGTTTTTCCATCGTTTTTAAACTTAAATTGTTCAAATTTGAGTCTAGTTTACGTGATTCAAATTTGGTGTTGATTGGACTAAAATTAGATACTTTTTAGGCCGTATTTCTAAAAAATTTGTTTCAAAATCACGTTTTTTGGACTATTTATGCTTGTAGAAAAAAAACTACGTTAGTCATAGCATTCTCGTTAGAAGATTTGAATTCAGCGTTAAATTTTCAATAAATAACATGGTTTTGAAGGCCAAATAACTCCATTTTAATGCACAAACGTTTGGCGAATTTCTGAAATTTGGTTCGGATTCTCTCATTCAGTGTGAATACGGATACGCTTCAGGAAATCATCACTCTATTATCGTTAGAGAAATAAAGAACGAGTGAATTGGTGCAATTCAGTAACGAGCAATGGTGTAGACAATTATTTGAGTTTTGTAAGGTGTATCAATGGGATCAAAGTATCCGGTATGTTGACCAAGAGACCCAAATCAGTGGATGGATTATTCCAAACGTTCAAACTCACTCTCAATCAACATAATAACATTGAAAATAGTTAGGTAATCATTATACTTTAGAACTTCAACGTTCAACGGACTTATGAATTGAGTTTGGACGGTTAGTAGTAAGTGACAAGAACACAATAATGAAAGCTTGGGGAAATTCTGTAGAGCTGTCCATAATTGTAAGTCACTAAAAAGAGAAAAATAAAAAAAACTTTTTTAAAAAAAAACCGACTTCAAAAAGTTTGTCTATAAAATACACTCTGAAAAGGAAAAAATAACAAAAATGTCCCAACTTCGCAGCAACTCATTCGCCAACTACACATTTTAAGGACTACTTTACTACTCGTATTGACCTGACCACTTCCTGATTGATTGGATCACCTTCCCTAATAATATAAAAATTACTATTTCTCATTTCCCAAATGATTAAAAGATTTTCCTTTCACCTCTGAATTGCCTCCAGATTGATCATCTTTTGGAGTCGGCGCCTCTCTTATATTGTATTGGAGAAGCCTATAGATTCCGAATTAGTAAGAATAAAAATATCATGAGTTTTTACGATTCTTGAACAGAGCACATCAGCATTTATGAGAACTGATTATTAACAATATCGATATGAAGATGACTATTCACGCCTTTTCCTAAAAACCATTTCAGATTTCTCTAAGAATCTTCACGTCCAGACCCAGACTTATTACCTGGAACCTACTAATTTATCGTGAATTCTTAATATTCATTTGTAACCATCGGTTATTTTGCCAGAGAGGCGCCGACTCCAAAAGATGATCAATCTGGAGGCAATTCAGAGGTGAAAGGAAAATCTTTTAATCATTTGGGAAATGAGAAATAGTAATTTTTATATTATTAGGGAAGGTGATCCAATCAATCAGGAAGTGGTCAGGTCAATACGAGTAGTAAAGTAGTCCTTAAAATGTGTAGTTGGCGAATGAGTTGCTGCGAAGTTGGGACATTTTTGTTATTTTTTCCTTTTCAGAGTGTATTTTATAGACAAACTTTTTGAAGTCGGTTTTTTTTTTTTTAAAGTTTTTTTTTTATGAATGATTTCTTTATTTCGAGTAGAAATTATTCTAAAGATAAGAATACATATTTGTGCAAAATAATAATGAAATATTCACCTTCGTCTTGAATACTTTTAAACAACGCTGAAAACGAAATGAAGAGAGAAAGATAGAGAGAGGTTTTGATTTATTGATATTTATCAAACAAACAAAATTAGGACCATAATAGGATTTATATGATAATTATACAGAAAATTGCTCCACTGCGTCGACACAATTTGCAAAATAAAATAATCAGCTCTTCTAACATAGTATCTAGGTAAATAATAATACAGTAAAACAAAACTTCTCCAAATAAATCACGATAATAAATTTGAAAAAAATATTTTAAGGCAAATTGGTACAAATTAACGGCAATCCTCAATTAATATTGGTTTGCAGGACTTTCTTTAATTTGCCTTGAGCATAAACCATAATCAATTCGAAGGGACCGAACCAAACCAATTTTAACAGTTCTTGGAAAATCATAAGTTATTTTCCGTAACTGATGCTACGAACATTTCTACGAACGTTTGATACGTATGATTTTTCCAACTCAAATCTGAAACACTGTGATGCCAAGGCATTTATACTCGAGCGCACGGTCGATATGGAATTTGACGTTAGCAAAAATCCTCCTGTTACCTATGAGCATTGCCTTGCATTTATTTTCATTATTCTTCATACCAATAGCGCGAGCAATTGCAATTAGTTGACTCGACTTTTTTTGGTGTCAGAATTTGACGGAAAAACTGCGACTATTCAGCGCGTCGAAATTTTTGTGGGTCATTCATTGTTACGAAGTGCAACTATTCGCTTTTAATGAGGAGAACGAACTGGAAGAAACGGACTACGAAAATGCCACGTTAGTACTGAAAGTAAGTGATGGCGATTTATTTTTACTCAAAAATACGTTGGAAATTGAAGTACTGGGATCGTCTGAAACGTCAAATTGCAACAGGCAATGAGGAATGAAATTTCATAGTAGGTTCACTCAGAGAATTTTTCTGAAGTAGTTTCAGTTTCTAATTCGACGAACTTTGTCGAAAAATTGTGCTCCCCATAATTTACAAAATGACGTATTTGGATTTTGGATGAGAAACAGTACTACAGATATATAGGGCTAAATTTTATTAATTTTGATTATTACAGGCCATAGTTCCAATGTTTGTTACAGGGTGTGACGCCTGATTTTCATCGTCAGGGTCACACAACTTATTTAAATTAAATCACGCCACTCAAATCAGCTATAAATTAAAATAAAATTGGATGAATTATATTAGTTCAGTAGAGATTCGTTATCGAGGTTGTACTTCGGCAGGGTTACAGTATAATATTTATCTTAGGGTCCGTTTATAAATCGTAGATAAAGTCCAAAAAATCCTGAGAGCTGTTTTCTCGAGAGCGAGTGTACGATAACATTTTGGTAACTGTAGTAAGATATTAAATTTATCTGCGAACGGTAGCGCACCTTTAATATACACTGAATTTCAATGCGCAGGATTCACCGAGGATGAAAAACATTCCAAATTTCCAAGGCAAGGAAATCAACATAGGAGTGTTCAATAATTCAATATTTTCCTACACTTTGGAATCGACGAATGGAACAAGTGAGCAAGAGGATTTATATAGAAACATCCGAAGCTATTTTTAGATTTTATTACGTTTAGAAAATTAATTAAAAACCAATAATACTCTATTTCAGTAATTGTGGACGGCTTTCAAGCGCTTTTATTAGTTGACGCCTGCCGTCTGATGAATTTAACGACCGTAATTCATCCGGTCGTTTTCACGCAAAAAAGTTTAAAAGGCGGTACCCCAGTGCCGTCACTTTTACTCGATTTGTTGGAGCAAAAAACCGACGCCGTCGCCAGCGGTTTGTTCATGAGGTTGATTTTCGCCGACATTCTAGGCATGACTTATCCGTGGGAAGCGATATGCGTCAGGTAAGAGGTGAAAAAAATTTTGAAATTGCCGCAACAGTGGTTTATTATTCTTTTGCTTCGATAATTATGTAAGATGGCCATCAATTTGTGATAGTAATTATTACGAACATTGGTACAAAACTATAAGGGACAACTCTGTGGAAATTATTGTAATTTGAATAATTTTTCTTTTTCTTAATTTCCAAATTAGAAGCTAAATTATTATTCTTCTACCGGTGCATCTGGATAGAGACTTTGACATGTATTGTACCGAGTATAGAACGATTTTTATAGCTCCTTAAATTGTCGAATGCCGAATTTCTGGAAATCTCGAAAATTCTACAGCAAAGCTGCGGTATTGCATTGGCCCCCGCGATGGCCTCGTCGGATTCAGCGTTCAAAAATTTGTAGAAATTGACACCAACCACATCTTTGTTCAAAAAACCTTCGAAAATATGAATTTGTCCCCTTTTGAAAACCCCAAAAAATACCCTAAAAATTGAGGTAGCGATTTCACTTAAGAATGGAGCCAAGATTGATTTTTGTCAAAATTTCAATGATGTAGCTTTTATCGTTTTTTTTTTTTTTTTTTCAAGAAAAGTATTCATGGCGTATGGAGTACGGACAGAAATTTTTTTAATCGATATTCGGATTCTACATTCCTTGAAACGAACAACTTCAAATTTTGAGGGGGTAGGCATTTACTTATGAGCAATTGCAATGGTTTATAATTGAATAATAAACCAAAAATAAAATAAACTTTTAGTAGAGACAAACACGTAGATACAATATTTACGTATCACACAAATTGTGACCTAATCTATTTCCCTTGAAAATGGAAATGAAAAAAGTTAGTATTATATCATTATTTTTTCTCTCTAATCCGTCCTTATTCCCTTTCGCAGGTACCTCGTCCCACGTCCAGTATTGCTCAATTCGAAAAGCGAAGTGTTCGGAAACGTGTTCAGCATGGAAATATGGATCGCCCTTGGAATCTCGCTCGTACTTGTATCAATAGCGGCCAGTATTGTAGCTACACTGCAGCGCAGTCCGGAACAAAGCCGTAAGACGTATTCTGTAAATTCGTTTTTATGAAAACCGTAAAATGATCCTCAGGTTATATTTTTCAAAATGCGAATTTTATAAAATCTTACAGACTGAAGTCAATAAAAAAAATTCTGGGGTTAGCCAATCTGAGCACATTTTGATCACTTACTATAGAACTCGTTACATTTACGTCCAATCGTTTCATGATTGTGCGAGTGTAAATTTTCTGCATAAAAGTTAATCAATACATTGGTGAAGGTTTCAGAAACGTATTCTACAATATCATGTGGATGTTGCTGGATTTGCTGCAAATGTACAGTCCGTCGAGAGCTGAATACAATCGAGGTTTAGTGCCTATACTTGTAGCTTGGGGGTGGTTCAGTTTCATTATTACGGCGGTTTACAACAGCGAATTGGCCGCTTCGCTAACGAATCCGTTTTTCTCGGAAAAAATACAGACGGAAAAACAATTCGTTCAACACGGATATTCGTGGGGCTCTAGCGTTTATATTCAAAGGGATCTCATCTTCGATATGGTAAGAAAATTAATTAAATGTAACGACAAAAAATTGTAAATTATGTTTACATTCGACACTAAATTTATATTTAGGGTGAATCACCTACTGAAAATACACTTTTGTTGAAAATTAGCGAAAGTAAGTCCTGGTGCATCATTATGACCTATTATTTATACCAGAAAATCTTTTTCAGAGCGATCCTTACATAAATTTGTGGGCGACTGATTATTGTATTGACGAGAAAGAGGGCGATCGAGAAAAAAATATGAAAAAAGGCCGCTACGTTGTAATCGGTTACAGTTACAATAATATTTTCTATTTCATTTTGGACCAGAAAAGTCCACCGGACGATGTCACTGCAGATTACGAGGTGGCCGATCATTGTGCCATGCAAAAACTATCCGGGTACTTTTACTAACATAATAAAAAACTGGTTATATAGGAATTTCGACCTATACGCGAAAGAAACCTCTACTAGTTCATCTTGATAAATCATCTTATAAATCTGATAAATATCATCTTATAAATCTTCATAAATAAATCGATTATAATACGATTAAGAATATAATTTTTGCTTAGAATTTAAGACAAGAAAATAATAATTCTCATGATTCCATTCTAAATCCCCATAATCCATAATTCATCTACGAAATTAAAAACCAAATACTATCAATAAGATTTCACTCGACTCTTCAATATAGGCTAAAAGGAGATTTTTTTCAAACCCTTAATTTTTATTTCACAGCGTATATTTCTCGCCTGGCTCTCCGTACGCGGAAGGAGTTAACCTTATTTATGGAAGACTAATGTCGGCTGGAATTCTACAAAAATTAGAATACGAATATACGATGCGCAGCTCGTTACTTCTTCAGCACGTTCCCACAAACGTTTTTATAAGGTCGCAGGATGGTCCGAATATAGTGACTTTCTCTCAACTACCCTTGACGGTGATAATGAATTATTTTATAAAAATTAAAGCTAACAGGAGTTACAAAAAAAAAAAAAAAAAAAAAAAAAAATGATGGCAGTGATAACAATTGAGGTGGTATTAAAAACCATTGTTTTCCAGATATTCTACGGGCCAATCCAAACCCTCTTTCTTGGATACGCGGCCGCTGCCGTCGTGTTTTGCGTTTTCGAAGTTGCTAAAAGTAAATGGGATCTCAAAAAGGCCAGATTGAAAAAGCAGCAAACCCTTTCCAACCGCAAATTGCAACCGAAATACGTCAATTATGAAGAATCGGTTTTGCCTAGTGGCAGTCGAGTGTTGAGGTTCAACGGAAGGAGAATAATTTTACGCCGATGACGTGTATATTTTGTGTATCGATTAAAAATACTCCAAAAGTTGAACATTATTTTGAGTTTTCTGTAGAGAAGGATGAATTCAGCTTCAAATAAATTCTCTCACACTCTTTTTACCGCATTTCATCAACGAACATGAAGAATTCAGATAAATAAATAATGCTTAATAAATCAATGTAATTATTTACGGAAATAAACCAATGTAATTATGTATGGAAATAAATGTAATTATTTATGGGAATAAACCGATGCAATTATGTATGGAAATAAATGTAATTATTTACGGAAATAAACCAATGTAATCATTTATCGAAATAAACCAATGAATTCATGGAAATTCATTTATATTTTACAGGCATTTTGTCGATACTTACACTGTATGTAACGTGATTTGTTCAACTTGAGAAAGAATAGGCCAAGCGATTGAGACAATAATTTTTTATGCAGCATTTTCATCATAATTTCATTTTATTGCAGTAGGATATTAAGATCAATTTGAAAAATATTACGCTAATTGACAAAAATACATGATTGAAATACAATACAGTCACATTCGCAAAATCGCTAATTCGACTTATACTGATCAAATAGAGATAAATTGCTGTAATAAATCTCGATGCCAAAGAACTAAAGGAAACGTAGGAGCGCTATTACTATGTAACATCGGTTCTTTCATAATATATCGAATTATCTCAATCAAACGGTTGAATGGTATAACAGCAGTTGACCAGTTTCTCAATAACTTCGTCAAATACGAAACAATAATGTACAACTGATTCGACTGACGATCCTGCACGGTGGAACAATTTCTCACACACACACCTGAAACTTTGCTCACCTAATTTTGAAATTACAAAGGTTGCAGCAAGGATCAGGCGATGCGTGGAAATAGGAGATTTTTTCACGACGTTGAACCAATCGATGAAACACAGTAGAATACACCTTCGGCTACAAACACACCTGAAACTTTGCTCATCTGGAATTGACAGGCTGAGCAACGATCCAGGCGTGCTCGTAACAAGGAATCGTACGAAGATCGAGTTGGTGGAAATCTGAAGAAAAAAGATTCAGATTAGAAAAAAATTTTACTGAGAGATTAATTGCAGGCAAAACGGAATAGGCGAGTTTCCTTGCTTTTCCCAGTAATTGGAATATTGAGCGGTTTCAACTTTTTCAAGGTATTGTAATTTATTATGATTATTTTTCAAACGTAATTTTCTACTTTAATTTTTTTCTGTAGGTTGAGGGGGAGAACAACGAGGCGACCTCTTCTCCATTTTTTAATTCAGCCGAGTACTTTCGCCCGTTCGGGCTTCTTCAGGGCATTATAGGACCAAGGGTACCTATGGCCCCATATAGGACCTATGGGCCATAGGTACCCTTGGTCCTATAATGCCCTGAAGAAGCCCGAACGGGCGAAAGTGCTCGGCCAGCTAATAAAGAATTGGAGAATGAGTCGCCTGGTTTTTCTCCACCTCACAACCCCCGGACAGAAATACTTTAATTTTGCTAGAGATAGGGAAATATTCGCCAGGTCTTACCCTGAAGCGTTCTGACGTCAGGAAGTTACGAAATCTATTCAATACAAGCTATAGCCTCAATCAAAGCCATCAATAACTAGAAACAGAATTGACGCGAGGCAACTAAGAGCGGAATACGAACGAAGCGGAAAATAATCGGTTTGTCGAGTATAAAGGGCGCATTAAATATTCATTACTCGATTGAACCTCAAGATGCAATGTTATGCTGATGGCTAAAAGGCTTGGGCCATTGTTCAGTTCAAATATTGTACTGCGGTGGCCGTGAAGAATGACCGATCAGCAGAACGCGCACTGCTTGGAAGTCATCCATCTCCTCCTTCGTCCTTCGACGGTTTCCTCATCGTTCGAAATAGATTCGGTGACGGGAGGACGAACATGAGGAAACGAGACGAGAGGATAAGGAGCTCCACGGGGATTGAAAAGGATGGAAAGATGTCAGAGCGCCACTGTTTACCAAAGGGTTCAGCCGAGCCTCGACCTTTCAGTCCTCCCATACGTTCCCTCCTCGCATCCCTTATGCCTACACGTCAGCGGGATTGACGGAGATCAAGAGGGATTGTGGCTGGCATGGTCTGACTAGAGAGCGAGAGAGATCTTGCTTAAGAGAGAGCGAGAGACCTTCCTCAATAGAGAGAGAGGGAGAGACGACTTACAATCGAAGAAGGAACGAGGGCTTTTCTCCACAGAAGGCCACGAGGCATCTAATCAGAGGTCACTGCAGCAAACTGAAGCCAAAAGCGAAGCAAATAACGGACGCGGTCGAACGAATTCGATTCGCCAACTAAGGGAAAGCAAATATTGGACCTATCGGTTGGGTTGGTTTTATGGAGCATCGAAAATCGTGTCGAATCCGAACGAAGGTGATGGCGAAAAAGGAGCAACCTTGAAACAGCGAGTTTTTCAATAATAACCGCAGTCGAATTACTAAAATGCCAAATTTAATCATCACTTTTCATATTGCAGATATCAGGAGGTGACTTATCAGACAATGAAGTAAGGGCCAGGAAATTATGATGGAGGCGAATTCATGAATTTGAGCAAGGATTACTCTCTATTTATTAGCCCTGAATGACAGAGAATCAGTATTCAAACAAGTTTTTTCGCTATGTCACATTTCTCTCTGGAATTATTGATGAGGACATTTTCTTACTGACGTTTGGCACTGTGTTGAGCATTAGTTCACAGGCCAAGAGAGTGAGAATTTTGCTCTTCGTGAGTAAGCTCAGGTAAATTTCTATGAGTCGGCCTCCAGTGCTGCAAGCCATATGGCACCATAAGCAGCAAATAATGTTTCTTCAACACTATTCCACATTTATGGCACTTTGAGCCACGAGACCTTAGCAGCTCGAAGTTGGCATTCTGAAAGAAATCTGATTCCGCTATCGAACCTGATTTTGGGTACTCGAAGGTAAAAGTGGATTTGAAAACAACAGCTCTGCATTCTGATAACTGAATGGTCAGGATAACTGAAGATGGAGGATTTTACCCATAAAATAAGCAGTGTTTGGAGGAGATCGGTAATTATTTTTTGCACCATATCCCCCCGACGAGGGAAAAAGGGTCGAATATCACGGCGAAAGCACCGAACCCCATTACTGTCCATTTGCCATTTGGGAAAAGCTATAGGACGGTCGTATAATATCCACTATACGTCCTATAGTCTGCAAAACCGAAAGGCGGACTCGACGCTCTTGAAAGGACAGCAACAGTTGCCATGGCAACGCTCAAAATTGGAAGAGAGGGAAGCCATTTGGACGAGAGGCCTCTTTATTAGAACATTCGGCGTCGCCATAGGGAAGTTATTAGCGTTGTTATCAGCGACCTACACTCTCCTATTTATTTCCAACTCATTGGTCGGAGCACTCGACAAAGGTTGCCTCGCTGGAGCGTTCCCTACAATAGCTCGTGAACCGTTCACGGCGTCTGCTCTTTATCTGTTAACTCTGTTGAAAATACTGCTCAACAGGAAAAGCATGGGAAAATTTACGACGAACTGTTCCCCGATAAAGAGAAACTTGGCCGAATGGACGGAGTGAACCTGGAACGACATTTTGGGATCCTTTACAGTCCACATTCCAGAAAGAGGAATATTGAGGAAAATTGGGGAAAATCCAGGGCTGAAACCCAAAAGGAGCTTTCAGGAAAATTTCGAGAATCTTGATAAACGTCAGACTCTTGTGAAAATTTATTAGTATGAACGGCATTTTCAGAAGTAAACAAATGAACGCTGGACTCCTGAATTCTTATATTTAGATTATTCAAGACGCTAGCTTGGAGTTTGAGGCTTACTATTTGGGAGCATCTGCTACTCCACTGCTTTTCTTGGTAAAAATAAGACGTTCAGTGGGTAAGATTGTGGACTCAATTAATTAAAAGCTGCGGATCGAGCTCAAATCCAAACATTGCAAATCCCAGGCGTCATTTTTCGACGTCGTTCCAGTCGATAGATCCGATGAACACAATGGAATAGCGGAATCCTATCGAGGAAGCAATAAATTTGAAAATCAAATACGTTTGACGAAGCAGAAAATTTTCCTCGACCAATTTCTTCCTCGAATAGTTGTAAAATTTTATATAGAAACAACCGCTACGAATGAAAAGCGATAGAAATAGTTCGAACAAGTTATTTGCAAGTCAAACAATGGAGGACGAAATGGGCGGAAATATTGGAACGAAAGCTTATCGGCTGAGGGAAATTAAAAACGGACAAAAAAGGGAGATTAAAGGAAAAAGGAGGAAATCGTAGGTAGGGAGAAAGAAGGCCCATTAGCGCCTTAGGAAGCTAAACCCTCCAAGATTAGAGTTCAGTATTGCGGAAACCCTTTTCATATTTTCCTTTCGGTATTTTTTTTTTTTTATCTTTTCTATTATTGGAAGAAGAGAAAAAAGGGAGAAAACGGTACCGGGCTCATAATATTCGCCGTTGCTCTTTCCCAGGAACACCTTTTCCTATCTTCCTTTTTCAAACTTTGTCGTGCGGGGCCGATAATTAAAATTGAAAAGGGCTGCGAATTCTGGAATCAACCGAAGCGAAGATGAGGCGCAAAAAGAAAATGGGAACTGCCAAGTTCACAGAAGTCGAGGAGCATCACCATATTACCCTTCTTTTCCCATTTCCCTCGAGCCAGGTCTTCAAGCCTTCATAACAAAAGATGAGTTATCCCCGCTCAAGTGCCTTTCAATTAGCTTTTCTTCAAGTTCCCCCTCCTTGCGCGATCTTTAATGCCAGTTTTCTTCCGGCACGATGAAGGGCGTCCCTTTTTATTCATAGGTATAGTTGATGAAGGTTAAATATCGCAAAGAGAACGAAAACGGGTAAAATTCTATAGGAAATTTAAACGGGGATAAAATTCTGCCAGTTTGAGCGATTATAGAGGGGGACACGAAATTTGGCGGGTCTGGCTTTTCCAGCGTTACGACCAGCTTCTTTTGAAAATGGAAAAAATATTTCAACGAATCAGGAAGAAACTAGTTCCAAATCAAGCTCAATATGTCGGAAAACTACATTTGAAAACTCTTCTCCCTTCGAGAACGGAGAAGTTTCGAAAAAGGCGGAGTAATGAAAATCGCGCAACGCGACTTAGCTAATTCGTATATTAGAGGACGTATTTTCTATTATTTAGCGCGCCTTGGTCGGTAACCGAGGGGAAATGAACAAGTTTTCCAGTTAATTATGTTCGTTCAGAGTTGAACGTATTAGTTCCAAGGCGAGAGAGGAGTTTTAAAGGGCGAGAAAGGGAGCGATGAAACCGGTTACATGACATGGATGAGATAGAGGTGCGGGGGTTTGGCGAACTCAGTTCCCTCCGGAGTTTATTCCACTTCGAAACCAGTTTAGCAGTTCGTTTCGGAGGTTATGGGCTTAATGATCCATGCTTTGCTTTCCATTGTATGAAACGCAAACGGAGCTTTTCTCCTCGGAATTCTCGCCAGCAGACGATCATGTTGCTTCTCGACGCCGACTTTATTACGTTTCCCGTGCACAACGGAAACATTATCGAATATTTAGCTTTAGCAGTTGGAAAGTAAGTTTTTCGACGCTTCCAAATAAATTGTCCAAGATAAGTAAATTTTATTTGAGAAATTCTTCCGAACGAATTTACAAATGAGAAAATCGTATTGGCGAATTGGAACTTCGGAAGTTGAATTTTAATATAATTAAGTGAGCTGGAAAAATAAAATATTGTTTTTTTTCCACCGATTAAAAACCTATTTTGTCCACAGAGTCCAAATTTTCAATTTATCGTATAATAAGAATTTTTTCTCTTCAATTTTTGAGCTCAACTGTCTTTTTTCAACTTAATTAAAAATAATTTTTCGAAAATAAATTGCCTCTTATACCACCCGTTCACCAGAATCACGCAGCATGATGTGCTCCGCAAATCAGATCTTATCAGAGATGCTGTAGATAATCAGCTGATTCTTCAGTTCGACAGTTCTTCTTGCGATACAAGTTCCTTTCTTCCTAGACGCTTCATTCCCGCGCATGACCTGCAAAAATGAACGAAAGTAGCGGTAAATTTCGCTAATCGGCTAAATTATTCATTTTTGCTCCAAATTGCGTTCTATAGGCTATAAAAATAAATGATACGATCGTTCGACGACCACCAAACTTCTCCTTTTTCGAGCATTCGTTCTCTACGCCTGGTAATCAAGGTTGTGCCAGTACAACTGACTTTTCCAAGGCCTTTGACAAATTCCCTCTAAGCGCAATCTATTCGGTTCTTGAGTCGCTGGAAGTCTAGTTCCTGGACTGGTTGCGATCTTATCGAGACTCCTCTGTGCTGTAATGTACTTTCGAGGCCTTTCAGTGCCATTTTCGGAGTACCTCAGGGCTCTCATTTCGGTCCTCTACTCTTCATCCTCGCAATCAATGGTGCGGGATCCATTCTGGAGAGTCTCCGGTTCCTGGTATACGCTGAGGATGTTATGATGCTACCATAATTTCATTTATAAATCCTAACGAACGCAATTCAGGTGAAAAATAATTTTTTTCCATGCTTATTCCCCATTGCCGATTGACACGAATTGTCTGAATTTTTTCTTAATATAAATAAATAATCGATGGAGCATTGATTGTTAATTTCTTCTTTTCGCTTAATCGATCGATATTTTCCGTCAATAGGACCTGAAATGCACTCGTGCCAAAATAATACAGAGAATGTCAGCGTTGATAACTAGATATCAATTAATGCATAGAATTTCCCCGTCAACTTTTGCGAGTTGGGATTCAAGAGTTACAATACTCGAGCAAAGACATGGTAGACTGACTACATTTCGAAGAGTAGACAACGAAGGGAAGACCATCTGAGCCGCAATCGATCGACCTGAAGCGGACGAGCTCCGAGTCTCACTACGAACTGAGAAAGGGGAAGAGGTCTATACAGTTCTGTACCTTCCCTGCCATGTTATTATGCACGGATGGCCTCCATCGCCGTGAACAACGCTCAGACAAGACACTCCTTAGATTACCCTTCTTTTCTGTCTCTTTTTTTATCGGAAGTACATGTCTTAGCATCGAAATTACAGGGATTCTCTTGTATGAGGGTATTCTTTATATATACAGACGTGATTTTCCTAACAAGATAACATTCGGAGCGAGACAGCGATAAAATTGCTGAATATTTGCCCTACCTAGGTCTCTTTGAAAGGCAAAACGTCGCTCAATATACAACGGGAGAGACATTTACGAACTTAAACCGAAGGCATTTGTAGTAAGATATTGATCATTTAAGCGATTAATTTTTAATCGTAAAAATTTGAAACGCTAGAGACCGAAATTTGGCAATTTGATAGACGAAATGGAATAGAATCTACTAAAATTTCTGTAACTGATAATTTATCCTAAGCGGATTAAAATACCCTTCACTTGCAGCGATGGAGTTTGGAATTAGTTTTGTTGTCCGAGTATGTTTCCAGTTCAGAGATGACCATGACTCGAAATTTAATATCGTAACACTGTGACAGACGCGAATGAACATTTCCTGGAGTTCCGGACGTCCCGTTTTGCCTCATTTAGTTGATCCTATATCAAAAACTGTCATATTCCCGGAGTTTCGAAAACCGTGCGAAGTTGGCGTTCGTTTGGCGGGCTCGGAGAACTAACCTCATTATGAATACACTGAACAAGGGAAGGAGAAGAATTAATTTATTTATGGTATTGATAAAGAGATTCAACGTATCGTAATCAGGTTGGAAAAGTAAGTAGGAAAATTGTTTGATTCGAGGGGAAAATATTGTAGGGAATTGGAACCAACAGAATTTTCCTTTCATTTTTCATTTTTCATTTTTTCAATTTTCAATTTTCATTTTTTCCATTTCATTTCATTTTTCAGGGGAACACTTATTTTGGAGGAATAAGTTCAGATAGTTATCAAATGAGTAGTTCAAATAATATATTTCAAAAATAATAATAATAAAAATAACAATAATAAAATAATTGAAAAAATTTAAAAAAATTAACAATAAAAAATAACTTTAAAAAATTGAAAATTGAGACAACATTTTTAGAAGGAGCGCTGTGATAGGAGTTTGAACCTGAAGCTGGTTAGGCCTGCCCCAACTAGATTTTACCGGCACTAACCAGTTAACCAGCCCTAATAACAAGCTAACCAGACCAACCAGCCCTAACCAACCCGTCCGTCAAAAATTCTGTTCTGTGATTGAACTCGTGATAGTCGACAAGAAGTAAAGAGCATCAAAACAACAATAAAAAAAGGAAAAACATTTCATTAGTATTTGGTATGGTTAAAATTTGGATTTTAGACAACCATCTCGCTATACTTCGAATGCCTTAACTCAATGGAATTCCGAATAATCGTCGAGGTTAATACGATTTCATAATATAATTTCGTATATGATACAATAATTATAATAAAATAATTTCGTGAGCAGGATATGAGTTCGTAATACGATTTCGTCATAGGATCACGTAATTTTCCCATACGTCGGACGAGTTGTTGAACGAAACGCCAAAAACTTACAAGCTTTAGTGAGGCCTGCGGTTGCCTCGTGCGCTAAAAATGTTCTCCAATGCACATGTTTTCTATCAACCTCCCGCTCCACTTCCTTTTGCCAGGTTTCTTCAGTTTTATGACCAGATTGGGTTCTGTCTCGCACACGTCCAACGCTCGCCGTTTTAATATCGTTCGGCCTTTGATGGCGGCGTTTGTGTGAAACGGAAAAGGAAGCTTCTCGCCTTCCATACGAAACATCAACTGGCAACATTTTTCAAACCGAATCCACGAGAGGGATTTTTCGCTCGGTTTTGATTCCGCGTAACTTATTCGAGTCTTTGGATTCCCTTAGTGGCAAGAGGCATTACCTCGATCGTACATAAAGCCGAGGGCGAAACTTTTGCTTTCATTCGAGAGCATTTCACGCCCTTTGATTAGTTGAAGTGGAATGGCGACGAACTTGTTGGGAAAGAAAAAGTTATAAAAGGGAGGAAAAACGAGGGGGTATTTTTTTTCTCGATATTTACAAGTGGAGCAAAATTGACCGAGGAGATATAAAAGAGATATTGGCCGTATTCAACACAACTTTCCCTATCAATGGGAAAACTCGATACTGAGAAGTAATCTAGATTCTTCAGTGTTCGATTAATAATGGAACAACCTTTTTTCTTCTGTCGGGGAACAAATAATCCTCAAGACTAAAATGTTTGCTGCTTTGCAGTCTCATTTCGATGGAATGACGGAACGAGGTAAAATAAAATTCCATCGCCGTTCCTCGCGTACAACAGAGGAATAAACAAACCGGAAGGTTCGATCGAGAAATGTCTTTTATTTAAATTTAGTTAATCGCTAGCAAATGCACGGCGATTTCATTCTAAGGTATACGAGGCAGATAATGATCCGAGCGGACGATAAAATCTTCTGGCCAAAATTGCCGACGACAAAGGGGACGTAACAGGTTGGCTATTATGGAAATGGGCCGTGCAAAAGGTTTTAATGAGTATCAACGGATGAGCGGGAAGAGGGGACATCCGGAAAATAATGGACCAATTGCGAGGCGCGGTAGCGAAAGCGTTGATGAAACGAGGGCGAAACAAGAAAAGCGAAAAGTGAGGGAAAAGCATTTTCGACTGAAAAGTGCCAACCATTGTTCGACGCGGGCTAAATAAAGAAGTCGCTCGTTTTGAAAAATATTATCACCACGTAATCAAGCGGTCGAATGATATAATTTCCCTGTAGGAAATAGGAATCCTTGCGATTTAATCAATTATGCCAATAGGTAACAGATATAATGGGGAATTAGGTATATAAAATCTATTATTATCCCTACTTAGTACGGAGGCAAATAAATTTTTACTTCGGAATACAAACAATTCATACCTTTAATCGAAAATTCAGATGATGCGTTTACCAACGGCAGCTATTTGGATTCGTCATCTGCAACAAAAAAAGCCACCAGATAAAAAAATTGAAAAAAGTCATAATAATACTTAATTACTGAAACATTCATTCAAACTCAGGAGACGGCGAGAAATATTTTCAGATAAGATCCAATAACCGCACGGACGCACCAAATGGAAAACCCGAAAATCCGATTTCGAAATCAAATCATCATCGCCGGATTTTTCCCATCGTAGTAGTACAAATAGCGTTCAAAACCCGTTTGATTAAAGCGAATAAGCAAGCCAAACAAAGCAATCGGACGGCGGGTAGGAATTCATAAAGGGCCCGAATGAATATTCAAAAGGAAAAAGCCAACAGAGTAGCCCCTTCATGTTTTTGTTGTGGATAAATACAACGCTTTGAATAATGATTTCCGCCACCCTTTGATGCGATTTGATTTAATATGAAAGAGGCCAATTCGTCGAATTGGAGAGACGCCGAGTTCGTCTCATTCGAAGGGAACAGGAAGTTTACCGCTGAACGTCGATATTCAATATTTTCTTTAGGCAGGAACTCCGAAATTGCAGCGTTTTCTGTCAAAATCCTTGCAGAAATAAATAGGAAAGAATCAAAGTTGACTTCAGCTCTCCTATTGCAAAGAAATTAGAAAACTAGAGGGCATCAAGGAATTTTTTCAGGATGCCGTATTTCAGCATGGAGCACGCATAATGCGTCCTATGAAGCAGAAACCGACATGAAAAAAGATTTAAACGATTTTTCCTAATGATTCATAATTTTATAAATTGTACATAATATATCACCCTTGACATTGTAATAGTATCATTGACAGATAGATAACCAGCCCTAACCAGCCCTAACTAGCTGACCAGCCTCTTATTTTTCCCAGCTCTTCCAATCCCTGGTACCACGGATGTAAATTCACTGTTGACGTAGTTCCTTGTTCATGGAACCACTGTATATAAAAGTGCTAAAGCAAAGAAATGCAAAAAAGTTCAAGAGCTCCTGTACTTTTATTGAATTGATTTGTTGAATTGTATTTTTTTTACTGCAGACGCTTATTTTTCTGATTTCTGCAGTATAGTAAAACGCAGATCACAACGCACTTAAACTTGAACACTGTCGGTAAAAATAAAAAATAAAACCAAAGATATCATGATTTCAAATTTATGGGTAAAATTGTCCTCCCTCAAAAACCGGTTGGTTCGACTTTTTGTCATTTTCCCTCGCACTCATAAATTGAAATGCTACTCGGGCAAGAATGAAAGGATAAGAGGAGAGAGAGCGAAGAGACGCAGGGACTAATACCCAATCTCCGGTTGCTGCTGAACAACTCGCGTGGAAGCTGCAACGCGGGGGACGCATTTCGTGTTTCGAATCATCTGATGGGACAGAGGAGAGAATGGGAGGAAATAGATCGAGTAGAAGCGAAAAGGAAATATGGCAAAGTGAGTAGTCTGAATGAATGTGCGGAGGCATGAGAGGTGCATATGGATATGATGAGCATGTGCCGGTGTTCGTCTGCCAACGCCCAAGTAGGGTGTTATGTACCTTTGATGCAAATGCTGGTCATAACTCGCGTCTCACTCCCTCTTCTGTACACGCAATCTTTACCAGGCCATTTGCCCTGTGGATTCACCGCATCCGAACGTTGTGGTTGTCGGTGCGCAGTCTCCTCACTGCGGCGATACTTCAACGGAGGGCGATACTTCACCGGGACCGTGACAATGAGCGCACTTCACATCCTTCAAGCGAATTCTGCCCTACGCTCCCGCAAACACCGCCGACACTTGTTGGTTTGCTCGACGGCCCGCTGTTTTGAAAAGGGTGAAACAATAATTTCAACTAGTGGATTTAATTTACGCCAAAGAAAACCGCTGAAATCTGAGGCTTAGATTTGTCGATAATCGGAAAATGCTGCGAAATATCGAGAAACTAGTTGTTGCCTGTTGGCCAGATTGGTTACTTCAGCCAAAAGCCATATGGGCAGAGAATTTAGCAAGATGGCGATTTCTGGGCGCAGCAAGAGTAAATGTATACAGAGGCCATCTAGTAGTAGCATTACTTTTCAGCAAGAAAGTCTCTCAAGAGGACTCAGATAGTTTTATCAAGTTTCAAGCAAAATGAGGTGGTTCTGAAATTACCCATGAATTGGTTTGTGCAAAGTGCTCGGAATTGCACAAGCTTCATACCATCAAGAATAGCCAAGAAATCAAGATCAAGACTCACCAAGAACCAAACCCAATCATCAAGAAAAATACAAACCAGAATTACCAAGAAAATCGAGAAAAATCATAAAAAACCAGAATGATTGAAAATGGATATTGGATATTCCGCCAGCAACTGACCTGCAGTGATACGCTCAGGCTTTGGGTTTTGAATTTTTTTGCCACAATGAGGAGTTATGACACAACCGTTGGGATTGTCGTTTTGTCTCATGAGCGTAATGAGTCATCCAAGTTTTATCTCCTGTCACGATGGAGTCTAGAAACGCTTCCCCTTCCAGTTCAAATCTCTCCAGAATGATCTTGGATCTGGCGATCTGCTTCAATTTCTGCTCTTCGGTATGCTGTTCTGGCACCCACAGGGCACAAAATTGTCAAAATCCTAGTGTTTGAGTGATTGTTTCGCACAACAGGATTCCCAGCTGAAGCATCATTGCTGATAGTTCATCCAGAGTCAATCTGCGATTTACACAGACCGTGTCCTCGATTTTCTGCACCGACCGTCAAAATTGACGGTTTACAACTCCTATGATCATCATGAACAGAAGTTCTTCTGTCCATAAATTCACTGCACCTTTTGCAAACACACTACTGTTCATAACACCTTCGGGATAAACGTACTTGATACGCGAAAGTATTTTTGGAAGGCGGTTTTCCTTCAGCACCGAGGAAACAGATAAGCTGTGATGTCCATTTGACCACAAATGCTCTCGAATCTAAATTTCTATCTATTGTACCATCAGACTGTATTTTGTACACTCTGCTAGCTATATCACCGGATTAATTTCCTAGAATATTTTACCAACGCTTGAGCTTTGTATTGAACCATCAGCAAAGCCATGTTGAAGGAAGGGCTTCACGTGAACTCATAGTTTCGATTTTGGAAGAAATGAGCAAGGTTCTCGAATAAAGTATGATTTAGGTCAATTCTACCAAGTTCGCAAAGTACTTCAGAGTGAGCCGCTAAAAAAAATCAGTGCTGCGTCACGGCTCAAGAAACACTAGGTCACATATTTTCAAAACCCACAAAACTAAGTCTCCTCTTCCACGGCTTCAACTCCAAATTTTCTTTCTCTTCTTAAATTCCATTTTTCATCGACAGAAATTACCCAATCAATTCTACCTTATTAGATCTCGGTCGGCATTTAATTCGCTCCAGACAACAGTAACAGCTTGATTTCCGTTCGGATTATAATCGGATGCAAATCCGAAGGATGAGTCATTGGGGAGTCAAGTTCCAAAGTTGGTTTCGGACCAGGCGTCGCCGTCGGATGAAAACGGTCTCGGAGAGAAACTGCGAAGCTGTTTATAATAGAGACTTCTCTGTCACAACAAAGTGCTTTGTGCAGACTCAACTTCCAAGTTGAGTTGACGTCAATCATCTTCGCCCGAGGCATTCGCACGAGAAGGCGACGCCAGGAGCCGTGCGATGTTATCAAGAAGTTCTAATCTTCTTCAACGCTATACTACTCTATCTTGTACACTTGTTGCACATTATATTAAACTAACCCACAGGGCAGAAACAAGGACGATACAAGGCATGTCAGTGTCGACTGCGGTTTCATCTGACGTCACGCGCTCGGCCACGCTCATCACCGGATCGTAGCGGATATCAAAACCGTCTGACGACGAGAACGTTCGTTCATCCGTGTCTGATGATAGCATTTCGCAGCAGAACCTCCGATTTTTCCAATGGACTATTCGAAATCGACATTGAAGAAACTAATAATGGATATTAGCCAAGGAATATGAAAGGGGCTCGTTTAATCCTGGTATACGAGAAAATATTAATGTGCATTAGCATTAAATGCAGCTAAGCATAGGTTAGATGACCGGGGATAAATACAAGGTAACGCTGAGGATGGAATTAACGTCGGGCGAAGATAAAAACGGATATAACTTGGTTAGATTTGCATGGGCCATAACGTGCAATTAAAAGCAACGGTCCCGTTCTATGACAATTTTTATCGCCATTTTATACCGTGGAATGCATCGAAATATGCAGTATGCTCGTTTCAAAACAGCTTTAACGGCGTTATTACGACGTAAATTAAAAAATGCAGGTAGGAGCTACGAAAATTCGTACCATGCAGTTCAAGAGCTATAATATTGCCTCCATATGGGATAAAGATAAGAAATATTGTTGTACTATAAATTAAGCTATTTTTTCACCATAGTAGCAGACATGGAACTAGGCAGGGCTTTTTACTCTGTTGCAGCGCTATGTTCCTATGGGTACCAAACTCCAAAATATCGATTAATGTCCGAATTTTTGCGTGTTCTCAGAAGTGGCTAAGATGACTTTTTTAATTCACATAAGATCTTCAAAGGTCTTACAATATTCGGTTCATAAGTTCGATCAAAATCGTATTTCTATAAAAATCCTGAGAGTTGATTGAATGATGAGAGAAAATTATTCGACATCGAATAACCCTGGCGCTGGGCATAGGATATTGAAAGAGAAAATATCGTTATTAATATCGGTAAGAATATAGTTCCAAATATTGAGAACATCATATCAATGAAGGAATATCGAAATTCAATAATATTTATGGTTAGCAGCTTAACGTTTTTTGTAAATAATAAGTTGTACAAAGTTTATCTTTTTTCCGTGTTCCTTGAAAATACATTTTTCCACTTGTAAATGAAAACAAAAATTGTCATAGATTTATAATTTCAATCTGTATTTTTTTCGTTTTTCTTGTCAGTTTCTCTGATAATAAAGAATATAAGATGAAACTCCTGTGACCTATAAATAATAAAATTTATTTCATATCGAAGGATTAAGATTGATTTTAAGGACTGTTATTAAAAACCACTAGTTTCTGAATTTTATTGGTTACGCTTTCAGAAGGTATGACAAATGCAATAACTTATTTTTATTTATTTACTGATTGTAATCCAAGTCGTTTTAGTGTAATACTCAATATTTTTAGGTAATCCAATAATTGAAAAAAAATCTGATATTGTAACCAATATATCGATATTTCGTTATCTATACTCGTACTATGTTTTCTTTCCTGCAAGCTGGCCACATCGCAATTTCTCAGACCTGCCTAATTTCGTGTCATACAGGGTGGCACTAAGATTTTTCAAAATGGAAGCTTTCGGTTTGCTCTTCGTCCAAGATAATAAATTTATAAATTGATGATGGAATACATTTGATGGCCACCCTAGCCGTCATTGGCTTTGAAAATAATATTTTCATAGGAAAGCCTATTCGGATTAGACGGAGAAAATTCCCGTACGAATTCTGAAACAGTTGAGCTGGTAGTTCATTTCTGGCGAGAGGAGATTAAGAATCAAGAAAATACGTTCTTCGGAGTTGATATTAATAAGACGCAGGCTTTTTTCTTCTCGAGAGAGGGAATGCAGTTAAAAGGAGCAAGGGACATTGTTGCGAGTAATTAAAAGAAAGTAGAGTGAGAAAAGAGCCACAGAAGTATGAGAGGCCTGATAGAACTATGGAAGTGAACTGGGAGCAGGGGAACTCATTAGAGGGCATCCTTTCCTTCTGCTCAAAGACTCGTCCATTGTAAAGGATTCTGAGCGAGGATGGGAAGATTGGATGAAGAAGGAGACAGAGCAGCTCGAGGATGACAGCCCGAGCAACGGGATCCGAGGGGTCGCGGGTGGAACAATACCTTCACTCGTCCTTCACTTCCTCACTCAAATCTTCTTCGACTTCCTTCGTCACGAGTTCCTACAATGCGCCTACTGCTCTGGACCTTTCCAGGTCTTCGACTTTTTTTTTCAAGCTTGAGCGTTTTAGCTAACCTAAAGGTGCTCAGAGTACAATCTGGTTCTACTGAAAAAAGGCGCTGCAAGGTACAGTGTTTTATTATTTCTTTGCTTCAATTATTATTTAAGAAGAACATCAATTTGTGTTAATAACTATTCCTAACATTCGTGAACGTTTTCGATTAACAACAGATTGGTAACTAAAAAAACTCTTGAATAATAAATTAATAAAAAAATTATTAAATAATAAATTGATATTGATCCGAATTGTCGCCAAATGTCCCCTCAATAGCTAATCAACACATGGAATTAGATAAAATAAATATATTTTTTCATATACAAAAAGCCAAAAATTTTGAAACAGCAAACAAAAAAAAAACGCAGTGAAATAAGTTTAGATTTGTCACCAATGGGTAGTCCTTTTTGTCTTGAAAAATATATTCATATTACCAAGTCAGGATAATCGGCCCATGCAATGATGTAGATAATATTGATAGGCCATTGGGAAAACGCTGGTGATGATGAGAATTAAAATTCTCAACTTCACTGAAATCGCCTGTCTCATTCTCAACAAACTTCGCAATAATGGTCGCTATATTTTGAAAAATTTCGTCTTCATGAAATCAAAAGCGCGCTGGAATCACTTCAAGAAGCAACAAGCGGATCGAATCAAATATTGAGAACACTTACAGTTATCACGAATGTGGGGACGCGTAATTATACCATTAACTACGTTCAATAGGCGCTCTTCAATTATTCAGCGCTTCCTGACAACTTGCTAGGCGAACGTTGCAATGAATAATAAAACACTTTCTTCGCAATGCATGTTTGCCTAAGCAAAACCAATTTATGCCTTCAATTGAATCTCCATTCCACGCTTATCATTTAACTCAGTAATATCATATCAACTCCTCAAGAAAACGATCTTGGTTCGAGCTGATAAATGCAAAACAACAAGCAAATCTTTCCATTTAAAGGGCCACTTTAACGTTCCCGTGTATAATTGTCCTGATATGGGTGTCATCTTGTTCGACTCAAGAAAATAAGAAAAAAGTTAAATAACAAGGGAAAAAATAAAAAACTCGATAGGATTTTGGTGTATTATTCAATTTTACAAATATAGATAATATTGGTTTATTATTCAATAATAAACCATTGTAATCGCCCAAGGGGAAAAAAATTCTAACCACCCCTCAAAATTTGATGTTTTACGTTTCAAGGCATGTAGAATCCAAATATCCGATAAAAAAAATTCTTTCTGTCTTTATAATAGCTAAATTCTTGAAATTTTTTCACCAAAAATCAATATCGGTCCTACGACGGCCCAGTTCTTGAACCACATTGCTAGCTCAATTTTAAGGGTGTTTTGGAGGGTTTTGAGGGGAAGAAAATTTATATTTTCCAGGGTTTTTCAGAAAAATGTGTATTTGGTATCAAATTATATATATTTTTGGACGCTGAATCGAATGAGACCATCGCCGGGTCGATAGCTTTATTGGTTCTCGAGTTATCGCAGCGTTGGTGACGAATTTGGGAGATTTTCAGAAATTTGACATGAGGAAATAACTCGAGAGTTCTTGGAGCTATAAAAATCGTTCTATACTCATTGGAATGGTCGTCAAACACTCTCTCCAGCGGTATCGTTAGGCAATAAGTTTAGCTTTTAATTAGGAAATTAAAAAAAATAAAAATGATTAAAATTACAATTTTTTTTTTTAATCAGTTGTAGAACACGAGGTTGAACAAACGGGCACCTTATTATTTACCCCCAGTACATTCATTTCAGCGATCCGCGATACCACACATAACTCTCGAATCACAGGAATTTCTCTCTGGGAAAAATACCTCTTTCGAGGGGAAATTCCATCGACGATAGTTCTCGTTCCAATATTTGTCTGAAAAAATTCACCCGACTGCGGCTTTTTTAGCTTCCTCTCGTTTATTACTTTTTTCCGATGGCCGCTCGATCATCAGTAGGTTGAAGTGTTTCCTTTAATCATTCAGGATGCAGGCTACACAGAGGCCATACCGATACGGTTGGCCGCTCTTGAAATACACTTTATCGTCCTGCAGATCGCTAAACGGCCCAATGCCGTAGAACTGTCCCTCCAACTTCAGCTATCGCCACGGATGCGACAAAGTTGCAATGCTTTTTTCCGGAGCGAGTCGTATATAAAATTTTTTGTCGCATTTCCTCCGATATTGATCGTTACATAACTGAAATTGCGATCGCGGAGCAAAAACGCACGAGTTACGTTCAAAATCTAGTAGCCCAATTGTTTACAATAATTTTTGTGGACGTAAGGTACGTATCAAATATAAATACGACGAATGCTCTGAGTAGTTGAATAATTGCAATGTGTTAATCAAATGATGAAGTCGACTGAATATTTTTTAAACGCGGAAAAATTGAGAAATACTCAAGTAAACGGATTTTTCGATATTTCAGCACATATTTATATAGATAGATATATTCTTTCGATCTGGCAGATATTTCGATATTCCTGTGCTGAGAAAACGTGCAAAATCATGGAAACGTCGAACGGATTTCGGATTCTCTGCGTTGCAATTAGCATGGCGTCGACAGATTAATTATAGCGAAATGTAAAGAATTGTATAATAAGTTGTTCATATACTTAGCGTTATGGTACTAATATTGGAAAGATGCTTTCGCCTCGTTAGCGCAGGATCGAATTCTCGCGGGCGTTGGTCATAATCGAGTAATCAGTCACGCGGATGTGCTCAGCTGAGCGTTCTCTTCGATGGGTAATTGGCTATAAATAATAACCATCATTATACTCCGGTGAATTATAAGGATCGATACGATTTAAACCTATCGCTTCGACCAATGGCAGCCAGGCTAACGATAACGGTGAGCAGATTGTGTCCGAGGGTAGGGTTCGTTTTGTTGTTAATCAAACAAGCGTTATCTCGGACACGTAGGTAGAGGTAGGTATATAATGCCGGATGTGCGCCACAATTCCTCCCATTTCCTTCCAACGGGCGTTGTCGTGCGCTGGACGATAGTTCGGGTTGAAACAAAGATAGGTAGGGCCTGTTGTCGGGGACTTCCCGTTCCACTGCAGATGAATTTCAGGTTTTCCTATAGCGATATGCTCCTCCGATGACAGGCCCTAGTCTCTAATGTATTTTAAGAAATATATTATTCCTAAATTGGGACAATATTCGGCGAAATTCAATTTTTCCTCGCCGATCAATAATACTAGACGCTGGAAATAATCATTATTGTAGTACTAATATACGTGATATGCTGATAGGCGAGCAAATGTTGGGCAGCGCGAACGGGGTCATATCAAGTCCGCGAATTTTAACATGTTTATCTCTTTACAGTGGAATCTACTTTTCAATACGATTTTCCAGGGAGAGCTCTATTTTCAAGTGAAAAGTTCAGACTTTTTTCTCTTTTTAAATTTTTCTCTCTTTTTCTCTTTTTTTTCTCTTTTTTTTTCTCTTTTTAAAAGGCAGAATATCTAGACCAGGACGATAAATGAATCGAATGACTCTTTCTCAAATAGAGGCATTGAAGAGAAGCATTATTGACATAATGATAATGGTCCTTAGACTGCGAGGAGTTGCTTGTGCATTTCAAGCAACGGGAATGTTGCGAGGTAGAGCTCCATGTTCCAACTATTATCATAGTAGCTACTTGTCTTCAAGCTCTCAGAGAAAAAAAAAACTTAAAAAAAAACTTTTAGATTGCGTTTTGTTTTTATTTATTACGTGCACATACAATACGTAAAAATCTGTGTGTTTAAAATCTGGACATCGGTATCAAAAATGGTAGCAGCGTCAGTATCATTAAACAAAAACGCTGCAAATTATTGTACAGCGGTTTATTATTCCTTTGCTGCAATTATGAGACCATTTATAATAGTAACTATACCGATCATTTGGGAACGTTTCCACCAAACTACATATTAGTAACTATTAGGAAAAACTACGTTGTAACTATGGTAATTTTAATTATTTCTCTTAATTTTTAAATTGAAACGTAAATTATATGTTACAGCGTAAAAGAATATTATAGAAGCACTCTAACGAGTATAGAACGATTTTTATGGCTTCACAAATGGTCGAGTTAGAGATCTTGTCAAAATTCTCGAAATCGGAAATTTTTTCTTGGGCGATTACAGTGGTTAATTATTGAATAAAAAAACCAAAAAGACTAATCAACAAGAATGAAATAAAACACTGGCTTAATAGAGCTAAAAGAAATGAAAATTTCACAATAGCACTTCTTTTAGAGCTATTCATATTTCCACTACGCCCCTTGACGATAGAAATTATGACGTTAGAAATTCGAATTTCATCCGGACAACTTGTTGTTTAGCTTTCGCGAGCCGCTTTTGAGAACGGATCGCATTAATTCGAAAACAACGGTGTTTTCACCCCAAACGTCTCTCCGAAATGAGCTTTTCTGTCGGGTATTTTCTCACGTCCATCCATCTTCGGGGAATGGCGGAAAACGCGGAGCCAGCATAGCCTGAAAAGGTAGTATATAGGGCTCCCATGTAGCTTAAGAATTCAAGACCCTCATTCGCTTTCAGAATCGATCCAAAGGCCCTGAGCGGAATTTTTTAACAGCGATGGTACCAACGTTTGGTTGAAAACTGATGCTCGGGATCTCAATTTTTCCCATCGCGGCTCCGAAATGCATAAATTGAGAGGAAATGTCCGGCTTGAATAAACCGCCGGACAAGATACGGGAAGAAAATGGCGACCCTCCGGCGATTCAAATTCGTAGCATCGCTATGAGGTTCTCAATTTCAGCGGGATGAGGATTCTGCTGGAAAATTGTATAACTATATTTTTTTCGAGCCCCGGACAAATTTCAGTATCAGTGGACAGCAAAAACGTCGACTTTCTCACGATGGAATAGAGAATTTTCTAAAATAGTTGGCTTTTCAGGAAACACTCAACGATTAAAAAGCGAACTCAATATCGCACCAAAGGCGTTAACCAGAAGGACATAAGGTAACTCGTACGGAAAAGAGTTGAGCGCTTTTGATTTTCCACTTCAGCGATTTACACCTCGCGGTCGCCGAATTTCCCTACAGTCTTTTCAAAGCCCGAAAAACCGAACATTTCGGCCTCGACTTGAGTTCATTTCGTCTAATTATTCGCTCGCAAATACAGGCCTTGGTAACACCTCGCGGAATTTCACCTCAATAAAGTCTACACGAGAATGACGCTTTTAGCAGCCGCAGCACCTGTTTTCAGATTCAACATTCCAACGCGTTCTACTCAAGGTTGCGGTTGCAGGTTCAAGAATCCTCCTAAAACAACATACCGAAGGCAAGAACGAGCTTCTCGCGATTCAATTACACAATACGCGCCATTGTAAGAGAACTTATTTGCACGAGAATGAGTCAGTGAGAGCGAATACGATATCCGAAGTAACTCGGTTTCGAATCGTGCCGTTGAAAAAGGATAATCCAAGTAGACCGAGGAAATTTTACATCGAAACTTAATTATTATTATTATTTCTTTTTTTTTTGGCCGAGACTTTTGTAATGTATTTTTAATCGTTCAGCAATAGTATAGGTACTACCTTACTAATGATAAAATGAGAGAACAGCGTACTCAATGCCAAAATTGTCTCTCGAACTGTCACAATGGTTTACAAACGTCAATTTTCTCACGGTTATATGACAGAAAATCACTACAGTTGTCAAAAAAAGACGCACAGATAATTTCCTTAGAAATGATAATAAGTCTCAAGTCAATCGAAAAGATCACAAAGCAATTTTCCACTAAAACATTTTAATTAATATTTTACTCAAAATGTTCTCTATTTCACTAAAAAAAAAAAAAATCAATGAATTTTTCACTAGAAAAATTTTAATGAATTTTTCACTAAAAATCAAGTCACGTTTGCAGCTATAATTACCTAGTAATCAGCAAGGGGCGATCGAACGAGAAAATCGAGCATCGCAAGAAATACCGTCGCAATTTTGGGTCCGCCGCTGACCGAAAAAAACCGTCAATTCTGCTAGTTACTCAAAAAAAAAAAAAAAAAAATAAAAATAAATAAATAATAAATAAATAAAAAATAAAATAAACAAATCAAAGAGATTTTTATAATAGGAGAAAAAGTCTCGAAAAATGGTCGATTCCCAGGAAACACGGAAGCACTGCGTGATTAACGCGAGGCGTTTCTCAAATAATTAACCACTCCAATCCAAAATTGGGGAAAAAAACGACGAACTATTGCTTGTTCAATTTCAGGGTATAATCGAGTATGAAATGTAGCCATCCCGATGAAACAGTTAGTGCTAAAGGCGAAAGGCTAATTCACCATGGGCCGAGGGCTTCGTCCGATCGAGTTACAAGAAGAACCGGTTCGCCCTTCTCGAAGACCTGAGCAAACTTGGCTCACTTGAACCCTGCACGAACTGGCTCGCCGAGCACGGAGAAAAGGTTTAAGAAACAAAAAAAAAAAAAAAAAAAAAAAGATAAAAAAAGAAAAGAAACGAAACGAAAAAGCAGAAAAGATCGATATTTGCAGGCCTAAGCGCATACAAAGGAGACGGAGAACATTCGACGAAGATGGTGAAAAAGAGGAGTTGGAGTGGAAGAGTAAAATTGATGATGCCTGACTCGCGATGCTAATAATAGAGCCCTATTAATCTTGGCCGGCTATTGAAAAGCGGGCATAGGCAGAGAAAGTCTTTCAAGGCGGTCGAAGTTGAAGGAGATTTTGATTTGATTTGATTATCGTTTTATTTATACTGGCAGAATTTGGTCAAATTCGACCACTCTTCCATTCAACCAGAGAAAAAAATACATAATAATAGATATCTTCATAGAAATGTCAGTCGAAGGCAACGATTTTCAAAAATAAATTTTAACTTTGAATTTCCCTACCGTGCATGAAAATTACGAGTAAATCAAATGGGTCCATCATACAATACAATTTTACAACGCGTGTAGCGCGTGCGCTTCAATATTGCGACATTAAAAACTTTTTGAACTTTTTCTTGAAAGAGTCCACATTAGCCACTTTTTTGAGTTCCGCTGGCAGCTCGTTGTAAAACAAAATGCTTTGCACAAGGAACGATTCATGATAGGCCTTAGTTCTACATCGAGGTAGTTGAATAGTAAGACAGCAGTTCCTAGTGTTCAAACTATGAATTTCCGAGAAGGTAGCGTACTTACGGTACAAGTATGACGGGAGCTTACTTGATAACACCTTCCAAATCATTGTTACAATTGAATATTGCTGCATTTCTTTTATTCTTAACATGTTCAATTGTTTGAATTTGTCGTGTATACGATCGTCGTATTTGAGATTCATAACGAATCTAATCGCTTCATTCTGAGCTCTCTGGAGCTTCAGACAACACTCATAGTCTATGTCGCTCATGACAGATAAATTGCTTAGCAAATGGGGGGTAATCAAGGCATTAACCAAACGATTTTTTACGTCAACTGATTTACAATGTAGTAGTTTTCGAAGGGAATATAAGCAAAAATGTATTTTGCTGACAATCGCGTTGGTCTGCGCCGACCACGATAAAGTGTTTTGCAGAATGACGCCTAGGCATTTTAACTGCTTCTTAAATTCAAGCATCACATCGCCAATTCTAATCTTTGCCAGCGCATCTATTATAACCCCTGCTAGGAGCCTAGCGTGACCCATTACCATGCAAGCAGATTTACTAGGGTTGACAATTAACCCATGTCTGGCGAACCAAGAAGATAGACAGTTCAAATCAGTATTCATATGCTCAATACACTTATTAACATCGTTCACATTGGAAGTAATGTACAGATTGACATCATCAGCATATAAGCTCCGCTTACAGTATGTGATAGCGTCCGAAATTTTATAAATGTACAACGCAAAAATCAAGGATGACAGCGTCGTTCCTTGTGGGGTGCCCCTGTTCAAAATTAACCACGATGACATGTTACCTTTGAGGGTCTTGATACACTGCATCCGATTCGACAAGTAAGACTTGAACCATGAGACCACAGATTCAGCACAGCCAACAGACCGCAAAATGGACAGCAGAATTGGGTGATCGATGCTATTAAAGGCATGGCTGAGATCCAGGCTGGCAAACAGCGTAACTTCTCTTCTATCCATGCCTTCCTTTACATCATCAGTAATGTTAATCAAAGCGGTCTGGGTGCTGTGGGAGCGCCTATATCCTGATTGGTATTCGTCGATAATGCCACTTTCTTCTATATAATTAGACAATTTAGCATTTATGATTTTATCATACATTTTTGCAAAAATACTTATCAGACTAATTGGTCTAAAATCTGAGTTATCTCGAGCTGGGCTCCTTTTCACTACTGGTAACACGTAGGCACTTTTCCAGCATTCTGGATAGACGCTGTTGATCAGAGAGAAATTAAGAATATGACTCAGCACATCCGCTAACTTTCCGATAATGAGTTTTACAAGCAGGGGAGAAACATTGTCAGGACCTGTGGCTTTCGAAGAAATATCTTTGGCCGCTTTAACTACTTCCTCCCTTGTTATCGGTGAGAATTCGAATTTTGGCTTGCTGCTGTCATATAATTGATCATAGTAGTCACATAATGTAATGTCGGCTTCGTCTTTCGTACCTAAAGACG
Source organism: Tupiocoris notatus (assembly GCA_037159825.1). Classification (NCBI taxonomy): domain Eukaryota; kingdom Metazoa; phylum Arthropoda; class Insecta; order Hemiptera; family Miridae; genus Tupiocoris; species Tupiocoris notatus. The sequence continues at coordinate 1,896,934 of JASJUZ010000623.1, read as the reverse complement.
TAAAATATTTATTTAGTTCATCCAAATTTATAGTTGGCTCGTCATCATCTTTCCTATTTTGTTTACCTATTCCCGCGAGCCTCGTAATTTTCCAGAAATCGTTGGAAGTCTTAATATTATTGAACTGATTCTTTGTGAATTGATACCTAGCATTTCTCAAATCATTTTTTACCTTGTTTCTCATTATTTTATATCTACGTTGATCATCCATATTATTGGATTTTCTGTAAATCCTATTCAAACGATTTCTTTCTTTTATTTTTAAAGAAATACTCGAGGTCAGCCACGGAGTTGGTTTTTTAGTCACGCGCACCTCTCTGATTGGGAAATGCTTTTCCATCAGATCGGCAGCAAATTTTGTGACGATCGTGACTTTTTTATTAAGATCATCTGTTGAGTACACTTCCGAAAAGTCGTAGTTATCAACATCCATTTCTAGATTTTTCGGATCGTATTTTTTATAATTTCTGATTGTAATGATTTTGTCAATTTTTTGCCGAGAAGCGAAAGGGAAACAGCAGAAAATAGTGTCGTGATCCGAAATTCCATGAGATGGAAGCTGACCGAATTTGTGCATATTTTCTGAAGTGATATTCGTAATGATTAGATCAAGGGACGAGTGTACATTGTTTCGATGAAAAGTCGGGTTTACTGATACAATCCGAAAATTAATATTATCGATCAGGTTCTGCAACTGTGATTTATACTGGCTTTCGGCTTGCACGTGCATATTGACATTAAAATCACCTATTAAGACAATCTTCTCGTATGTTGTTAAAAAATTCTGGACGGCGGCAAAATAATCACTGAGACCTGAAGCCTTTGGCGGTCTATACACGACACTTACTAGCATTTTCTTGAAACCATTTGAAATTTCCGCAATTATGTACTCAACATTCTTCGAATAAACTCCACACGACTGTTTTTGGACACGACATTGTAAGCCTTCGTGAACATATAACGCAACACCTCCGCCTTCTTTCCCTGTTCGATCGTTTCGAAATAGTTTATAGTTGTGTAATTTATAAATTGATGACGGCAGATGTGGTTTAAGAAAGGTTTCAGTTACAGCTATAATTTCGAATTTTTCGTGATCATACATTAACTTAAAATCATTGAAGTGCACCGCCAAAGACTCCACATTCGAGTGGGAAATTTTTAAATGTTTTTTGCAATTTTGAAAATTAATCTCATTCAACTCCTGGATGCGATTGCTATTCTCGACCATTTGAAATTCGTAGTTATGATCAAAAATCATTTTCTGGACGTTGAAGGGTTGATCATACCGCGAGGAGGAGATTTAGGCGACGTTTTCGACGACCCCTGCCGTTTCACACCAGTCGAAACGTTATGCGACGAGGAGCTCGTACCCCTGATTCCGAGAGACAATTCACGCAGTTGTTCCGCTGACTGGACGACTATCGCCGGGTCTTCCTTATTCTCCGACTTTTTCAGCATAATTTTTCCATTGTTGGTCCAAGCGAAGCGATAATTGTTTTCCCTCTTGAAATTCTTGGCCGAATTCAGTAGTTTACGGTTGTGGAACGTCAAACTATTATTCACGTATATCCTGATGGGGTCTCCCGTTAAAATGCCGAGGTCCCTCACAGTGAGGTTCGCCGATTTGGTCGCGGAGAAAAATGCCCTCTTATCCAATTTGCGCACAAAATCAACTATTATTAATCCAGGCAACTGGGCTGCAGGGTTTCCTCGAGTACGGAACAGGTCGCTTATCATTTTATCATCAACTGCAAAATTAATTGCGTTCCCAATTTTAGCGACCACCTCCATTAAATTTTCTCCTCTTGAAAACGGGACACCGACGATTTCAAGAGTCTTTTCTTTTGATTGTTGCTCGATTTCGTTGCATTTTATGAGAGAGAGAGGGGAAGGAAAAGAGAGAGAGGCCCCTCGCACACTCGACCTAAATATGAACCGCAAAACCAATAACGACCAAGTTAGCCTAACGGGGTGAAAAATTATGCTCGAGACGAACGAAGGTTCAGTAACTAAGAACAGGCGAAGAACCTGAAACCATTTTTTACCGGCCGGGGAAGCGGAATCGGTCAAAATGGAAAACGAGCGTAAATCATATTTTGTCAAATCGGAAACACGCGGGCGACTTGGAAAAATGAGCTGAGCGATGATTTATAGACGTGGAAGTTGAAATCGAAGTAAGACCACACAGGATTGCGATCGGATGATATTTCAAAAACGGAATACGTTCCCATTGTATCGCGAATAAGGTTCGATTCCAATAAATGATAAACGGCGATGAATTATGCAAATATGTACACATTTAATATCTCAGCAATTTATCTCAGACACCTATATCCAAGAGTTAATCGCAGCTTGTGAGCCCAGCTGTTGAAATTTAGCGTCATCTACTCGCCAACGGATTTCATTTAAGACTCAAATTTCTTATGGCCGGTACAGATCAAATAATGAATAAGCGGATTTTCCACGAAGTTAATTTACGGTTGAGAACTGCAAACTTGGGCACGAATTCGTTCCGGAAACGTATAAAATATAAAAAAATCGGAACTACTAAAGGTTTTTTTTTTAATCGAAGCAAGTAGTAATATTGAAAATTCTCTCCCTTCTCCCGTTGAAATTTCGTTAGTCGCCTGAGGTAACTGGTTATTTCATCTTGTTCCGACCGTTTCGTTTCACTGCGAGCGGAGGCCATTCGTTGTGCCGATTTGATCAGCTAGTTACAATTTTCCCAGCGTTCACCGCCGCGTTACTGCTCTTTCCCACGAGACAATTGCGAACGATCTTGATCAGATATTGTAGATCGAACAAGAACTAATGAAAGTTCAGCTAAAGATTTCCGTAGAATTGAAGCACTTTTTTTTTAGAAAACTGAACGGCCGTTTATTTCCTTAATTGCATAGATTTCCTGTAGGAATAATTAATTATTCAAATTTGAACAGTACTGTAAGTATTTGCAACGAATTTTCAAAGTTGAAAAACATACAAGTAGTGTAATCGTACTACAAATATGAAAAACTCAAAGTTGTCGTCAAATTTCGATTGTTTTGACGTCAAATTCGGATTCAGCGTTGAATTTCCTATAAGAATAGCTTTCAAAATCACTTGAAAACGAAAATTTAATTTTTCACTCTTACCGGAGCTTGAAATTCCGGCCGGTGAAGAACTCGATTTACGGAAAATAATTTCTCTGGCGCTGATTAAATTTTTTTCACCAATTTTTTTGCTATGTACGTGTGTAAGGCGTTCAAATGAAGACTCCTGCGTAATAAAACAATTGATTCGCATAAATTTTGACCCCGAAAATCACGGTTAAAGTCCAATTTTCGAGCATTCGAAAACCTATTTTTTTGGACCATTTGCAGATTTTTCCGAGAAGTAAAAAAAATCACAAAAATACATCTCGGTAAGATACAACTTTCCTAAAAATTTCAGATTTTTACCTGTATTGAGAGAGGAGTAAAAAATCGTTAACTGATCGGTTGATAAAAATCGCAGGGGTACCCCTTGGATTTTTCGCGAAAAATTTTTTGGTCTCGATTTCGCTCAAATTCAGCATAATGATAGTTGATTATGTGTATACCAATAATATATGCTTCATTCTTGGTTTCATTTGCACTAAATAGATGAAAAGAAGGTTTAAAGTTGAAAAATGTGATGTTTTCGTGTATTGTCTACTAATGATGTTGAATAACGCAAAAACGGTTGAAAATGAAGGTAAATTACATAGGGAAAATGTGGACAGTTAAATTACCTATCTTTTGATGTATTCAAACATCAGAATTGACGAATTTTGGTTCAAATTATCCTTTGTGCAAGTTACAAATCTTGGAAAACTTAAAGTTGTTAATTATAATTTTTCCATCGTTTTGTGGTTATTATTCAATGATAAACCACTGTAACCACCCACGATAGAAATTTTCTAACCCTCATCCCTCAAAATCTTTTTTGTTTTTATTTTTATTTTTTTCAAAGCATGTATAATCAACTTAATTTAATTAAAAACAATCCGTCCGTCCGCCGTCGACAATTTTAAGAGGAAAAAATACCTAGTTAAATACTTGATATTTTCACCAAAAATTATTTATGGTCTGATAATGGCACAATTATTATGGCCAAATCGCTAGCTCAATTATAAGGGTATTTTAGGGGTTTTGAAGGGGGAAATTCGCATTTTTTTAAAGATTTTTGAAACAAAAGTGTGTTCGATATTAATTTAACTAGGTTTTTTCCGCTGCTGAATCGAATGAGAACATAACGATGTCGATAGCTTCAATAGTTCCCGAGTAATCGCAGCTTTTGCGTGAAAGTTAGTCGATTTGTGAAAAATTTGCCATGATGGTACAACTTGAGACTTTCTACAGCTATAAAAATATTATATACTCGTCGGAATGCTAGTAAACACTCTAAACCTGTATCGTTAGGCGAATAATTGAACTTTTAATGAGACAATTATTTTGAGTAATAGTTATAAAAATTACGATAATTGCTTTCCCCTTTCGGATACCTATCTGCTGTCATGTGGAAACGTCCACAAATGTTCACGACGTTTTTATTGAAAATCTCGCCATTTTCTCGCGCCCCCGAGTCGTTACGGCTATTTGTAAATGAGTTCCGTACAAAAGGTGAAACAAAGGTGGAGCGGTCTTGTGAGCCTGTTGGAGCAGGTCAGCTGAGAAGTGAACCGAGACACGAAGGATCCGGTACCGGCGGCGGGCGCAAGGTCAAAGAGCAACGGCCGCCTACTCCCACTACAACTACAAACGTCAACCGCAACTACAATAAATACAACTACAGCAAAGGTCCGGAGTTCCCTTCCGTCCCTTCTGCTCCGTCTCGAGAGCGTCCTCTTCTTTCTCAAAGGACCTCGTCCGGGTGGAACACGAGTATCACGACTTTGAGAAGAACGTGTCACGAGAATGAACCTTACCAGTTTGGAGCGCAGATTTACAATATAAACCGCGTGAGAGTGCATTTGGAAGCATTTCGAACCGAATGCGGTCCAGGTGCCGCATTTTTATCGGTTCCGCCGGTTTAACGAGGGGCATTTGTGGGAATAATCGGAAAATTCACCTTTTCCACGAAAGAACTATAACTTCAGAGTCGATTTGCCAGTGAGTTTCAGCCAAGGATACGATTTGAGCGACGAGAAAGCGAATTAACGAAAGGACAGAACGTGACGCGTTTGCATACGCGAGCACCATGTTCAAGCTATTATCACAATCGCTCCATGTTCAAATTGTTATCGCAATCGCTGCATCTGCTTTCAATCGTTAAAAAATAGAGTAGAAATAATCAGAGCCCTGGGATTCAGTACGAGATATAATTATCCCTGTCGTTTCTAGCTTACGATATTTTCTTTCTGGATCAAATCATGAACTCACATAAAATACAAATTAAAAAAATAAAAACAAATATTTGAAGTTCACGATCAGAGAACGTCCTCTAGTCTCTAAATTCAGTTTAAAAATACGCAGATTCATTTATTAAAATGCTGTCGACTTAGTAAAATAGATTATATCGCACCCTTGAGAGAAAAATATTACGACTCAAAATTTCTCTTTTTTCAGGAAACGCAAAGAACAGTTGTCGCCTTGGTATCTTGATATTTTGAGCTCGAAATCATATCCTAGCATCAGATAGCACTTAGAAATCAGTTGCAAACACTCTCTTGGTGTCCCCCGATATAGAGCAATTAATAATCGTAAAAAATTCCCAATTTCTAAGTAAAAACTGTGTTCATGATTACATGGCATCAGTCTCAGTAATATTTTGAGTTGTGACAGTGCCAACCAAGATGAAACAACTGATCTAAGAAATAATGCAAATTCACTCAAGGGCGAATGGGTAACAACTTGAGTTTTATAATATGACAAATAGTGGTGGAAAGGAGTGGATCTTCAAAAGCGTTATAATAAAGTGCTACTGGAGGCACTAAACGTGAAACGGTTTTTTGAGATTGATAGGGCTTGTAATTCTGAATCGATTGATACCGAAAACGCGAAATATCCAAATTTTCAGCTGTGACACTATTCTCGAAACAGTGCGATACCGCAGTTTCATAAACTCGGCGCACTTTTAAAAATCTGCATAAAATTATCATTTTAAAACTGCCTTTTTCTTCTCTCGCCTCACAAATTTCTAACGCCTCGCTCGTGTTGATTGTCTTCCAATAAGTCTTGTAGTTTCTCGTAAGGTGAGGAGATCGCCTCGAGAACACGTATTTATTGCTCAAAAGGAGCAGCGAGGCTACTGTTGTCGATTACCGTAAATAGCCTCGACTGGACATCGAAGAGCTATTTAAATTCGCGGCCGAGGTAGATTAAACGAGGTAGGAATGCGATTAATGCGCCACAAGGTAGGTCGAGTATGGTCAACCGCATGGCTACTTTTCAGCATTCGACGACAGGACAACGACAAACGGGCAAATATTTGCTCTACGCCCGCTCCCGTATGCAGGCGAGTAAACAGTGACGTTTCATGTATCGAATTGAGTGCACTACACGCGAAATTGGTACGCCAAACCATCGAACGCGCGAGTTTAACTATTATGCGGCGTTAGCAAATATTTTCCTTCCGAAGCGGCTAAATATGTACGATAGTAATGAGAAAAATGTAACCGCAGCTGAAATAATATAAAATATAAAAAAAAAATAATAAAAGAAATAATAATAAATAAATATACCTAATAACAATATAATTAATAATACAAACAAAATAATAAATACAATAGTAAAATAATTACTAATAATAAAATAGGAACGGTAATAATTAATATACATACAAATTATATATATAATTGAGTAAAATAAAATGTTATAATAATAAAATTACATTTTTATAATAATAAAATTTAATTATTATAATTAAATAATAATTAAATAATTATTTAATTATTTAATTATAAAAAATTTTTTATCATTATTACCATGTCCTAATTATTCTACGAAGAGAAAAATGACGACCCTCTCCACAAGTGATCGAAATCCGCAACGTTGACAACCCTGGTCACCTCTAATCCAACGTGCTTGGCTCGTAGCTCGAGAACCTCATTAGTCGCCGTATATGGCGAAGTTGGAGAGGAAAGTTTCAAAAATTCCGAGAGGATAAGCGTCGCCATTGTCCTAACATCTGATGCAGCAGTTGACTTGTTCTCTCGGAGTTCTCCGAAAGCGAACGGAGATCCAAGACCTTTTTCGCGACAAACAATCGGCCGCAGATTTCGAGCTTTTAAAATTTCCTCAAATATTTCAAGCTCCGATTTCGCGCAGTTCGCAAGCGCCGATTTTCACGATAGTCCGAAGAAAAAATTGTTAACGTGCGAGGAGTTTTCAGAAGGACACATAAAACGCGACGTCACGTCCGAAAAGTTAGAGTCAACTTTTCAACAAGAGACAAAAGCCGGGGAAGCCAACGGAGCGAATCGTTTGAAACCGACTGAAGCTACGAATCTACTGAGGCCGTTGGACCGCAAAAGGCAGAACTAGGGGAAATACGGAGAAGATGAGGAATTTTGAGCTGGCAAAAACATTCGGAAGCAAATACTTTTTTACGAGAGAGCAGTAAATAATCGCTTCGCTCGAGATAACATTTTTTGAAAGCCAATCGCATAAGTAAAACTCAGGTTTACGTCTTGCGTTGGAATTTATTTCGAAACGTAGAAGAAAAGTAGCGAGGAAAAATAAATTCCATCGAATGAACATTGGGATGGAATAAAAATAATACGACGGCGCAATGAAGTTGCTTTTTTATTCGTGTTCCGAACAATCGGGGAGATTTATTCGAAGTTACAACGGTTGTCAAGGTACGATTATTTTTTCCATGCTTCGGTTGAGTTACACGAAAATGACACACAAGTTTTTGATGAAGTTGAGTCTATTGCAACTTGGAAAAATTCTCCAGCCATTACCTACGTGTTTTATCGGGTTTCTAGAGTCGTCTTGAACATTTTCCAAACTGCTAAAAAAAGTACCATCGTAGCAAAGAATGTAGTTTCAACATCACTATCTAAACAACCTCAATAAATAATATGGCCAACAATTCTGGTCTCACATCATCATTTTCATGCTCAATTTGGTCGTGAGGAGCACTGCCGTAGCAACACTTGACGGTCGACCGAATCTGTGCCCTGGGAGTTCTAAATAGCTTAATTGCGACTTTTGATTCGATCAGTCTAAGTATATTCGATATTATAACTTACGTTTTCATATTTAATCCGGTGCAGCATCTGGAAAAAAAAATTAAATTCATTTAGATATCAGACTTAAAATCTCACAATATTCAAACACTGGAAGTGGCGATATTATTCATCAAAATCCAATGTTGCCTATTCAAATTTTTGCAGAAGACTGACATCGCATGGTCACTAAAATATGTTCTTCATAGAGCTTACTAGCTTATTTGACGCAAAAGTTGTAATATTGCTCTCAGGTTAATCAATTTTGGTTAAATAAAAATAAATACAAAATTGGCAGTCACTGAACAGACAATCGTGGAAGACACGAAATGAGGTGGTTGACCATTTAGCAACGTAGCCGCATTTCAGCCAATAGGTGGCAACGTCGACCTCCCATTATCGTGTCATTCGTTCACTGTCTCTTCACAGCTGGCAACGTCGCAAATGGACCCGCCTAGTTTCATGTCCGCTCTATAGTGCTTCAATAAACTCCATCGCTCTGGATAAAATAATTAAAACAAACGATGCTTAAGAGTGGAAGCGAGGAAGTTACGTCGAGTAAACATTTTAAATTTCCCTTCGAGGAGCCATAACGTACAATATGTTATAATGGAGGACGTCATCCGATTATAGGCGGCTGTGGGAAGAAAACTTCTGGCTAGGGCATCTCTTTCAAAACTCTCACATAGCTCTCGTAGGGAGACAATAACCGTCTTGCCTACGTTAACCTACGGAAAGGTTGTGTTGGAAAAAATGGAAGATAAGAGAACTTGACGGACGAATAAAGGAATGCGAGCGTGGGTGCATCGGCTCGTTCGAGGTCTTCTAACACGGCCATCCAATATTTATGCGCTTCCATAAGAAGCCTCGTAAGGAACAAGTCTCGCTCCGTAAGGAAGTTCTCTCGATAAGGCGCGTATTACCATGTTCATCTAGACGAAGGGTTCACTCGATATTTTACGAGCAGATGAAGCAACTCAATACGCGATAGAATTTTATTGTAAAAGGCGTGAAACGGTAATTGAAGAAATTAAATACCTGACAAGGAGTCCGTCGTAAAATACTACTTCTAATGATTGTTGGGTAAAAGAGAAAACAGTCGAATCGTTGTATTTTTTCTGGACGAATCGCATCTGAATTTGCCTTCTTTAGATAATATTAAAATACAGCGCTAATAACTTGTGAATAATACGAACTATTGAGCAATAAGGCATTGGTTTATCAAGATTGCAGTAATTAAATATAACTAACCAAAATAGTGACAATATTGCGATTGAAAAAAAATTATCTCAATAATTCTTACTAAAAATTAATAATTAATTGATAATAAAAATTAAATAATAAAGTCTTAATTCTTATTATTTCTCTTTTTAAACACTTATTCCAATAGATTCTTTTATTATTTCTCTTTTTTAAAAATTATCTCAATAGATTCTTTTATTATTTCTCCAGTAATTTTCTTAATCGGAAGATATTTCTTGAAATACATAAACGGAAAATATTGATAGGTAACTTAATTTTCGAAAAAACTCTCAAGGAATTGTATTCTATATTGTATTCTGTAAATAATGAAATTTATTATTTATTCTATAAATAATAATTTACATTCGGTAAATAAAATCTGGAATTGTATTCTATTTGGACGGTAAAGCGATAAATGTGATTTGAAAGCGATAAATACTGTTGCAAACTACTAGTAAAATCAACCCCTTCGAGATTAACAATCGTAGCGCACACTCAATGTATCATCAGGTTCTATAAGCGGCTTACATCTCTAGCGACTACAATCGGATTTCGCCTAATCTCGGTATCAAGTCGCCATTGATACATTGATAGATTAGCTTAATATGTTAGAGATAGCTAACGCATCGGTTGCGTTGCATTCTGAAGAGTCAGCGTTCCCAATTACCTGAATATTAGACTTGATGCCTCTCAAAAGTATGTCATCAAGCCCCCTCAATTTTCATTAAATTATTATTGCAAAAATTATTTTCTTTAATATTTGATAATTATATTTGAATATTATAATAATATTTAATATGGCTTAACATAAATCAGAAATCCGATATACTTATTTGTACCAGTTATTGGCATTTGGATTTGACTTTCCGCTGTCAACGAGCTCCCAAGCGGACAGAAATTAATTGATCTTCCTAAGTAATCACGCATTCATCCGATGAAAACGTATGGTCGGAAAATAACGCCATACAATCGCAAAGACCGCGTTTATCCGATTGCGTAAAATGAATTGTCAAATAGCCAATTCATATACAAAGCTCGCTGCAGCTGTAGCATCTTATTTACCGCGTTTATCGACACGCGAGACGTCTTCCGCAATCATTTCAGCGACGTTCGCGTGATTGAAGTCAGTTGAAGAGAAGCGGCAACTTTTAAAGCCGCTTTCCCGTTCGAATGGCTCTTTGAACTATGTTCGTACCGGAGGAAACCGAAGTAATCGCGAGAAGCCCGAAGACGCAATCCGAATCGGTTTATGACTTCTATTCTATTAAGTTCCATTTCATTTTCCCCCGGACGTTGAACGTACTGCACCTTCGTCAGAGTTAACAAGGAACCTATTTACGACCGCATGATTGCGATGGAAGTAATAGGAGAAAAACCCTCGCTTGTCGTAACGTGCGAGCTTTGCGATTCGAGTGATTTGCGGTCAGGTTTGCGGCTCCCGACGTCGACTTTCGCTCACAATTCCCTAAGGTTTAAACTGGCGAAAAGACGATCGACGAAATTAATGATCGATTTATGGAGAGCGGTTGAAAAATATTTTCTAGCCGAATTCGAAAAATTCAAACGGTGCATAAATAAGGTGAAATAATGGCGTGATTGGAGAGAAAATAAATACGACCATAATATTCTTAAATTAACGAAGTAAAATATAACAGACAACGCTGCAAATTAATGTACTGTTTATTATTATTCCTTTGCTTCAATAATGATTTAAGAAGAATATCCATTTGTGTAATTATCACAAAAATTTGTAAACGCTTCGACCTAACAACTGATTGGTAACTATAACGGAAAACTCTTTGGCGGCTATCGTAATTTTATTTAATTTGGTGTATTATGCAATAAAAAACTATTGTTTTCATTCTGGAAAAGAACATTTCTAACGTCTCCCTCTTAATTTAATGTTTTACTTTTCAAGGCTTGAACTATCTGAATATCCAATCAAAAAAATTCTGTCCGTCCTCCGTCACCGGTTTTTTGAGGAAATTGAAGGGGCCAATTCTTGAAATTCTCACAAAAAATCATTTATGGTCTGATAGTGGCTCGATTTATTAGCTAAACCGCTACGTCAATTTTAAGAGTATTTTTGAGTGGTTTAAGAGGGAAAAATAGCGTTTTCCAGGTTTTTAAAACATCGGTGAGATTGATAGTAATAGAGATTTTTTGACGTTGGCTCGAATGGTTCCATTACTGAGTCGATAGCTTTAATATTTTTCGAGTTGTTGCGCTTTTTATGTGAAAATTTCGACAATTGACGAGAAGGTACAGCTAGATCATTTTTGGAAAGATAATTATTTCTCGGGCGATTACAATGTATTATTGAACAATTAACCAAAACTGATTTTCCCGTAGAACTTTATTCTCTTAATTTTTTCAAATTCGACGGATTTATTGGAAGAAAAGCGACCGTGAAAAATGACCCTCCGACAGCCGGCGAGTTCAAGCCGATTCGTCGCGATGCTAGTTTTTAAATGGGAAAAAAGTGAACCTCGAAAGGGGGAAGAAAAGCACGTGCTCAACGAAGGAGAGATATCGACCGGTTCGATCACTAACAGATGGCTCCACACATACGAGCACAAGCTCCAATACGACCACGTCGGCCAAGTCAACACTGAGGCCTTGAGTCGGCCAAGTGTTGGTGCATAAGGAGTCGTAGCGTGCCCAGGACTGACTACAGTACGCAGACGTACAACAGATAACAAACAACCAACCCCTGCTGTTCAACCGGCGATCTACACGACGAGCCGACCACTTTCTTCCTTCCGTCCAATGAATCATCGAGTGCCATTCAGACTGCATACATGACGTAGGTAAATCTGACGAGCGGCTTCGAAAACAAAAGATCGCACAGATTGCGTCCCTTACGAGCGGTTTGCTCTAGCGATTCTATTCAACGAAAATGTGGCTCGGATTAACGAGGAAAAAAATTGAACGGCGAATCGTGATGGATTTCACGACGATTTTTCAAGTTATCCGAGGAGTACAAAATTTGTATTTCTATAGATGATTTTACCTGTAAATTCACCAATTTATTATTTTTTAAAATTATTATTAAAAAAATATTATAATTGTTATTTTTTAAATTACCTATTACCTATTCAAAAAAATGATTATTTAACAAAAAAAAAGAAGAAGAAAAGTTCAGATGCTTTTAGCTTCTATTGGTAAACAATTTCAATTACTGTGGGATTCACCAATTTATTATTTTTTTAAATTTTTTTTAAATTAGTAGTATTTTAAAAATTATTTAATATTTCTAAATTATTAGGTAGGTATTTAAAAACATTATTATTTTACAAAAAAAGAAGAAGAGTACAGATGCCTCTAGCTTCAGTTGGTAAACGATTTTAACAGTAGAATCCACCGATTTATCATTTTTTTAAAAATTTTTTTTTTTAAGTAATTATTTCACAAAAAAAATAATAATAACAAAAAAAACTTGTCAACCGGCTAAAACTTTAGCAGATACTATCCATTTTATTATGTTTCCCCTTTTTATCCATTTATTAATTACTTTTTTTAACGGTCTAGTTTCTTTCTTGAACCACTTGAAATTCTTCGTAGATCGGAAAATATCGAAGAACTATAAAATCTATCAAATCGACAGTTTTCCTCTCGCTAAGGGAATTGACCAAAATGTAATGAGGTAAATCAATTTGGATTCGACCGCTGTTGGTCGAATCGATCATAAGGAAAATATACATTCCAGCCGTACTAGATTTTTCGCGATAGCATCACCTGGCCACGCAATGCGCGCAGCTCGGTCGTGAAGACCTTCATCGTCGCTATCAATCATAAATTCATTACTAGATAGGAGGGGAGCTGAAAGCTTTCCTAACACGCATCTTCCTTTGCCTAGCAGTCACGAACTCCGCCTTCCTGTTTTTCGATTCCAATGCAGATATGGGCCGACCTGGGCAAACTTACGAGCGCGGATGATAAACCCTGGGCGATGCACTCTCACGGACGGTGGTGTTCTTCGAGTGAAAAGATGAGTTTATGGCGTCTACTTGATACCATGGCATGCCACAGGATGAGGCAGTTGGATCCGCTCTTGGATAACCAAAGATCGCCACTCGATTTCAAACAGACGCTGAAAACCGTCAGGAATCGGATTCCTAATTCCATAAACATCATCTCCGTTCAATTACGGTTTCGAAAGGGGCGAAATAACCGAAAATCGCTATCGGGATGATATGGAATTAATTTTGCGCTGAGTGCCACGCCGGACAGAGGCAAATACGTAGAATCTCGTTCCGTATAATTATAATTAACGAACGACAAACAAACCGAATTTTCCGACGGCCAACGCTCGACTAATTACCGAAATCATTTCTGCGTTGACCCATCGGAAATTTCGCTCTCCGCTTGCAAAACGTGCAAACAACGATGCAACGTGAAACAATCCATCAGCGTTAAGTGGTAATTCGAAAGAAACCGAGTGGAATACGAAAGCCGAGAATATTAATTAGCGTTGTTAGAAAAAAATGAATTACTTAGCCCAGGTTCCGTGAAATGTGTAAGCATCAGATACGGTAGATTCACACGTACCGGACTGATCCGGTCGCTACTGGCTACATTCCCTCGCTACTGGCTCCATTCTCTCGTTACTGGCTCCATTCGCTCGCTACTAGCTTCATTCTCTCGCTACTGGTTCCATTCTCTCGCTACTGGCTCTATTTTCTCGCTACTGGCTTCATTCTCTCGCTACTGGCACCATTCTCTTGCTACTGGCTCCATTCTCTCGCTACTAGCTTCATTCCCTCGCTACTGGCTCCATTCTCTCGCTACTAGCTTCATTCTCTCGCTACTGGCTCTATTCCCTCGCTACTGGCTCCATTCCTTCGCTTCATCCTCTGTTTTGCTACTAGCCACATAAGTATACTTTTATTTTGTACTCCGATTTCTCACCATTCATTCACTTTTCACTCCAAAATAGAACAACCTAGTAAAGCTAAAGAAACTTTTCACAAAAGAAGAACATTCGGTGATCATATTTGAACAGTTCGGAATTTCAATAATTCCACAAGGCTATTTTTTCCGCAGATGCCATTCGAAGTTTTCCGCGAACAATGTGAACCGGCCTTCGCGCTCGACTCGATTATCATAATTTTATTATCCGGTCGAAAAACTAGCGATTAAAGTTATCATCGTTTAGACAAAACGGTTGAATCATCAGCGAGGTGAGAAGTTTTTAGAATGAAGGGGTCTCCGTTCCGGTGTTTTATTTCAAACGCTCGGTCTCGCCGTCACACGTACGGAATCAATTATAACAGTTCCGACGAGATCGAAGCTCGTGTTTATACAGTGTTTCGTTTACTCGTCGAGTTTACCCTTTGGACCATTTTCGGTCGGACGTTTTGTTTAGGTTTGCGCTCCGGTTCCAAGAATGGCTATTCTGAACTAGATATTTATAGAAGGTCGAATCGGAATTTAATCCTTTGGACGAGTGAGATTTGAATTTTTTCTTATTATTTCAACGCCGTTTTCAAGCAGCCATTGAATTATGGCGTTTTTGAAATCGTACGTTTTGGTTATTTTTGGAGACATTACTGTGAAAATCAGCTTTTAACATATTTCAGGGGATCCTCCTCAGGATATTGGCGAGCCGCATTGTACTGAATAAATTGTATGTACTTTCGTCACACCAAACGTAGCGATAGGTGGTTTATTTTCCTTTCAAAACCGTGAGACGGAAGCTGAATCCGATGATTTTTATCCTTTTGTCGCTTTTAAATCGGGTTCTGACTATTTACGAGGAAAAAAATGCTAATCGAGCCGAAGTTTTCTACTGCAATTATGCTTGACTCTGCCAGAGCTAGGCATTCCCTCTCGAGCGAATCAAAAGGGCCCGTCGCAATCCCTCGATTTCATCTCTCTTCCGCTCGCATCTCCGCAGCGCACCTCTCTCGACCTGCCGAGTTGATCAATGGATAGTAGACAGATAGAACCAAGGCAACAGCATCAGCAGCAGGTCTCTCTTTCTCTCTCTTGCCTGTCGCCGACATGGCCATTGTCAATTCGTCCGGCACGGTGACGCAATCGTTACTCATCTACCTGCCAGCGCTCCCTCAGCGCTCCTCTTCCTTCGATTCAACCCGCTCGTACTACGGCCAGATGGAATATTCCCCGATTGTGCCAAGTGCCATTCTTGAAGCTGATTGGCTATTCCACCTCAAAACGTTCCTCGCTTCTCAGCTACCGTTCGATTTCATCGCGAAGAGCGGCCGAATTCGATTGGCTCGACTAAAGAGCGAATCGGCTCGTTCACCGCGTTTAGGATATTTGCCGTATCTTCCTAGGAATGAACAGATGATTTCGAATCGGTGGATATTATTCGCAAACCTACGGCACAGAATTATTTTGAATAGTTCATAAAGAATGTTATTTGATAACAGTTAAATGAAATTTTTTTTCACAAAATCGTGCCTAAATCCAGCTGAAAAATTATTTTAATTTGTATCATGGAAAAAAATTCAAGATAAAAAGGAAACATTTTTGAGTAAATACTTGAGGTCATCGCTGAGAAAAATTATGCGTTTTTTCGGCATTGAAAAAAAAACTATCTCAAAAAAGCTGATTCGTGTTTTTGATATGAGTGAAAGATTATTTGAAGTGTGACAAGTATATTTTTTCTGCTTATTTATAAGAACGAATGTTGCAGGTGGACTTTTTTGAAGTTAACTACTTTTTTCTATAATGTTTTCTAATTTTTCTAATGTTTTCCACAAACGACAATGTTTTTGTAATATTTCCAATGTTCCTCGAGTAATGAACCGAAAATTAAACGTTGTTATCTCGCGGCTACACTTCAGCTATTGTAATTTACATAAGGGGCATAAATCATCTTCGTCTCTGTATTTATCTATTGCTATATGTTAAAGCTAAATTTTCAGACCATTCTATCCCTCATTGCAATTCACGATCTCGCCAATACAAGCCGCGTTCGGCAGCCGAGTTCTATATTGGAAGATTAGAGGCATTCTATTCATTGGAATGAGATATTCAGTCATTTACCACTGCGATACGTTTCGGTTGGAAATCCGCCCATCCGAACTCCAGGCACGTTCCGAAGGCGGACGATCGGCACCAGCTGTAGACGTGCAGCTGTGGGTGTTGCGCTGCGGGTGATGGGCAGTGGAGCAGCACCTGGAGCCTTGGGGCTCCTCCTCCGATGAGTTTCAAGAACAACGAAACAAGTACGATTCGGCGGAAAACGCGGAGCATTGACCTTCCGACGGGAACAACCGCCGAAATGACCGCGACCAACTTCCGATCGGTAACGGGCGGCGAACTTCCGAAAGCAGATTGTGGGACGAGAAAAATCCCTGGACCGGTGTAGAATTTTGTGGAAAATTATTTTTCAAAAAATGATAAATCGGAAATATTTTGCTGTTTGAGGAGTAATTAATTGATGATCTATCGTCCAAGGTTACCCGTGAAATTCGGCGACGGGGTGACCGGAAATGAAGCTACAAGAGCTAAAATGATCCAACTAATGGTAATTTGAACCAAAATTGAGACCTCAATTTGAAAAAATTAAGGAGGCCAAATTTGATGAAAATTCATCTTCATTTCCAGCTATCAAAGGTGAAAATATCTATATATCATAAAAATCGAGGTATTTTCAACTATCCAAAAGAACAAAAAGGTTCGGAATTTCGGAAAAGAGAGGAAAACAACGTTTCGGTTACGACTCAACGATATGGTTTCTTATCCCAACGACTGCACTAGACCGTGACACTCTTCGACTGACTGAATACGACTGACAAGCACTCGAGCTCCGACTGACTGTGACTAAAGCTGTCAGCGAGTCGAGACCTCCTCCGCCCCCACTCACGTTCAGCTTCCGAGGTGCCTGCCTCATCTCCATGGACGACCTTGACTTCCACGAGTGAATCATGAGGCAAATACGAGCGAATGAAAAAATGTCTCCAATAACCTGGTTTGCTCATTTTGTCTGTGGCATTCGTAACACATAAACAGATTCGCTGCGGAAATCGTAATGAAGAAACCGCATTGTTCAGATTTACACAATATGGTTCTGAGAAAAATACGATGAGCTAGTCCGATTGCCCAGAAAACTCGTTGAAATCCCAATACTATCGCGATATAACAAGACAGCGTGTAAATGTGTCCATAAACTTCATTCAATCCATAAAATTCAGATTCAGTCCATAAAATTCAAAATTTCATTACAGAACTGTAGAACGGAGTCCTCGCCAGCCGTTCAGAAGAACGAAATTCACTGGTGCATTTCTCAATATCAGGGATTGTCTATTTTTTCCAACACAGCGGCGCTCCTAGCGACCATACAAAGCATAAAAATGATGAGGTGAGACCATGTCAGCCATGTTGGCTTTTCAGGTTAGTTATCATGTTTTATTGTGCCTTTTCTCCATTCTGCCAGAAATAGAAGTACATCAGAGTGGAGGTGGGCATTTTTTGGTCATCTGTTCAAAATAACATGCTGACAAGGAAAAACAAAGAAACCATCACACCGTTTGAAGATTAGCAGTTAAATAAAAACCGAACAATCTCCCCATAATAGAAAACATTTCCTTATGTATAAATTTATTTTATTTATTTATTTATTTCTTTTGATCAGTTGGAGCATTTTTCAAACTCGACAACTTCACAAAAATCTGTAATTTTTACATATGCCATTTCAGACCTTTGAGCAATCCCCGTGGCATGTACTTTTGCAAAATAAAATAAAAAGTTGTGTGTGCAGTTTTTCTGTCCTTTGATATGCGATTAGAAAAATTACAAAATATAAGGTATTGTCAATAGTTGAGGCAAAGAGAACTCTAACAATTTTCAGTTCCTCGTCAGGAAAAAATTTAAAATAATCTAAATTGTCTCTCAGCGGGAGAAATTTCGGTATCGTTGCATCTATTCATTACACTAAAATCCACATTCAATCTCCAGAATTTCCACCAGAATGTTGCCCTCTAAGCTGGCCTGTTGTTGAAAACAAGAAAATTCTCGAATTCACCGCATTCAACCAGGCAAGAACGTCTTAAAATAGTCGAACGAGTTGTTCTTTTTAGCGTTGAACAGTTGGAAGGCCACGAGCGAGGGCGGCGAGAGGGCACAATGTGAAGCGGAGGCTCATTTGCAAGACCTCTTTACTGTGAAAGAAGAGAAGCGCGTATTCTACGGGTGAATGGAAGTCAGGCGAGAGGAGAGAGACGGAGATGGGCGAATGAGAAAGAGAGGAATCACGGACAGTTGGGGCCCCATGAATAATGCAGTGGTTCCTCTTGCGACCACGAGTTCTCCTCTGCCGGATCTCCTCCCTGCCCCTCCACGAATCCAAAGAATCGGCGCTCCACAGCAACTCGCCCGTTTCCGCTATTTTCGCTTTGAAACAAATTACGAGTGTAGAATTGTTTTGGAAAATGAAGAACTAGCCAGGCGATATTAGTTGCAAAACTAAGCGCTCGACAGTGCGACGGTCAGGAATTGGGAACTACGAGGACATGCAAAATAGCTAGGCACTCGTAGGAAAGCTCTTAAGCCAGGATTGTTCACACAAGGAGTAGCATCAAGTTGCAGTGGCCAGGCTGGTGGACCAGAGCTGGTGGAACGTGGTGTGCGAAGAAATTCGTTCCCAAAATTACTTTTTTTGGAGTTCTTTGACGAGTGCACCTAGCGAATCATTGGAGTGCCAATAGGGTCTCAAGTACCTCGGCATAGCTGAAGCTTTAAGCTCTTCGGCAGCACAAAATGCTACCTTACATGACTCATATTTATCACGAAATTCTAAAACGACAAATTGGCTTAAGGGTAAACAATATCTAACTCGGACCATAGCCTTAAATAAATATGAAATTGGATATTTTTACCTCGAACGAAGACGTCAAATTTCCAACGATCATCCTGCAACAGAAGAGAATATTTATCAGGCAGTGCTCATCATGCAGAACGAACGAAATATGTAGGACTTTGTGCTACTTTTAGCTCTCAAGTGGCGTTGCGTTGAACTAAATATATAAACTCCCATTATTGAAATTAATTCTTCTCAAAAAAAAGTCTGCAGAGTTATCAGTGAGAAATAGAGATATTCCTCGGTTAATAATTAATTTTAATGAAAATTGAGATAGTTTTTCAATTTCTGGAGAAATAAATCGACCCGTTAATCGGACCATACTTGGAGCCAACTTGCTCAGCAAAGGTTCTCCGGTTAAATTTCTTTTTAGAGGTACGGCCTAAATCTGATCCCTAGAACCAAGTACAATGGATTATGAGCAAAAACGCCAGCTTAGCTGTTCCATTGTGTTGAATATTCAGTTATTCCCGTAATCGACGGGGAAACATTTATAAACGAGCTGTTCTAAAAATGGCTAATGATTCGAAAAGTATAGAGTGAAAATATTTTTCCCGGGAATTAATGAGGCGAAGTTCGTATTTTCCTGTAAATGTTAGAATTTAAGTTTTCAAGGATCTTCGATCAAAACAGTTTCCAAGGCGAAAATTTATTGCTCCGCTATCTGTTTGATGTATTTTACTCGTATTTTATCGGCATCTTCGTGATCCAAGAAATGACATACCACTTTGAATGGCTCCTTAAGCTAACGTACTATTACATTTTTATCGCCGGTGACAAATTCTATTCTAATGAGCCCGGGGAAAGTCGACGGAATGACAACGAGTTGTTTTAAAACGAACATTGTGTTCTCTGAAAATATAATTTTGAGGCCACGTTCGAGCTTGATTGACGCAAGAAGGACACAGAGCTCTGTACCACGAGAACTGACGGCAAATGAGTCACGTCCGTATTTAACAATGATTCCAAGGTCTGGGCCATTAGTCGTGCTGTAAAGAAGACGAGGAGCCGACTGATGAGAACTTATTTTTTCCCGTTGTTCAAAAAAAACGGGCCCCCCACCTGGAAAAATACGAAGAATGGAAAGAAGACGCCGAAATTTAACCGAAGACGAGATGAGGCCGTGTGAACGACCCGAAAGAACGTGGCGTTTCTAGAAAAGTCATTTACTTAACACGACGTTCCACTATGCGTTCTTTTTTAGCGTCGTTGTTCCGCCGCGGATGTAAGGGCTAACTGTTTTCATTAACATACCCTTAGATCAGTTTTACGTCTTTTTCCGACGTCGATTGCCTGTGACCCCTGTAGAGTTTCTCTAGCGACCTCGATGCGAAGACCGAAGCTCACAGTTTAAGCTTGCAGTTTAAATAGAGACTACAAAAAGCTCGACATAGAGACTAAATAGAGTGCTCATAGATAGGGTTATGTCACTGGAAGCTTGGATAGTGAGAAGACGTGGAACAAGGGAGAGCATCATAGTCGAAAAAAAAGCTCCCACATTTGAAATAAATATTGTAATTAACCTATTGCAAATTAGTTGTGAGGACAACACAATTTAGTGTCTATAGACAGGGAGTATTTAATGTATCATAATTAAATGGGTAGGCCTAGTTCAAATATATCACCTTTGGTTCCAGCTCTCTACAATGTTTCACCAACAAATTAAAAAATTTCAAACTTCGCCTAAAAAAATTAAATTAAATTATTTTTAGAAAATTGAATTCAAACCGTTTGTCGGCTATAAAGAAAGTATAGTCGTCAAGGAAAGAAATTATCTTCATCAGTTCGTTGTTTAATGTTCGTAAAATGTATTTAACGAAGCGGAGAACTCAGGGCGAGGAAATTGACAATTGCGAACATTGTCAACCGACTCAGCGTTCGGCGAGATTTTAAGAGGGGAGAAAAATTGAATTAAACGCTTATCTCGAAGTATCACACGCTGTTAAAAATAATCGGGCATCATTAACTGCCGGAAAGTTTACACTTGCGAACGATAATTGCGAGATGCTACCGCTTAATTGCGATTGGAAACGGTTGCGATTCGAATTTATTCCTCCCGACCTCGGAGTGAACTCATGTTCGCATTTGAGCTAAATTTTTTCAATCCAATCAACGATCTAACGGAGGGAAATAAGCGAAAAAATTACAGGGGGGAAGAGGGGAATTGCGGGGAAAAACTCAACGGAAGAAACCTTATTAATGACAATAGTAAGCTACATAATCGATATCGGGGACTTTTCTTTTCGAATAATTTCAAAGCTGAATGGCAAAAAATTTATTTTCAATGGATTTTCAAAGCTGAATCGAACGAGATCGTAACGAATTCGTATGTTAAAAGTTCTTGAACTATCGTCGGGCTTTCCGAGCGGTTTTCGCTCGAGTTTTATACATTGAAACCCAAGGTTCTTAGGTTGACAGCTGAATTCTATCCATTCCATTTCTTTCAACGGCCCACGACGTGTTTCGGTTGAAATTAAGTTGTGAACAGAAACCTAATGGGGAGGAAGGAGCGTTTTAATCTTACGGAAACGAATTAATGCCAAGACGAAGGGAGTTAAGTGATATTAAAAAAACGAAACGGGATTCCTCTCTTGAGAATGGGCTTTGAAAAGGCCATTCAGGCAGTAGGTGAAGCCCTCGTAGTAGAAAACGACCCCCGCGTTGGGATATACGTTCTTGAAATTCCATGACGGAATTCTTGAAACGCGAAGGCCCGAGGTCCTCGTGAGGGAGGAAAGCGATGCATTTACAGAGCGAGATGAGATGAGCCTCCGGGTGCTTATTGAGATATCTCACCGTTGCCTCTTGCTCTACCTCAGGGACCTAGAGGAACTCGAGGCCGTCGAGATCGTCCCGAGTCGACCCCGCCAGGCAATCAAAAGTGAGAAGGGAAGAAACCTTTGCCCTCCTTGCTCCGTTTTGCCCTTTATTAGTACAGGACTGAGCGCATAGCGAATCGGATTCCTCGCGTGATTAAAATCGTCCTGAAACGTGATTGACGTGTTTACGAAACGCGGAGTGAAATGATGACAGTAGAAAATGACAGTATAAAATTTATTGTGATTAGTATTGAATCAAATTTTGGTTGATTTTCAAGGACGGGAAAAAATTACAGTCTATAATTTATTGTTTTTATATCCGTCAATGGAAGTATTGCAATCGTCTGAAATTTTCCCGTCGTTTCTAACACCTAATGATGTATTTTCACTGAATAAACTATTAGAAAATATTACCTCCTGGTAACTATTACTGATACTAATAACTGTTGTTACTACAACTGTTGTCACAACTCCCTTTGTTACTACTACCGTTGTCACTACTGCTGCTGTCACTACTGTCATTGTCACTACTGCCGTTGTCACTGCTGCTGTGGTTACTACTGACGTTGTTACTACCTCTGTTGTTACAACTCCCATTGTTACTACTGCCGTTGTTACTACCTCCGCTGTTACTACTAAAACTACTGCTGCTACGACTCCCGTTGTTACTTGTAAATTTATAATTACTAATGTTCTTACTATGTAGTTACTAAGATGATTCTAATATTTGAACCAGGGTATTTGCGGAGAGAAATTCACACCGTAACGCTGACTATTGGTTGCGTAAGCTCGTGATTTATATTCAAACCTACGTCACTTGTATCTTCGCTTCCTCTAAAGCGGTTATGCAAATCATTTATTGATAGAGTGGAAGGGAATAAACTCAACCTTCGATTTCAGTTTTTTCTTTTCGCTCGTGCTGTTTTTTCTCGAGTTCTCCTATCGAAGTGACTTTTTCCGCGGAAGAAAGAGGGGTCTAAATAGCGTGTTATCAGGTCGACGGAGGGGTGAAAAGGCACAAGAACATACCGCACACTTTGCCCTACGAATCTTTCGAAGGGATGTTACAGCATAAAAAGGAGTAGATTCCAGGGGTGAGCGGAGGGTGACTAAGGTATTAGATCATTAGGGCCTTCCCGACAAAAGGCGGGCAATCCATCTTCAGCCCTAATCTATTTAGTGTTATGGCAGGGGAGCCACGTTCGAGTTTTTATGCTTGCGCCACCTCGCAACTACCGGTCCCTGAAGGTTCTATTTTGTATATTCAGTATTCACTTCCATTAGACCAACTGTGCGAGTTTTAGTTTAATAGTGATTGATTAAATCTAACATTGATCCGTTGTAATTTACTCCATTTAATTTCAACATACTAGTTTTTCGGTTCGATTGAAAAAAAAAAATTTTTTTTTTTAATTTTTCAATAATAAACCATTGTAACCGCCTAAGAAAAAATCTAACACCCCTCCTCCCCAAATATTTTTCACGTTTCAAGGCATGTCCGAATATCCAGTGAAAACGCTGAAATTAATTGTGCAGTGGTGTTATAATATATAAATATAAATAGATTTTTAGATGCTGAATCAAATGAAAAGTTGTCGCAGCTTCTGTGTAGAATTTTCGAGATTGCCATTAATTTTGCATGAAACTAGGGAATTTTTGGAGATATATGAACAGTTATATACTGCTTGGATTGGTCGTCAAACACTCTTTTCAGCTGTACCGCGAGGAAAACAACTTATCTTTTAAGATAGTAAGAACTTTCAAAGATAAAATAATTATGTTTCTTATGGTTGTTAAGAAAAATACAAATAATTGAAATTACGATAGTTGCAAAGGAGTCCGCCCTTATAGGTACCAATATGTTGTTATTTAAATGTGCAAAAATCATCAGAATAGTTATTATTACAATGGTTTTCTCTTACCATAATAGAAGCTGAAGTATAATAAGCCGCTGTACATCGTTGGCTACGTTGTCTTAAATTATTTTGCGAATGAATAATTTTTCGATTAAATCACGAATATTAAAATATTTACCTTACGAGTGAAATAATTCGTCAACTCGTTCGGGCTAAATGGCCGTAAGTGACTTCCATCAACTTACAAGAAACCTTTCGATATTTATTGACGTCGGGCCAATGGAAAATGTTGATATTCTCTCGAGTTCTGTTCACCGTAATTCCGTTCAGTGACAGCTTCAACCTGCTACCGTTATCGGCTGAAACGTCTCTGTCACGACTGTCGCTCAACTCTCTTACTATCGTTCACGATAAATATGACGACTTTATGATAATCCGAGTGAAGGAAGTTCATGAAGCTAAAAGGTTCACGAGGCGTTTTTCATCCTTTGTCTCCAACAAGATATTCATATTGTATAGGAGGCTAAGCGAGCGACTTTTACAGAGACTCGTAGGTTGGGTTGATCAGGAAATGCTGATGGGGTAGGTGCCACAGAGCATATTATTCTTTCCCTCGGTTGGGACCCTTTTATCGCAACGAGGGTCTTGCGGTCGCCTGGAAAAAGACAATAGAGCGGACAGCCAGGCGTCGTCGTGTTCTCAGGTTATTAGCGCTGTTTTTGTTAACCTACTTCCTTTATTTTTTCTTCCCATCTCCTTTTTCATTTTTCCCTTTTAGGAAAACTTTCGTCTCCTCTCCTCTCCCATCGAGTCACGCTTTGTTCCGTTTATCTGGCCGTCGAAATATTTTCCCCACCGTTCCCGAAAATTTTTAATATTCAAGAAGAACGAAGTATATTTCGAACGAGAGTAAAATTTTTGCGACGGGGAAAACGAGCGATTCTAGACTGAAATCAATTCAATAGTTCGAGGGTATATAGACAAAACGGAGCTCAAAAGCAAAAATATTATTTATTAAAAAATAAATAAATATTTAGGCAGCACACGATAAGGAAAATTATTCAGCGGTTCTGAATTGAGAATAAAGATAAATAATACGAAATTTCAGCAACTGCTTTTCCAGTTCTGCCGTATTTTCCGCGACATAAATAGACGTAAAAATACAGCGTAATTCAATGAATAGCTGATGGAGACCAGGCTTTTACCATTGGTGGCAGATGTTGCCCGGAAAAGATAAACCGATAGGGCTCAAAATGGCCCTGGGGACTATCGACCTCCGCGTGAGCCGGTTAACCGACCCTATCGTTTCTAATCATGCATCGCTACAATTTTATTAAACCGCAGTTGAACTTCCATCGCTATATTTGCACGCTAATGCGTATTTTCATTAATCGAAAAACAGTGGATATGTTGTGATGTTGAAACGTTCATAAACAGTCCGGATAGTTGCTATTTGAACTGGATAATTTTCCTTTATCAATATTGAAGCTAAGGAATAATAAACCACTATGCAATCATTTTCAGCGTTTTTCTTTTCCAAAGAACGGACTTTCCAAAGTACTACTAAGCTCTTTCTGTTCCCGCTTGACGACGGAAATTGTCGGCAATTCGACGTTTTTCGGGTTGAAATTCTTTTCGAACGAAAAACACGAGCAAGCTTCGGTCATTACAGCTTGAAGTTCCCTATTATGTCGTCCCGCTGGCAGCGAGGCGCAATATCCTGAAACACATGGCCGTCCCTCATATAGGATGTGCTAGGGTAAAGAAGAGAGCTTCCCCTTTTTGAGCCGACGAAAAACTATGACGCCGTCGGCAATACGAAGGGTCCTCCGACTTATCGATTAAGATATTTGTCCTATCCTCTCTCTAAGTAGGGGGAAAAGGGGAAGGGGGTGATCCGGTGAACCAAAAACTTCATTACCATCTTCCTCTCGCTCGTCCACCCACGAGACCATTTGTTACGTTCGAACACGAGAGACGACAAAAAAGGCGTAAAAACTGCGCCGTTGTCTTCCGCGGCTAAGGACGGTGTCAAACATCCGGTGCTCGGGGGATTCCTTTTGACGAGTAAAAAACCCAAACCCTCGTAACCGTCGGCGATTGATGATATCGTTCCACCTAAACGACAGTTCAGCTACAGGCGTCTTTGAAGAACGATGAAAAACAATGAATTCTGTAGCGCCGGTGGCTTTCCGAGGTTTATTTTCTATTAAATCGACTCACGGGTTGGAAAATTAAGTTCAAAGACGATTTAACGTGACTCACATTTCGAAAGTCGCCCGATTACAACAGCATTAGGCTAAATATTTTCGTTTTAATACGATTTTTTTTTTTTGTAATTTCTGGCGTAACATCTATTGGATATTCGATGCAAAGTATTTTCCCTTCACGATCAGCAAGCTCAATAACGAATCGTGATTTTCGCTCGTGAAAATATTTTCAATCCACTCTCGAAATTTGACGCTTTCAAAGCAAGTAAAATCCGAATAACGAATAAATTAAACCCAGTTCCATTTTTACGAGTTCAATGCCTTTGGTTTACACCGTTTTTAGCTAGTAAGTAGTAACTTGCGTTTTTAGCAGTTTTTTGCACTTTTCAGTCTTCCGCTGTTTAATTTTATTTTTTTGTTATTTTGTATTTGGTAATTTTTTCACGTCTGTCGTCCGGAATTTATGCTATAAGATCGCTCCAGTGGCTTTTCAGTGGTTTATTTTTCGTCTTTTGTAGTACTTATGCTTTTTTTTTAAATAAAACGGTATTTTTCGTTTGAAAAAAGTTTTTTTCGGTTTCTCTCCGGCAGCTTATTGTGATTCTTGTTCTCACCGATTTTAACTAGTATACCTAGTACCTAATGATTTTTTTCGGTAGTTACAGAGTTTGAAAAATCAATTTTACTGCTTCTCGTTCGAGATAATTGATATCGTATCATTTTGGCGTGTTTATTGCGTATCGATGGGAACGAGTTTCCTATGAGAATTCGTTTTTCTCCTTTTCTATAACTGTTTCACCAGTGATGTCTGCCTGTTGATTTTTCGTCTTTTGTAGTTTGACATTTAAAAAAAAAAATATTGGTAAAAGATGGTAGAAAAATTATTCAACTATTTACAACGTCGGTTTTATCGGTTCCATTATACTTCGCGAGAATATCTCCTTTTGTATTCTCCGACCCGCTAATCCGCTTCGAGCGTATTAATCCCGTAATTCGGGTCCATGCCGTTTCCTAATCGGTCCCGACGATCTACCTTCAATGTATAATCGTTGCGAGTGGGTGTAAATGCGTCAAAACGAGAACAGCCGGAGTTCGCCTTGTCCCGGCCGAAACGCATACGTATACAATTTCCGTAGAAGTTATCCCACTTGATTACAGTCATTATCGAGCCGAGGCTCGACGCTAAACGCTTGTCCTATGTGTTGTGCTCGTGCCACGCATCCGCTTCGATATCGGGCTTTTCTCTTGTGTCCCTGCGGGTCGATAGTTATCATCTCGGCGATTATTTTCCGTAAACGGGCCACAGTGGGCGAGCGAGAGGAGTCTGCCCGGCCAATTAAAGCCGATAACGTGCGACACATGAGAGCGAAGGATTGAAGAAGCGCAGAAAATTGGAGAGCTTTTAAAATGCGAATCGGCTATAGCAATGTACGGAAGAGCTCCTTCAAGAAGCAGTAGCTAGATTCAAGGGAGATCAGTTCGAAGCGCATGAGACGCGGACAATTTAATTTCTCTAGATTATTTAAACTATTTTGATAATTCGGCTGAAAATCGACCTTAGGAAACTGTTGTTGCTTCGGGCAAACAAAATCGAATCAAATCGGCGGAAGCAAAATCTCTGGGATGAGAAGGAAGTTGGCGAACAACTTGTACAAAAGGCGTGCAACGGCAACAGCTCATCATCAAAGGCAGTTTGCGGCGAGGGAACGTTGCGTAAACAAGGGCGTTGTGCAATCGACTTATTGCGGAGTTTCCTCGCTCGCGTCAAAGCTTTGTTTCTACAATCGCGACACCCACGTTCATGGTGAATCTGAGACAGAACAGGTGTGAGCTGTATAGTCAATTCCGCAAGACTAAGTCGGGTTTGAATACCCTTTCAGCCTCGCGGTTGGAGACGGTTTCGAACCGAATGAATGGAACTTGTCGGAGTATCGAAATGCGATGCTTGCGACAAGCGGAAACAGTCTATGGCTGTTCATCAATTCACGATATTCACGATTTACAGCATCAAGATATGGAGGCACGAAGATGCGCTCAATTTTCATCAATAAAACGCGAGAGCAGTAAATGTGCGACCAGAAATTCTAGCTGAAGAATTGAGCTTTGGAAAACGTCGAATTTCCGCACGTAGCTCAGTTTCGTCTGGAAAATTGAATGACTGAATAATTGAATGGAGGGCTGAATGAATGGATGAATGACTGAACAGATGGAAAATTGAATGATGGAATGACTAGATAGATGAATAAATTAAGAAAAAAAATTGGAAAATTGAATGAAAGAATGAATTAATTGAAGATTGAATGAAAGAATGAATTAACTGAACATTGAATGAACCAATGAACTAACGGAAAATTGAATGAATGAATGCCAAGAGAATTGAATGATAGAATGAATTACCTAATGGAAAATTGAATGAAAGAATGAAAAGAATATTGAATGATAGAATGAAAAGAAAATTGAATGAATAGATTGGTGGATGAACAAATGAACGTACGCGAAATTGAATGAATTAATGGACAATTGAACAAATGAATGAATTAATGGAAAATTGAACAAAAGAATGATTGAATAATGGAAAAATTGATAAAAGAATGAATAAATGGAAAATTGAATGAAATAATGAATTGAACATTGAATGAAAGAACTAATTATTGGAAAATTGAATGAAAAAAATGAATGAATAATGGAAAATTGAATAACAGAATGAATAATGGAAGATTGAATAAAAGAATGAACGAATGAACGGCCAAATAAATAAACAAAAAATGAATTAATGGAAAATTGAATGAAAGAATGGATAATTTGAACATTAAATGAAACAATGAATTAATCTAAAATTGAATGAATGCATAGAAAATTGATTGATAGAATGAATTAATGGAAAATTGAATGAAAAGAAAATTGAATGATAGAATGAATTAATGGAAAATTGAATGAAAAGAAAATTGAATGATAGAACGAATAGATGGATGAATAAATGGATTAATGGATGAATAAATGAACAAACGCTAAATTGAATGAAAGAAGGATTGAATAATGGAAAATTGAATATAAGAATGAAAGAACTAATTATTGGACAATTGAATGAAAAAATGAATGAATAGAAAATTGAATGAAAGAATTAATGAATAATGGACATTGAATAATAGAATGAATGATGGAAAATTGAATAAAATAATGGATAAAAACAACTAATTAATGGACAATTGAATTAAAAACGAATTAATGGATAATTGAATGAATGAATGAATGGATTAATGAAAAAATCAAACATTGAATGAAAGAATGAATGCATGGTAAATTGAATGAAAGAACAAACGATTGAATAATTAAATAAATGTATGGAAAGTTGCATTTGGCAAAGAATTCCCTGAAAATTCTCCTTCTACCGTGAAATAAAAAGAGAATATCGCAAAATTAACTGGGGAGAAAAATTACTACAAGGTCGATGAATGCCCACATATTTTCACAAACTCACTATTGGCATTGGGCTATAAATAAATGCAACGCCATCGATTCCCTTTCAATCCCACCTCTTGCTTCCCTAGCCATTGATCATCAAATGACTTTATAGCACCCCACCTTCGAAATTCGACTGTCCGCAAATACGCTCTCGACTCTCAAGTTGCCCATTTCGAACGGAAACTCGAAACATTGAAGTGGCGTCAAGTTTTGATGGCGGCACCGTTGAAAGGTCCGCCGAGCGGGCGAAACAGTAAATGAGCGAAAGTTTCGAAGATAACGATAGCTTGTACCTTTAACGAACCGAGTTTCATAGCTAGACGACACTTGCAAATGTTTCACGGTTGTATATCGATAAAGTTCACCGGGGGAGGTCTACTTTTGCAACAATGAGGTCGCTTAAACGAAAGATAATGTTGTACTATCTTAATTTCCTTCGGTTTGGGAATAATTCCAGCTGGCGGAAAGTAGAAGAAAATTATTTCTTGACGAAGAAATTCAACAGTAAGAGGGTTAAATTCGATTTAGTCCCTTTGTAATACCTTACGGTTATACAATAAACGATATTTCATTTCAATACGATATTTCAATACGATTTACGATTTACGATTTAGTGGACCAACGAGTCCAACAAATGTATTTGTTGCCAATCCAGGTAATTTTACTGGCTGTTTTTTCGTGCTAGCTTGATAATTGAATGATTTTTTAGTAGGAAATAATGCCAACGATTTCACCTCTATCAAAGGGTGAAATTCGTTTCGGGTGCAGACGAATATTTATAAATTCCGCTAAAATATTGGCGGAGAAATGCGAGAGAAAACGGGCATTCTGGAGGAAATTTAAATAACCCCAAGTTCGGATAGGTTTACAGCGACTCGATTTAATTAGCTGCCTCCTCAGTTCACTGAAATTCTGCAGGTTGGAGTTTGTCGTCATTTTCGTAATCCCACGAACGTCAGGCGGTCGCTATTCGGTAAATATTTAACGCGACTTTTCAATGCTGACCGCGCCAAGCTCGCCTAGAACGGACAACTTGAGGTTTTCGACGCTGCTTCCTGCAAAAGGCGGGAAAGGAAGCCGGGAAGGCCTCGGGGTCGAAACTTTTCGACGGTTTCCGCTCAGAACGAGCAGTATAGACATAGATCCTCTTCGGCTGCGAAGGAAAGCGAACGAGAAGAAGACTGTTTCGCCGCGAAACGGAAAATGGAAAAGGAGGAACGGGTCTAGATGAAGGTTTTGAAGGGAAAAGTTCCAGAGATAGAATTAATGATAGGAGCTTTACCCCTTTTAATGAGTCGAAGCTAACGGCCGGGGGTGCCGGGTTCCCTCACGCCATTTCGTGGCTATTGATTTTATGAATGGAACAAGAGAGCAGGAGAGAAAGGTCGAGACAAAGAGAGAACGATCCGTGTTCCCTGAGGCCGCTTTCCGGCCTGAGAGTTCGACCTTCCCACGAGGGCTCTCCAAAGGCCGACCCGTGACCGCAAAATCTTTTCGGGGATTTTCTATTCATCGCCAGCAATGACAAGGAATGACTGTCATCCTCGGTGAAATGCGGACAGGCCTGGAAATTCGATTAGCGCGAGCGACTTTATTTTAAAGCGAGAGCGAAATGGATTTTTGATTTTTTTCCCGGTTTCGGATGGGGGATCGATGAAAATGAAAACCGGGAATAAATTCGAATCGCAGGCGATAGAATCTATAATCACCTTACAAGTTTCGCTCGGGTTGGGCAATTTCCATAGGTCCAGGGTATCCCTGACTCAGCTGCCGGTCCCTTGATAAAGCGGAACAATAGGAAGTCCTAAAAAGCCTTAGGGAGTCCCTTTTTGCGCTGATGTTATGAAAACGACTGCATTAACCCCCGATATATTGCTAAGGGCAATCTTTCCTCTCTTCCGCAACCGAAGGTGCAGAAGCCGACCGAAGCCGCTTTATTAAACCTTAAATAAATGCTCGATATACAGGGCCTCAGCTTTTCGCCGAGAAAGCGCTCGGGCGAGAAAGCAATAACCAACATTCAGGTCGGATGCTTCGAAGGCTGATACGCAGCCAAGGTATTGACCGAAGCTCGGAAAACGGTTTATATTATCCCCCTCTCATACGTAACTCATTTCCAATAATAACCGAAAAGCTACGGAGCGGTTTATTTGACGCTTTCGCTCGTATAATGAAATTAGACGCCCTCAAGAACTGATTTAGCGTTGAGGAATCGTCTGAACGCAAATTACAGTACCTACTTACCTAAGATTTTTTTTTTTTTTTTTTGTAGAAGAAAATCCTTATCTTTTGAAAATGGTAACATTACTGTAGCGGACATGAAATTAGGCGGGTGTGAAAAATGATGCGAGCTTCATTGAAGAGATTCTTCACCAGATGTTTCAAAGATAGTCAACGTTGCCGTTGGCGATTTGGGCTGAGCTACTCCGGCCAACGAAGCCCTGCGAATTTCATCGCCTCTGATAAAAAATCCGCCAAAAAATGTTGTAAGATCCTCAGAGAATACCAAAGACAAAAAATTCGTCGAGGGAAAATCAATTAAATTTAATCGTTTTTTAGAAAATGATTTCCCATTGAATGTGAAAAATCTGATGGATATCACACAGTACTTCCAAAAAAGCGTTTATCAAATGTGAATTAATTCAAACTGGTCTCAACAATATATTCGAAAAACAAACGCCTTGAAATAACGCCCGTATTTTGCAAGGACTGAGATATTTGTCCTGCTCTAAAAAAAAAAGAGAAATGAACTCTCATTTGTTTCACCTTTATTCGCGGACAATGGGAGGGAAATTACATTAAATTCCGTAGCTAGAAACTCGATTTTCGGGCCTAGCCATTAAAAAAAGATGCGAGATAACTCAATCAGCGGTTGCAAGTGACGTCCCGGGCCGATCTTGACATTTTTATCTCTCAATCGCATTTGTTCTAAATCCGAGAGGTATCTCGGAGGTTATAAACCCTTTGAAAACGGATCCGAGAGGATTGAATGAGACCGGGACGACGAGAGGGAAAGACAATCAGGCGCTGAGAGAGGGAAAAAGATACAGATAGAGAGTCGGCAACGGAATTACCGCGGGCCAAATGAAGTCAACTAATTGCGAGGTCGTCCCTTTCGGTCGGCAGGATCACCGACTCCGGTGAGTTCTGCCCGAGCCAAAGGTAATTCGACTTTACGGGTGTACACTGGTAACAAACAAATAGGATTAGGCTCGCACTAACAAGAGCGAACAAAAGGAAAATGCCGGTAGAGAAAAAAAAGGAGGGGAGGAATGGAAAAATTAATCAAACGGCTCTAAGGCCTTTGAAGCGACGAGGACGAAGGTAAAATCGCGGCCGACCTGAGGTGACTTTTTTCCTTATCGAATAGAAGCTCGAATAAAATCAACCGGGGGTTTTTTTTTTCTGAAGATTAGCCAGAGGCTGATTAACGTCAAGGGCGATGGAGAACTGGCGAGAAAAATGTGAAAATATAAGACGAGCGAATTAAGTTTCAAGTTAATTGTTTGTACGAAAAACCTCCCAATTTGAACATGAAATGGGACAATTCCTCGTTTCTCATTAATTCGAACACTCGAAACTTTTCACACTAGGAGATTGCAATAAAGAGTACAATAATAGAATAATCGTGCGGAGCTGGATATTATTATTCTCAAACCAGAATCAACGGACGGAAAAAACTTTGACCGGTCGTTGAATGAAAATCAAAACCCATCGATGAAAAAATATGCCTAGGCTTGCAAATAGGTTTTTATGTGAGCAAACAAGAAGATTCATTTGTATCAATTGGAATGAATGTTAGCTAGCAAATTGCGAAGAATTCTGATAAAAATTGAAAGAAAAATTAATTGGTGAACATTTTAATAAAAAATAATGTTCGAAAAATTAATGGTTAAAAATGAAATGAAACGATTAAAATTAAGTGATTAAAGATGCAAATGAAATAATAAACAGATAAATTTGACGGTAAAAGTTTTGATAGAAATGAAAAAAAAAAAAACTTGGACACTACATAAATAATACTCTTAAAATGTTTCTTTTTATGACCAAATACTGATTTTTTAAAAATAAAAACCATTGTTTAATTGGAAGCCTATTAAAATTTTCAATTGTGGTGAATAAATATTATTCATTAATTAATATTATTACTGTTCAATTATACACCGTCAGAATATGAGGGCGATACTTGACTGCGGTTCCAATAAGCAAATAATGATTATTCAACGTTCAAAGTGTTATGAATGTTATAATGATTACAATTCAGAAAAAACTAGATTATTTTTGTTTCAGAATATTTTCCAATTCAACTTACCGTCAGAGTCTCCAGTTACGCCTGATTTATCAACCTGGAAAAAAATAGAGTCGTCAGAAAATTACAAATATAACTGCTACTAAGTCCCTCCACCGTTGAAACCAATGAAAACTCGCTTCAAATGATTGCATAGAGGTTCCTTCGCTTCCATTATGATTTAAGAAGACTATTCTTTTGAGATAATTTTTCCAAACATCTGTAAAACGTTCCCACCAAAAACAGATTGGTAACTATGAGGGAAAACTCCCTAGCAACTATTTTAATTTCAATCATTTTTATTTTCCTTAATTTCCAAATTAAAATTTAAACTTTTTTCCTGAGGGTACAGTTGAAGAGAATGTTTGACGAGTATTATGAGTATAGAACGATTTTAATAGCTCCAAGAACTATAAATTTAATACCCTCATGCTAAATTTCTGTAAATTCCCAAAATTCAACACGAAAGCTGCGATAGCTCGAGAACCAACAAAGCTATAGACCCCGCGATTTCTCATCCGATTCG
Source organism: Tupiocoris notatus (assembly GCA_037159825.1). Classification (NCBI taxonomy): domain Eukaryota; kingdom Metazoa; phylum Arthropoda; class Insecta; order Hemiptera; family Miridae; genus Tupiocoris; species Tupiocoris notatus. The sequence goes on along the minus strand of JASJUZ010000623.1, from coordinate 1,862,529 downwards.
GTGTCCAAAAATCGGTAGAAATTGATATCAAATATACCTTATTCTGCTAAACGTTGGAAAATACGAGTTTGCTCCCCCTCAAACCCACAAAAATACCCTTAAACTGAGGAAGCGATTTGGATAATAAATTGAGACGTTGTCAGGGGCCAAACTTGGTTTTTGGTGGACAGTTCGAAAATTTAGCTTCTATAGTTTTGTCAGAAAAGGTCGATGGCGTACGGCGGACGGACAGAATTTTTTTTTAAATTAGATATCCAGACTCTACAGGCTTTGAAACGTAAAATGTCCATTTTTGAGGGGTTAAACCATTTTTTCTTTTGGGTGATTACAATGGTTTGCTATTGAATAAACCAAAATACTATGAATCATATACCTAACTTTTTTTTTTAATTATTAGGAAATATACCTTTTGCAAGTCTAATTTTCCCCATATCTAAAATACAGTGGCCGTTTTCCCCCCTGCCCTCCCTTTCAAATCGGGCCACTTTTAGCGAGCAATTTGAAGAGCCGAATTTACCAGACGAATTTATCGATCGTTAGCGGTTGAACGAGGCGGTCGTCCTGCATCACGGATTCGCCCCTCGTAAAAACCCCCGAGCCTAGGCCTCGCACTTGCCGCTCGGTTCCCCTCGTCACCTTTAACCTGGCGGTCGGTGTATCCTTGTTATTTCAACCCTCCAACACCTGCTTTTGCCTATCGTTCCCCATCGCAGGCCCTAATCGATGCCCATATTCCATTCCGGCCTTCATTAATTTCGACCCGGGAAAACCTCCACTGCGCTCGCGAAAAGTCATACATCAGTGTCACCCTCTCGCTCTTCAGCTCCATACAGCTCCATCCATAGAGGCAGCTCTTTAACCCTCTTTGATAATAACCGCCTCCGTTGGAAGTCACCCTCGCACTTTCTATTCCTATTTTCCATCTCGTTTCATTGCGAGAGTTATACATACTCGGCTGTGTTACGAGAAGTATCGAAAAAGAAATTTTCAAACCGGGTTAGCCAAAAAATAAATAAATAATTAAAAGAACGCTGCAACCTATTTTTTAGCGGTTTATTGATCCTCATCATCTAAGGATCATTTATGATAAAAGAAGAGCCTCGAAGAAAAAGGCGACAGGACTTATGAATCCAGCAGTTGAGAACGTTTCCAGCTTACCAGCAAACTCCTAAGCGGACATAATTTAAATTATTTTCATTTTTTAATATTGACAACATATAAAGTTCAATAAATCATTCATGATGATGAATTCCGATAAAACGGTACCTGGTGACTAATCAAACGAGTGTAGAACGATATTTATAGCTTTGCACATGTATGAGTTATATCATCATGCCGAATGGCTTCGATTCTCAAAAATTGACCACAAAATCGGCAAAAGTTCGAGATGAATGAAAGCTATTAATTCCCCTATGGTCTCATTCGATTCAGCGCCCAAAATTTACTCAAATTACTCCCAAACAGTCCGATGTTGTATGAATTTTCTCTCCGTTAAAACTATCTAAAAATTGAGAAAGCCATATTGCGAGGTTTTTGGAAAAATATCTGAACGGTAGATTCGACGATAGAATGACGGATAAAAATTCGAAAAAAACGAAAACGGAGAAAACTGTCATTTAGGCTAAGCATTAAGATATTTTTTGACCTTTCCTTGCCGCGCTTGCTATCTCCGCTTAACTCATCTAGTAACTTATTACTCTGTACATTCTAATCACCTCCTCGACCTTCTAAGCTTGGAACAACTCCCTAATGTCTAATACACAAGGCAGAACACGATCCAAGAATCCCGCGACGAGCGGTGCTTCAAAAGAAACCGCTCCCCGAGTCGCCGCAACGTTATCTCTGATGTAACATTCTGCTTTCCGCAGGATTATCCCCCTTCCCCTGTTTTCTGATCCTCTTTACACGGCCTTTAGATCGTTCTTTGTCTCCAGCTTCGTATCAAAGCGCCCTTGCATTTTTTCAACCCAGAACGAACTGATGCGGAGTCGATGGTTGGAAAAAGGTTTCGAAAAATTGCGGAAAATACAGCATAACGGGAAAATCGGTGAATTTTTACTTCCGTTCGGTAACTGATATGTTGGATTCGGGTTCGCATGTTGGATACACCGATAAACGACCGAACACGCGTGCAGCGTGGCGGTATCAATATCGCAAAAGCTTTCTGACTGGGTTGAACAGGGTTTCTGGCTCCAGTTTTCAGGCTCAGGCAATATTTGGCATCATAAAAATACCTTAACCGCGGAATGGCAATAAATTGTGTAACTCCACTTAATTGGTCACCATTGTAAGTAACAAATTGTACCTTAAAAAGAACTTTTTTGTCACTATACAATAAATTATTGCAAGAAGCCAACGTTTTCTGAAAACATAAAGCATTTTCTGCAGAACGTTCGTACTTTCTCCTACATTTCCCGTAAATCCCGTGAGTTTCAGTACATTACTTCACATTTTCCACAGAATTTTCCTAAATTTTCTTAGGAATGTTTCTCAATTTTCCCTCACAGTCCTTCGTCCGATTTTTCAAAACAGTTTTTATACGAACACAATTTGCACGAGTTCAAACCCGTGATATTGCCATGTTCACTTTTCCATTCGAACCTCTCGCACTTCCTTCCTCAATTTTACTGCTTCGGAAAGGAGTCGCGTTACGAGTTTCGTCTTTTACGACTCAGGCCGTCTCTTGTGGGGTTGAATTTATTATGGAACCGCCTTTTGAACGGACTTCGTTTAGTAATGGGTGCTGAGGCGGGGTCCTAAAAGGCTTTGCGTGGAGGAATAAAAATAAAATCCTTTGTGGCCATCAGAGTTACAATTATAGCGCTGACGGTCACTACGGGCAGTCGATGCAGTAAACATTATGACAGCCTGTTCCCCTTTCTATACCTACGTTTCTATTACCTACTATTTATGGCGAGCGAATAAAAAAAACTGTAAGGTGGACTGAACTTTTTTTTATTTTTTATTTTTAAATAGAGGGGAAACTTGGATGAGAAATTTTCTCTCCTACATGTACTATAGGATGTTTCCGATATATTTATAATCATAAATACTTACGAGATAAAATACCAGAGAAAAAAAGGCTTTAAAAACTATGCAAATGATTGTTAGTAGTTTGTTACACCTAAACTTCAATTATTATTTAAGAAAACCATCGATTTGTGATAGTAACTTTTCCGGACATTTCATTAAAAAAACAAAAAAAAAACAGTTTGGCAGCCATTAGGGAAAACTCCTTAACAACCATGGTAATTTTAATTATTTTAATTTTTCTTAATTATGTAATTATAAGTTAATTATTCTACTACAATACAGCTGAAAAGAGTGTTTGACGACCGTTACAACGAGTATAGAACGATTTTTATAGCTCCGAAAATTCTCACACTCCCTCGCTAAATTTCTGAAAATTTCGAAAATTCTACACAAAAGCTGCAATACTCGACACCGTTATGGTCTTATTCGATTCAGCGCCAAAAATCGATATAAATCTATACCAAACACACCTTCGTCTGAAAAACGCTTGCAAATACAAATTTCCTACCCCTCAAAACCCCCAAAAATACCATTAAATACAGATTTCCGCCCATGAATGATTTTTGGTGGCAATTTCAAGATTTTAGCTATTTAATAATTTTGTCAGAATGGTGTTAAGGCGGAGTGACCGAATTTTTCATATGATATTCGTATTCTACATGCTTTGAAACGTAAAACATCATATTTTAAGACTGACTCAATACTGATTTTTTTAATTTGACAGATAAAATTAGGACATAGAGGACCCTCTCTTAAATTTTACCTTCAGTACCATTTAATCTGTTTAACTTATTGAGGGGAGAGTTAGAAATGTTTTCCTTAGGCGTTTACAATGGTTTATCATCGAATAATAAATTAAATTTGTCGTTTCTTCTTCGATAAATACGCTCATTCGTAATAACGCTTTATAATTTTTTTCCTTGGGCGATTTCAAATTGAATAATAAATTAATTGTGTCGATTCTTCTTCGATAAATACGCTCATTCAAAATTAACGCCGTTGTTTAACAGCTTTTGTCAATAGGCGTTCCGTTGACGTCGTTGGTCGAACATGGTTGTCCGGCAGTTCCACGAGCCTTTGTATCTAAGGGCGAATCCATTATGGCTGCATTGTTGACCGAAGCGTTGAACAGCGGGGGCAGCGCCTCTCCCGACAGTGTTACTCTCCTGCCGTGTAATTAGAAGCTCAACTGCCCTTAAAGGCCTAAGCATTTCACGTCTTGCCGAATCGATCGACGCCTCGCTCAGATATCCAATGACTGGGCGTCCGCGGAGAAACGGAGAGTACAATTTCAAAATACGTCCGAACCGAGGGCGGTTTTACGACGAGATATCAGGCCTTTTGTAATTTACGACTCTCGCAGCAAAGACAGGTGCGCCTCGCCTACTCGCATCTTCGTGACATACGGGTACACGTATCTCATGCGGGATCCCCCTTGTTGGAGCGATTAATTTATCATCGCATAGCGCTAATTGGATTTCAACGGACAAAAATTAACCGCAGCTTAAATGTACGTGGAAATTCGATCTCTAGTAGGTTTCTGATGTAGTTCGAATGGACCATCAAGTGAGGTGGGATGGAATGGAAGTACCTACTCATTTTGATTCTAAAGAAACTCGAAATTCAGAACCTAAATGAACGGTTATTCGAAAAAAAAAATAAAATAAAATAAAAAATTTTCGTGGCACGAAAGGCTTGAAAAATGTTGAATGAACTCCACAAAATACGTTCGTTTCGCAATGAAATGATATTTATAAAGAATATGTCTACATTTATTTATAGTATTTACATTTATTTATAGTATTTACATTTATTTATAGTACTTACATTTATTTATAGTATTTACATTTATCTATAATATTTTATTTGTTTATAATATTAATAGAACATTTATATTTTAATAGAATGTGATTAGATTCAGATTGATAATGACAATTTCACGAATTGGCTGGATTTTTTCATCAAACTATCTCAAAATGATCGGATGACACGTACGATTTAGTATAAAACAAATTATATCAATCAGATCGCCAAGAATATTTTCCCCGTGAACGGAGGAGTTCAAGAAGAAAACGGATAAAACCAGTTTGGAGAAAGTTTTGAAAACCGAAAGGTGCGCGGATAAAGGAAATTGTAAAAGTGCGGGAGGTGATATTAATTCAGATTTATCGCTCGAAAAAGTTGAAGAGAATCAAATGAAGCGAGGGGCCCTTTCCTCATTCCTTTATTGGACATGAACGTGAGATTAACTTTGATTCCTTTTTATTGAAGCAAAGCCTTTGCAAATGGGAAAAGTTTTTTTTTTTTTCTGGTCATTGACTTATAAAAGTGGATCGATAGATGCGAGTGGAGCGGGAATACGGGGGAAGTTGAAATAAGAAAAGCCGAAGGTCAGAAACGTAAGGGAAAGAGGAGCAATGGAAAACCAAGATAAATCGTTCGGAGTTTCAAAAGCGCCGCTCCGTAGCTGGTGTTGAACGACGTCAATGCAAGGCAAACAGGCGAGCCATGGGGTGGCCTTCGCCGACTCGTTATCATCGCAAGTTCGTGAATATGAACCCGCCATTGAATTCGTTCGGGCGAGAGAATGGCGAAAAATGGACTTCTCGCCAAAAGAATCTGTTGGTCATAAATAGATCGCGAAGCGAATAGACAAAGCGAACGGCTAGTATTTTTCGTCGATATCGGTCCTTTTTGCGATGTATTGCGAAATCATATTCAATTGGAGAATGCTTTCCGTAAGTGATACATTGATTTATATATTTTACAAGATGAAAAAACCGGAAATTCTGAGCCACGATTTTGTTAAACAAAATTTGCTGCGCGAATGTCTATCGAAATGAAACAAAATTTTTATCCCGAGTACGAAACTATATACGTAGCAAAACTATTTTCTCGTAGCAGCCGTTTGAGGGTTGATTTTATCGAGGCGCAATCTGCCAAGCAATAATCAATAAATGGTCACCAAGATGAGGACCTCTTGGGAGAGATCCCTTCGCAAATATAAATAGAGCTTATATAAACTGTGAACTTGAAGAATGCCAATGGACATTGAAGTGTTTGCAGTGTAAACAGCGAACTAGCGAGAGGGAAATTTCGTCCAATACTCCATCATCGTTTCTTCACGCTGTGCTGTCCAACCAACATCAATGTTTACCAACTGATCCCAGAAACGACTGAGTATAATTGCAAATGCCTCTTCATTGATTTACGGCCCATTGCGAAGATAGTCTCTTGCGTACTGGAATGGAAGCTGATTCAAACCGCCCTTTACAATATGGGATACACGGGTTTATCACCTTCGGTAATAAATTAATCCGAGGCGTGAGCGCCAGGAGCTTCAGAAAGCGCGGGTTATGTTGGGCGAACGCAGATTGATGGTAGATTTCATGCAACGGGAGGAAGTAAAGGTTGACTGGGGTCGGAGGCGAACTCCAGGCCTGAGTGGCCGCTAGAACTGGTAGCAGAGAGGGAAGCACGTCCTGGGAATACGGGTTATTATGCTGCCGAGCTGCAGAAGGGTGAAATGTTACCCGGCAGAGGTGGGAGGATTTCCAACGCGAAGGGGATCCCTTTGCACAAAGGGAAGCCTGAATTAGAGAGGGAAAGATGCGTTCAGTCGGTACAAGTTGTTCTTGTTTCAGACGTCCCGCTCGGTTACCGGTTGTTCATGAACAAATCCACGCCACAAATTATAATGTTATTTATGATGTCAGGCACTTCGAATAATAAATGGCCCCTCTTTTATTTAAGCCGCTTTTCCTCCGATGTTCAGAAAAGAGCGGGCGATTTTCAACGCCACTACTGATGGGTCGTTTCGCAGAAATGCGAAGATGAGCGAAATTTTCGAACGAAAAGCCCGAAATTTTTCTTTTCCGGAGAAGACAATAATCGGTTTTACAAAATACTCCATCCCCCACAGTTCATTATAATCCTTCATTTCACGGTAAACTCGTGCCAGAACCTGCATTGCTGCAAGTCCTTAAAACAAAATGAAACCATGCACGCTCAACGAGGCAGAAGATTAGTAGCGTTGATTTCCAAGTAGCTTTGAATGACTTTTAGAGGAAAAACCCAACATCTTTCGGTTTTGATGACCTTTAGTCACAGTCGTGACCGAGCCATTAGTGTCGGACTTCTTTTTAACTCCCGCTCAGGATCTTTATCTTTTTTATTCCCATTAAAGTTAAACACGTTCGACGGAAGAACCTCGATCTGGAACGGCCGAACTAACTAGAATACCTATTTGTTATCTTTCTTCGACTTCGGTCGACAGTTCTCGCAAGGTGGACTTCGCGGTTTGTGGCCTCTTTGTGCAACTTAGTGGTCCTGCGGTCGGACGTCTATCTTTAACTGGATCAACTACGACCTGAGTACGAGGTAGACTTAAATAGCGTTTCATCTCTGGGTTTTCGTCAGTATCATGCGGTTAATAAATCATTCTTAACTTTGATTTGTAGTATCGTCTGGGCGTTTCGAAGTTAAATGCGAAGGATCGTTGACTGTATTATTTACAATATCTCTTACAAGTATACAGAATGCAAATAAATAAAATTCCACTTCTACATCTCAAGCAGCCCTTCAGAATATATATACAAAAATAAATAAATAAAATATAAAGGTAATCTCCATCATCGTGCAATGCTCCAATCTTTCGCAAGTGAAAACAATTTTTTTAAATAATAAAAAATAATAGATGTATTCACAAGTAAAGAACAAATTAAAAATTCTAATAATTAAAATTCAATACATAAAAACTTTCAAGTTAAATTAACATTAAACTTTGACAATAGGTCGCTTTTGAAACCCTCCAAGCTTTTTATTTCTTTAATGTTATTGTCCAATTCATTATAAAGTTTGGAGGCTTGAACTATGAATGACCGAATCTAGCTGTCTTGTGTGAAGGTAACATAAAAGTTTTCTAGCATTTCTCGTATTAATGTCGTGGATGTCAGTTATAAGTGATAACTGTAGGAACAAACACGCAGGTTTTTCGGTAAGCAGTACTTTCCCCACCATGACGCATATTTTATACTCTATACATTCACTGTTAAAAATGATTGTATCAAACGATTGACACGGAAGTGACCTAAAGAAACTCAATTTGCCAGTCTCCTCCCACAACATCCGTATCCTAAATACGAAAAGCGGCGCCTATTCTTCCGACCCGAGCTCTTGACCACCGACGTTTAAAAACTGTATTAATATGCAAACGAAATTAATTTGTTCCTCACGTCAGACGTTGAGAAGCAATTATAACGCTGACTTAAGTGGAAGCCCGTCATTAAAGAATTATTGCCGCTAGCTCGATGACTGCCCAATCAAACAGTCAAGGTATGAATAATGGCTAACAATTAGAGTAGGAGCGTGAGGTCTACAACTGATTACACTGATTCGAACAAGGGCTGCATTAGGCAATCGTTTGATTCATGGGCGGAGCTAAGGTGCTTCCGTTAGACAAGGCTTGGCAAAGAAAAGAACAACAGTTCATTACGATTTCTGTGTCATTTCTTCTCCCGAGTTCAGTAAAATTTGAATTATAAACGATCTAAAAGATGTATAGTGTAGTAATGATAACAAAGTAAGGAAAAATACATAAAAGTTACAAAAATATTCTTGAAAAAAACTTGAAGGAACAGGAAAAATGGATTGGTATAAAAACTGATTTAAAAAATAAAAACTGTATAAACCTTGAAAAAAAAAAAAACACTATAAACACTATCTACAGAAAAATCAGATATTGAGGAAAATAAAACTAGAGATAATATAATCGGAATAATAACTTACTCAACACTTAGAAAGTAATAACTATGAATGAACGTTTTACGACCGAAATAATAACCTAAAATGTTGAAAACAACAATCAAATGCGAAATAGACAATGTGATACTCACAAAGACGAAAGTTGAAAATAATACAATTGGGGAGAAAAAACCAAACGGAGAAATAATTCTGAAATTTAGAAAATTCGCCACTACAATAGAGCAAAAAATAAGGGAAATTGAAATGCTATTGAGAATTGAACGTGGAAAAAAGTAGAAAAATAAAACTTATTGGATGCAAATAAAGCTATATGAAATAATTCGAAAAGAAAACTTCTCACGCAAAAAAGAAAAATTGAAGTTTCGGTAGCAGAATGAATTTTTTCGCAAAAAAATACCGCGATATCCGTTACAAATGAACAGTGAGCAACTCAATGAATTCGCGACGTAATTCTATACAAGTTTCAAATTTATTCTGCAGCTTTTACGTTCGATTCTTTCGATTTCAACGTCTGAAAATTCGGAATTTGCGGAAATAAGAAATCAATTTTGGATCCGAATATTTGCGAAAAGCCGGTAATTAATGTCGCGTAGTTTTCAAAATCTGCCCGACTCTTTACACATTTCGAAGAAATAATGCCGGTTTCGATTCGCCGAATAATCCAATCTCGTATTCCTACTATTCGGTGTAGCCATTCGAGTCTTCCGTTGGTGAATATTAGCGGAACGAAGATTGATTGATTGGAGTGAAACGAACGTTTTTGAAACGGTCCAACGAACGTTTATACAGCGGCGAACCAATCTCGACCGAGAGGATGAAAATTCCCTAGGGCGATATTCGAAGCTTTTTTCAAATCTAGCGTCGAACGAATACAAACGATTATTGATGTTTTAAGCAAAAACGCCCGTTTCGCACGATTAATGATGTGAAAAGTTTTACCTCGGATAATAGAAGGAAATTCCGTGTCTAAAATTCCTCTCCAATCCGTCGAAAGACGGTTTTGGATTCGTTGGCTAATTTTAATAGCTAAAACAGATAATATATGAAGCTAAAAATATGAAAGCTGAATTAGAAATATGATAGCTAAATATATGAAGTTGCTTCCAATGCGTTCGCAAATTGACTGAATTAGAGGCGAAATATCGATAGCGGATGCTATTCAAATAATATATATGAATGATTGTTAGAATCAACCCTTTTCTTGCTGAGAGTACTTTTTTTCCGCCGAGCAAAAACATAGACTACCACTATTTCTATAGTAAAAATATTTCGATTTTTACCAATCTCTTGCGAAAATAAATGCGCATTTATTTACTAATTTAATCCTACTTTTCACCGTATTTTACTCTATTTACTGATTTACAGTCTGCACGGTATTGAATTTATACTTCGTAAGTGTAATCAATTGGTACAAATAACAGTTTTTCAAAAAAATTAAACAGCTCCGTGCTGAAAATGCTTGTTCCGCTTTATCAACATAACTGCACTCACGATCTACTTGAAGGCCGTTCACAATTTTCCATCCGTCAATTCGCTCGAAGTAAATACCTCAATCTCGGCAGATCTAGCCGTTCCTTCAGTATCGTGATTCGCTAAAAACCCCGTCTCGAGCTGTAATCGCTCCGGTAATTTAAACCTTCGAGATCCTCGATGCAAAAGCAATTTTTCCCCAACCATTTCTGAGTCATGAGAATGCACGCGGTGATGAAATGTTGGAAAGTCGAGTGCGACCGCATGACCAATTGACCAACTCGACTTGATATTGAAAGTTACGTCGAGAAATGTCATCGATTTCGGACTAGAAAACTGAAAACTGTATGACCTGGTATCGAAAAACTGGACTGAAATTCAACAATTACCTTCAACTTGGACGAAAACAGCTGGCAAATGACATTGAATCGAACCGTTTGATTCTGCAGAAACCAATAATATAAAATCGAGAAGCTCTTCCAATGGACGCAACGATCGTACAACACAATATTGTCACTGAAAAACTCGCCACAAGACCCAAAAACTAGAAAATTCACGAATTAGGTTAATAACGCGGAGTTACGGTGTGTGAACCAAACGATGCAGTGATATGGATCATTTTTACAGCAAGAAAGAACAAAAAAAAATCTCAACCACGAATAAAAACACGAAGTTATGCGGCCGTTAAAAATCAAAATACCTGATAGCGTGGAAGTACAGTGTGTGAGCCAAAAGATAAAAAATTAAGCTTTATCTGCTTGCCACAACGAACATTTTAAGACCATAAATGTTCAACGCGTAATAACTCGGAAGTATTTCTGAAAGATAATTGATTAAAAAAAGATAATTTTGCACATTTACTTGGAAATCAATTTCTGAAAAATTACATCGAATTTCATTTATTTTTCAGAGATATTACGTATTTTTTCCATAGGAAATTGGAATGAACCCACAAGCAAGGAGTAATTATAGTCCTGTACGGTTTCATAGAGTTTTAAGCTCCAAGTCATCATTACCTATTCAAAAATGCGGAGTAAAGAAAAAATAAATATAAAATGAATATATACGATAAATTGAACACAAAGGAGTTTAAAAAAATCCGAAAACATCACTTGCATACATAGGCGCTCTACCATTCAAAATCAGCCATGAAAAAAATTTAAATAAGTAATGAGCAAAAGAAATTAGCGGGCAGTTTCATTTCCTCGGGAATCACTCCTAGCAGATATGGTAGGCTGTAGAAAATATTTTTTGATGCGAGGAACGGGAATCACGGCTTGAGATATGAAATAGGGGAAAATAGGGAGAAAATGCGAGCGAGGCTATTAAATAGAGGAGCGGAAAGACTGGACTTGTGTGGTACAATCTTCCAGGTTTTTTAGCTATTACTTTTAATATTGCTTTTCGTGTTACGCACAGGGGATGGAGCACTTTAGACGTCACATGGAGCTTGGGCAACACTGATCTCTCCTTTGGCTTGAAAGTCAACTTAGCGACTCTGATAACACATCGAACATGGAGCTCCTCCTCGTAAAGCCTTTCAAAACGTTCGTCTATTCGTAATTCAATTTCTCGTCGCATAAATTATTCAAGGTAAAGTTAAAAGTAAAGTTCATTGAGCTCGACGGTTCTGGCGATTCGTGTTTATAAAGAGAGCAGTTTCCGAAGGGGCTGATTCATTTTTGATAAGAGGCTCCCGGGTTGGCGAGGCCGCTACAATGGTACGCGATGGGAAGAAGTGAAAATCACGACTTGTAGCTGTCTTTGTGTTCCTTAGACATAGCCACGTCCGGTGCCGACCCTTTTGCTCTTCAGTTACAAGGCCAAACGGACGTTTCCGATGCGAAGACGTTCCTGTCAAGTCGAAGACTGGAGGACGAAGTTGCCCAAGAGAACAAGGAGTTGGCCGAATGTGGGAGGATTCACTTCGAGATGACTCATCGACCCGGCCCAAGGCTGGTTTTACCTATCACTATTTCATCTTATAATTCCCGGCAAAAAGGACTTGTTCTACGCTCATGTGAACTGCGCGGGCGATTGCAGCGATTAACGTTGAAGAGGCGGATTCTATAGGTGCATCTGAGGAGTACGAGGCTGCCCACTTGAAAAATCAAGGACGGAACTGGAATAGTACTACGAGATTTTGAGAGGATAAACTGCTCTCAAAAGCCAATATAGGTCGTGAAATATAACGATTGTGGTATTAGAATGGTAATGAAGACATTGTATCTCTGCTACCATTTTTTTCCTCGAAAGTTAAATAATAAAAAAGATAAATAATAATTAAAGTTTAAATAATAATTAAAGTTTAAATATTCAAACGTTACTAATTTATGTTTTGACATTTTCATGTCTTGGCTATGGCACACAACCAAAATTGTGTTATGTTACGTAACGTGACATTGTTCCGAGTAGAGTTTTAATATAATATTTGCCAGGGTTTTTCAAAAAATGTGTATTTGGTATCAAATTATATAGATTTTCAGAAATTTGACTCGAGGGTATAACTCGAGAGTTCTTCGAGCTATAAAAATCGTTCTATACTCATTGGAATGGTCGTCAAACACTCTCCAGCTGTAGGGTAAGGCAAAAAATTTAGCTTTTAATTAGGAAATTAAGAAAAATAAAATCGATTAAAATTACAATAGTTGCTACGGAGTTTTCCCCTATAGTTACCATCTGTTTTTCGGTGGGATTGTTCAGAAATGTTCGAAATAATTACGATCACAAATGGATAGTCTTCCTAAATCATTATTGAAGCGAAGGAATAATAAACCACTGTACAATAATTTTCAGCGTTTTTTCTTGGGCGATTACAATGGTTTATTATTGTAATAAACCAAAATAAAGCAAGACATGAAGAAATAGGAAGGTATTATTATCTAAGTTCAATTTTTGTTTGTTACCTAATGAAATTCTGAAAAATATGTAGCTCGGTACACACCTGGTTCCGTAAGTGATGAATCTTGCGGCGCAATCGAATTTTTTCCCGATTTCGACAAACACGTTCATTTTTTTTCGCGATTCCCGTAAAATTTATGTATTACATTCCAAAGAAATTCTTGTCAATCGTAAAGAGAAATCCACTCGTTTTTAAAACTATTCACAACGCGAACAAAAAAAGCACTTTCACAACCGAAACGCAACAGAAGACGGAAGACGCTCGACTGAAATTACTACTCGAATGAAAGTCTCCGAGAGCGTTAAACATTTTCATGCACGGACAGACGAGAGCAGGAATACGCATGTCCACTCGTGACCGGGGGCACTCGGAGGCATGATCGGACATACGTCGCCGATACAGCTCTCGGGTCACTCGGCTCTCGGTGACTCGTGACTGCTTATGTGACTGTATTGTCTAGGGTGGGCTTGATAGCGAATTTACAGAACTGAACTGAAATTTTTATAAAGCGTCCCCTGTTTCTAGCGTAACCGTGGCGCCCAACTCAGTACTCCAGCTCTCGGGAATTGTAGTAGCCACTGTAGTTGCCACTACAGAGCCATTGTCAGGCCAAGATAGATTTTGACATTTTTATGTCTTTGCTACGGCACACAACCTAAAAATCGTTACGTGACGAAATAGTAGTATTTTGTTATATGAGCGTTACGAAATAGCGTTACAAAACAGTCCATATACAATAGTTGCTACAAAGTTTTCTTCTATAGTTACCAATCTAATTTTCGGCGGGAACGTGCACATATTATGTTCTATCGCAAATGGATAGTCTTCTTAAATCATTATTGAAGTAAAGGAATAATAAACCACTGTACAATCAGTTGCAACTAAACTAGACTTTTTGACTCCGTTTGATTTGCCGTTTTGACATTTTCATGTCTTTGCCGTGGCATTTAAATTGAGTAAACTTTTTTGTCGTCGAGCACCAACGCTAGGACTAACTGATCATGGTCATCAAGTCTAATTACCAATTCTTTTATGATGAACACTACAACTAAGATTGCGACTTTATAATTAGGTGCCTACCAAATTTGGTAGCTGAGGAGGGGAAAGACTTGAAAATGTCCCAATTCGTTGCAGACTCGTACGAAGGCGTTTTTTAAATTTAATTAAATTTCTGACAGTCAGCTCTGTCAAGAGGTTTTCCTATTTAAATAAATTATAAAGATCGAACGAAATTTTTATTACCGTATCATAAGCGATTTTTTCATTTGATTAACACGTTAATTGAGACTAGTTAATTTGTCGACGCTTTTTGATTATTTCGAGTTTTCAAAATAAAATCTTCGAACTTTTACTATTTTCCTCAGTTTATAATTTTTACGCTGCTCATCACTTGAAGGCGACATTTTGAATAACTAAAATTAATTAGTCTCAATTCGGAGTATTTCCACATCGCTTTCAGTTATGCTCCACTTCCCTATTTTTTTAAAAATATTTCACTCACGTTTGAAACACTCACATCTTATAATGAAACTAATGATCTATCATAATATAGAATTCATAATGAAATCGACTGAACTTTTTCGAATTAGAGTGAAAAAAAACGTGCAGTTTTTCAAGTGTTTCAGACCGATTCAAAAATATAACGTCGTTCTATCATGAATACGAATCGGTTGAATTCATAGGTGCTTTTTCGAAAGAAATTATCTGCTAAGAGGAAATGTAATGGCCGAGAAACGATCGTACAGTGGTCAACTTCTGGATTGTGAGAAGATTATAGAATGCGAGGGAGCGGAAAGACATGACTCACCGCGACCGTGCCCTCTCCTTCGTTATTGTTATGTACTGCATCTGATTACAATATTCATTCTCGTTGAGAAAACCGTCCTCGTCGACGAGGTTTATCTTCGAGAAAATCATTACAGTGTATACATTACAGTGTCTTAAGAAACCCGCTGACGAATTTCGAGGAGAATAATCAGGTTACTCAGGAGACTTACTCAAGAGAATCAAAAAAGTTTCAGATTTTCGAAATTGGAAAAAAATAATTACTCTCGTTCAAAACTTCAATCGGCGAATAAAATATTCCGAATGATTTTTTTTTAACGAACGTCGATTGAAAAATCAATGTCTAAATAAAAATTTATATAAAAAAAAATGTGTATAAAAAAAAAAATTTATATAAAAAATATTTCAATCCCGAATCAGCGTGCGATGACGGAGAAAATAATCCGTTGAATAAAAATTCGAACCGGGAACATCCTAGACGATTTTGTAACGAAACGGAAAATTACAAATTCAAAAGCGTCTCGAAATAAAAATCCTGAACATTGCTGGTCGTAAAACGATAGTTGATGGACAATAAAAAGCGGGTAATAAAAGCTTGGGTGGCGAGAGAACGGGACGTATGCGCTGCTTTGATTAAACTAAGTGGAAAAACACGATAGTTGAAAGCAATAAATCGCTCTAAATGCAACTCGATGGAAATGGGAAAAAATTGAGTTCGTAATAAAAATGTCATGAAGAAGTACAATAATACGAGTTTGATACGTAGTTTGATTTACTCGAAGAAATAGTTCGAAAAGAAATATTCCAGCTGTTACATTAGTTCAAATTATAAATTATACAAAAAAAAAAACCTTTTTAGGTTGAAAAACAAGACATGAAAACGATACTTCGATTGTTCGAATTCAGTTGAACATTGATTTCAATTCGTAATAAACTTTCTTTCACTCTGTAGTACGAGTGAAAAATATAGATAGTAAAATTGGAGGAAAATCGGACACATAAATAAAAGAAAAAAATCCTCCAATCAAATCCATGAAAATTGGGATTAATTTTCAATGATTAATTTTCTTCTGGTAAGTAAAAATAGTTTTTTTTTTTCAATTCAAATTTTAAAAAAAAAATTGCGCTGGGTTGTTGCTTTCAGAAAAAGTGAGTTGTTGAAACGTATCGATTTTCCCCCTGGGAAGTGAATATATTATGATATTTCTATATTCCTAGAAATATTATTGATTATTTTTTATTTTGAATAGAGACAAAGTTCGTGAGAAACGTAACAGAAAATATGATCAATTCAAACTGTAAATCGGAGTTATTACATTCGCGAAGGTGAAAGTAGAAAAATAATATTCGATTTTATATGAAATGGAAAATATTTGGTCACCGAAAACTTAGTCAATTTTTTTACAAAGAGTTAACTCTGTAAAATTTTGACGAGAAATTTTGACTGTGATAGGTGAAGGAAATATTTGATCATTTTTGATTTTTGATTTTCGGTTTTCAACAAGGTCGCAAAGATTATCAAGAATCGGACGGGAAAGATCTGGCAACAAAATCAATGAGGTCGAATAGAAGTCCAAATTGGAGGAAAAAAATATTCAAACTTAGCAGAAAACAAAAATATTTCAGTGCCACAATTGTCTTCTTTTTAAATAATTGGTTTATGAACTAAATTTAATTTGAATTAGAAACAATGTTTAAATTAAAATACATTTTTAAAGAATCGTTTTGAAGTTTGGCTAATTGTTAATATAAAGGGATTTTTTCTTCAATTTTTAAAGTAATTTTTGAGAAATAACAAAAATTCCTGTTAAAAAAATAATTTTTTAAATTTAGTTTCAAGTACAATGATGTACAGGAGAAAATAACTGCGAGTTTGGTAGCCAGTAACGAAATAAGCGAAATATGTAATTTTTCGGAATTCAATGCTCCGCTGATAGAAAAAAAGCATACTCCCAAGAATAGGGGAAATAAATGTGAATAATTTATTGAGGTTCAATGATTACATTAGAGTACCCTGTGACTAAAAAAAAGATTAACTTGGCACGGGAGAATACTTGTTGTTTTCTAACTCAATTCGATCATGTAGCATATTATAGCGTGTATAATATTAAATTTCGACTTTTTTTTCTTTTCGCGATTTCAAAAATCCAAATATTTCACCGGTCATAGTTCGTGACTATAAATTTCCAAATCCATATGGATATGGAAATTGTCGGTTTGCATAGTTCAAACAAAATTTCATCTTCATGAATAAAATCGCTTGGTCGAAAGGGCGGAGATGAATTATATTATTACTAGCTGATTCGACGAATACATTTTGTGGTTAATAATGAAAATTTTACCTCGGGCTCTCGCTCTGCCGGACGATCGGGCCGCTAGCCGCTGGGGCTTGTGATGTGCGGAGGACGCGGAAGGGCAGCCAACGCCACCCGCCCGAGGGGTATCCGCCGCCGCCGCGAGAGTTAAGATCCTCTGACCGGGGGCGGCATCGCGGGGCGGGGGAGCGAGAGGGTGAGCCGCGAGGAGCGCGTGCAGAGAGAGGGCGACAGTCGCACGGTGGGGGCGGCGGGTTTGACAAGATGCACCGGTAAAGGGTAACAGACCACACTTGTGCACGGAGCGCTAGGCTGAGCTAGAATACGGGCTCCGAGCGGATCGCGGGGGTCGAACCGGAGAGTGGGGAGGGCTACCCCTTCTACCGATATCGGCGCATGCGCAGTTCGTCTCACGGTAGAAAATATCCCGGTCCCTTGATGCCCCCACCTGAACGCTATCTACCGTGCCACCTGCCCAATCCATATAACCCTCAATCAATCCTTGGCTCGACTGCCCCATTACAGAAATTCTATACTTTTCAATTAATATTCATAAAATAATTTTCCGCCGTTGTCGATATTTAACTCGGTAGAAAACATTCGATTTTGTCTCGATTTAAGAAATACATTTAAATAAATAACAATACTTTATTTCGAATGGGCGAAAGTGCTCGGACAGCTAATAAAGAATTAAAGAATGAGTCGCCTGGTTTTTCTCCCCCTCGCAACCCACGGACATTAAATAATAATAGGCACTAGAAAAAAATGCAAGGACTTGGAGAAATAAATAAAAGAACACGAACTAGATCTTCCTGGAACAAAAACCCCTCATGAATCCAACTGCAATAGTTCTTCCACTAATTATGTGTCACGAAAGAGTACGTCGTTTATGTCTCATCGAAAGCAGTCGAGTTTGTACGTTACGAGATGGATCTGCACGAAAGAACTCATTTATTTTCTTGCAAATTGAGCGACCTCAGAGTTATCAATTAAAACTCCATAGCTGCCGTCTCAAATCGAAGCCTGCTCATTTCTGGTCGCTCTTACCTCCAATAGCTCTATAAATTGAAAGGAAAAGAACCCAAAACCATTTTCTTTCTTGAGCGCCATTGAATGGAAAAATCTGCTCAAAATGTTTAGAGTTTCTGAGATAGGAGGTCCAAACGGAACACCCTTCAGCAGAAACCCAAATTGTAATTTCCAATAGCGAAATTCTAAACGAAATTCACCACTAAAAATATTATATTGCAATCATATGCATTGTAAATAGATCAGCTATTTGGGGCGACTTCCTTCTCCGTAAAACTAAGCCGTTTACCATTTTACTACCGAATTTTTCTTCCATCTTCACTTCACTTCTTCCGACAACTCTCGCAAAAATTAAATCAACTTCGTTTACTGTCTCTCCATTTTCGAAAAATGTTTCAAGGTTGGCTGCAACTGTAGGAAGATAACTGCGACGCGATAGGATGCCGCCTTTACCCTGCGACCCCTTGCTCATAGTTCTCCACTGTCGAGCCCTCGCACCTGGTCCCCTATCACGAATTCAATAACACCCACATACGGAGCCAGACAGGGAATGCCGACTGCGGCATCGCGTAACGCATTGGCGTGAGAAGCAACCTATCCTATATTTATATTCGGTCGAGATGTCGATATTGAACGAGCGGTATAACATCCGTTGACATCACCAAGTCTTAACTGTGAAGATGGAAATCCTCGAATGATTTACTCGCCATAGGAAAAATGACGGTTCATCGTTTCAAAGCGATTATTATAAAAATGATTTTAAATACCTCGTCATTTGAGTGTTGAGTGGATGGTTAAGAGATCAGGTCGTTATCCCAGAAAATCCTGCGAGTCGTAAATTTCCCGAATTTTTATTAATTGAATGAATAAATGAAAATTGTTCAAAAACCAACATTATTAAAAACATACATGCATTTCTGAGGAAACAATATTTCATCGACTGAGTCGACGTTTTTCGCCGCAAATGAACCAGTGGAAAATGAACGTGAACTCAGATACCATTAATTTACTTAACAATTGTTTTTTAAAAATGATTTTCTATTTTTATTTATTTATTTATTTAAATGTATTTATCTATTTTTATACCCGTTCAGAATTTTTTCTTCGAGCAACGAAATTCCCTGGGGTTTCATACGAGTACGTAAATGTTATTCAGGAGTCAATATCGCCAATTCCTCTTGACCCCTGGATGTTTTCGCTGGTTTGAATTCAGGGCCGAGGTTCCCGAATATTTGTGCAATCAATTTAACTGATTGGGACCGCTCGAGTGAAAGAGAGAAATTTGTAAAAACGGAGGTTAACGCCGGGGAAAAGGTTCAGACGCCATCGATTGATAGTTTTTCGTAATCATTGACCTTACGTAAGTGAAAAAAAAAAACGAAAAAACGTTTTCTACTTTCATATCACCTTGCTGAACGAAAATAATATCACAAGGAAATAAAATTTATTTCATTTCAACTATTTAATAGTTGTCCATTATTTGTAGGATTACCATGGTTTGCAATTAGGACATTACCACAAGGTCCTACGCTAAAAATTCTGCAAATGATTGTACATTGGTTTTATTATTCATTTTTTTGCTTCAATAATTTTGTAAGATGACCATCCATTCGTGATAGTAATTATTCCAAACATTAATAAATTTTTCCACAAAAAATAAAATAATAATAATAATAATAATAAAACTAGGGAAAACTCCGTACTAAATATTGTAAATTTAATTATTTTTATTTTTTCGAGTCTTCCAATTAAGAGCTAAATTATTCATCTAAAGGTGCAGCTGAATAGAGTGTTTGACGACGCTGGAAAATGCGAATTTTCTCCCTCTCAATACCCTCCAAAAATACCCTTTAGATTGAGGTAGCGATTTGGTTAAAGAATTGAGCCATTTTCAGGTCAACATAGATTTTTGGTGAATATTTCCAGAATTTAGCTCCTATTGTTTTGTCAGAAAAGTGTTGACGGCTTACAGCGGATTGACAGATTTTTTTAAATTGGTTATTAGGATTCCACATGCCTTGAAGTAAAACATCAAATTTTGAGGTAATTAGAAAATATTTTTCTTGGGCGATTACAATGGTTTGTTATTACATAATAAAGCAAAATGCCGAATTCGAAGATAGAATTCTCAAGCTACTTACGTGGAGCCGTCGGCTCAGTCACTAGGTTATTTATTATCGCATCTTGTCTGTAATAAAGAATTGGAGAATGAGTCGCCTCGTTTTTCTCCACCTCACAACCCCCGGATAATTTTTAATGTTGGAGCGCTAAAGCGAGTGATGCAATTGCGCAGTGCAGTTAGGCGCATGGTCGATGAGAAAGTATCAAATTTAAGGCGAGCATTAGCAGAGTGGTAACAACGCATCGGTTCCCCCGGGAGCTTATCTAAATGAGTTTCACCTCCGCCTTATCTAGGAACATGCGCGCACGCTCTTATCATTCGCGTCGTTAGGCTTTTAAACCGTCCGGCTGTCCCGTCGGTTATCCAGGTTGTCATGCGAGCTGTAGTTACCGGCTGGGAAAAGTTGGAAGCGTTACAAATGCGAACTTGATAGTAGTGAGGAATATTAGAAACGAACGCATAATCTGGAACGAGAGTGGTTTCAATTTAAAAATACTTATAACGGGTTGAAAAATAAATTAAAATAATGGAGGGAAGGAAAATGTGGACCTCAAATATACATACATTCAATTAAAAATAAATAAATTAAATTTAAAAAAAACAAAAAACACGCTCTTTTGAGGCTTTGTTTTGACTTGAACATGATTCAAGGGTTTTCCTTAAGGCGTCTCCCAACTCAAGTAATATGATTTCCTTCCTAAGACATAAATATACCTTGTAGAATCGATTCCTGAAGTTTACCACACTTGAATAATTATTATTTTATATAATTAGTAATAATTATAATATTATTATATAATTTTATTACCATACAGTGTATAGGCTGCCGAATAATCACAGTCCAATCATATTTTTTCCAACTGCGAAATAACATTTTAGGGATTATTATTTCAAAACGTACTATTTATTAAAAATCGCGGCTGCTTTCGGAATCGAGCGGAAGGGAATTTTAAATCATCCGAATAAGCGAAACAATGGCACTGTCGGTTTCAGGTTGAGGTTGCATCTCGCATGAAATGAAGCGCACGCACTGTCCTCAACCGGTCGTGATGTTCACGCTGAGTTGAACCTAAGTAAAGCCGAGTCAGCCGAACGTGCGTGAGCCGCATTCGCACAACGCTGCTCGCTGGCCTTGTCTTGGGGAAAAGGCCAGTGCGACACGTGGGAAATGCGTAAGGAGGCTGAGAAAGGGCGAAGAAAGGGTGAGCGATGGATAGGCGAGGAAAGGCGCGAGACACGTTCCGCAGCTTAATCGCCACGCCAGCTGAGATGATCGTATTATGACGACTTCACGTAGTCGTGGATGTGATATCGAACTAATTACAGAAGAGTTTACTCGTAATCTGATTGAGCGAAAATGCAAAATGAGGAGACTAAAGGATTTGTTTGCGGTCGTTTTTTTTTTTTTTTTGGTAGATATTACCATACTGAATGTAACGGTAACGCTAATGTTCAGAAAATGGCCTCTAATATTTTTTAAAAGTGGGAACACTCGAGTGGCTTGAATATATTATTGATGGATAATTTTTTGTTTTAATATTGAACATTTCTTAAAATAATCTAATAAAAATTTCCAATTAATTGTAACCGCTCACGAAAAAATATAACCCTCCTCAAAATTGGATCACGTTTCAACGAGGAGTACGAACATCCAATTAAAAAAAATCCATCCGTCCGTCGTCCACACTCTTCTGAAAAAACTAAAGATCTACGTATTTGAAATTTTCACCAAAAATCATCCTTGGTCTGACAATGGCTCAATTCTTTAGCCAAACCGCTACCTCGATGGTATTTTGGAGGGTTTCAAGAAGTGACATTGTATTTTCCAAGATTTTTGAGCCATATGAATTTTTTATATAGATTTCTATAGAGTCATTACCGTCGAAGACTGCAAACCTGCTACCACTTTTTTTTTTAAATCTCCTCCCAAAAAAAATATATTATTGCTAATCGGAATCGATCTGAGAGATGACGGAATTCCTCACATTTCTGAACGACGTCGAGCGGAAGATAAAAGAAACTGCGAATCGTGCCAAACGTTTTAAAGCGGGTGGAATCGCCATGGGAAAAAACTCATCTCGCGAACCCTTTTTAATCTCTTTTAAAACCCTATTGCCATATTCTTCCTGTTACGAGGAAAATAAGAATACTCCTCTTTTCCCAGAGTGACACTACGAATGCAAAGTGAGGAGGGAACTCGGCCCTTTAAGGCAAGGGAGGCGCGGATTGCGGACTTGAAAATCTTCGCCGCTGAAAAATCCATTTCGAGTTTGAATATGATAAGAGGAAAGGAGAGATGGAAAACGGCTGGGAACGGAACGAAAGAGAGGGCGAACGGAAGCGAAAAACTGGGGTGAAAAAAGGGCGAAAAAAGAGAAAAATTGCCGAGCGACAATCTCTGCTCTACAGCTACAGGACCAGGCCTTCAGTCCAGCGAGCGACGATCCTGAATATGGAAATCAGCACAGGCCAAGCCTTCTCTTTCCATTTGCACACGAATACATTCAAACGAGAGTTTGAGCTAACAAGTCTCTATCGCCGAGATCAACGTGCATACTGTCTCCTGTCTCTTGCCCAGTTACCTTGTCTCACTATCCCTTGTCATCTTTGCGATTGTCCGCTTTGGAATCGATTTCCCAGACGATCGGACAGCTATTAGTCGCGTGTCCGTACGTCCAAGTCTGGCCGTTCCGGAAACTCGTGAAAAAAGTGGTGGCAGAGCTGACTGTGGTCTTTCTAGCTATTAAATCAAGACGGTAGCAAATTGTTAATGTAATCACGAAGTTGAGAAACAGTTTTTAAAACGAAGGGAAAAAATGAAAAAGATATTGAAAATTTGGAATTGAATTGAAATGATCGAATTAAAATTAGTATTGAAGGACTGAAGAAAGAAAGATAGTAGCCGAAGAAGAAATTGATGAACTAAACGACACTATTGGGCGAAAAACCTGCAAAAGTTACAAATAATCAGGATTAAAAATCGGGCCGAGTAGAGGAGCCGTCTTTAATCTCATGATAACACTGATTTTTTCTCAGGTCTTGAAAATGCACGTAGTGACCGTGATAACAGTTTGAACGTGGAGCTCCCCCTCCGCAAATCCTCAATATGTTCGATTTTTCGTCACCTAAAACGTTACCGTGCCTGAAATTCACTGGGGAATTCACAACCCATAAAAACCTATTAAGGAGGAGTGATGGCAGTGGAATGTGAAAATTAAGACGGTTCGACAACGAAATAAAAATACTTTTAAAATATCCCTATTACCATCTTCTGCCACGATAAAATAATCCGACGAATCGCTATTCGTATACGAATCGGCGATCAATCCTCGGCGACAAATTGTAAGACTCTCGAGTTATACAGCGGGTAGAAAACTGTAAAGAGTTTTAGTCGAAACGACTCTGTCGAGGCCTTTGCTGAGTCAGTGCTCCGTTAAGAATGATGCACTGATTTTATATGTGCGGTTGAGGAAGTTTGAAGAGAACAAAGCTGTGCGGCGTAGCCCACTCCAGAAAGTCCAACCCGCCCTCGCCGTCTCGGAGCAGCTTCTAGCACCACTTATCTTTTCATGACTTTTTGTCCCTTCCTTCGCCGCCCGCTTGAACCTTCCATCTCCAGACTCAACCATCTTCAACTCTACCGCACACTATGCCCACCCACAATATACGACGAGCACGTCTTCCAAATCCTTACGCGCACTTGCGCATTTACTCTCACACGAGCATCTTCTTTCTCACGGTTCGTGCCTTCGTTAAAACGGTATGAAAATCCGGTTTGGAATTGTTTTCTTCCGATTCGATTTTGAAATTTAGATTTAAAAAACAACAACCGTACAGGGTAATTTTCTATTGTCGAATTCAAAAATAAATTTGTATTTTTATTCTCTCAGAAAAATGGTTGAACAATTTCTACAAGCATAAATAGTCCAAAAACGTGATTTAGAAATAATTTTTTTAGAAATACGGCCTAAAAAGTATCTACTTTTAGTCCAATCAATACCAAATTTGGATCACGTAAACTATACTTAACTTTGAACAATTTAAGTTTAAATGAAAACATAGGTCCATAAAAACATCGATTGCTCCCTTATTATGCCACCTAAACTTGATTTTTTACCATTGTTGGAAAGCTCTAGCTAAGTGCTTTCATGTGCAATAGTGTTCATATTTTTTTCTCGACGTGGTTGGGAACGGTGCTCGAAAAACCTCAAAAAAGTGAAAATCGGCATCACGTTTTTTGTTACACTTTCTTCTCTACACGCCATATGAGAATGCCGAACGAAAAATTGGAGCTGGGTCCTCATAGGCAGATAAATTATGAACAAAATGAGACCAAAAAACAAAACAATCGAGCAATTATTCTAGAAGTTATAAGCTTGCAAAGTCAAAACTTTCTCTTTTCGCGAAAATCACAGCACAGTAGTTTATTATTCCTTTGCTTCATTAATAATTTAAGAAGACCGTCCATTCGTGAGAGCAACTATTCTGGATATTTTTCTGTTTGACGAATTTTCAACTAGTTTCGGCGAGGGATAAACTCGGCGACTCTTTCTCCGTCTGTTTGCCGAGATCTTTCGCCCATTCGGGCATCTTCAGGCTTACCTACGACCTATGACGGTTGTAAGTATCTGATGGACCCTGAAAGAAGCCCCTGAAACAATGGAGAAGAATCGCCGTGTTTATCTCCTCCTCTTCCCAACTATTCCCAATGTTTTCACCTAATAACAGGTTGGTAACTATAAAGAAAACTCCGCAGCAGATTGATGATCATGTTCTGAACCACCAAAGCGTCTGAGATTATGCGCATGGCAACGTTCGAAGCTAGGGTTTGTCAACTCTGGAATATCCTTTACCTATAGTAAGGCACGTTAAGAACTTCTGAACCTTGAAAAACCAAACTCACCTTCTGATTTACGTCTTCTGCGTATGATTATCAAAATCTGATGTAGTAAACTATTGGTTCACGCTTGGAAACATATTAAATATATCCTGGTTGAAATAGCGAGCGATTTTATCTATAAAAAAATATCTCCTTGAGATACCTGGCAAACAGTACACATTTAAAGAAATTGTGGAGACCCGGACGGAAAATAAATAACAGAAACCTTCCACTGCGCAAACTGAAAGTTGCGATAAGAATTGCGCAATTTCCTCGAGATTAAAGGAATTGACATGCTCCGTCCAACGTTTTAGATAACGCGACTGAACCTTATTCCATTTGTGAGCGGGAAAGGGATTTTTCTTACGCTCCGTTCAATTTGAAAACTCCGGAGCAGGAAGGTTGACTTGTGCCAGCTCGAACAGTCCTATCGCCACCAGGGATCTCCTAAATTAATTTGGGCGACACGAATTTCTCCGCTGTTGTCGTTTCGCCAAATGAAAAGACGACAAATGAGTAAGGGCGGAGGAGATGAGTAACGAAAGAAATGCAAGAGTTCTTTCTCGAGAAAATGGATTCGGGAAAGGAGGAAAAAAATGGGACAATTCCATCAACGCTGAAAGGGGGACGACTTCCAGCCCATGTTGACCGTCTAATTGAAACTTATTTATACGTCTGTTTATTTATTTTAATTTCTCTAACCTTTGGCACGACTCCACGGCCGGCTAATTCGATTCACACCGACTTTGAAGCAGAGCGAATCTTTTCTTGAACTTAATCATTAGAAGCGAATTAGTGTAATCATTTGAGATCGTTAAATAACTCCTTTAAAATTGAATTACAGCCGAGGGAATATTTTACACGAGGAGGAGGTTGCGAAAAAATTAATTCAAATCTGGAAATCATACTAGAAATAATTACTAGGAGCACAATTTTCAAAATAATTCGTAAATAGTCAAGAGGCGGGACGGTAGGGATTGATTAATCGAACCCGTTCCTAATTCTCTGATGTTAGCTTCAACGGTTAGTATAAGCAATTTAAAAATAAAATTCAGTTTTTCTCAAAACATCGACCAAGTTGGCTGTTCTTTCAATTAAATTGAAATTAACTTTAAAAGGTTCGTTTTATTTTGTACCTGGATGTCGGCAATTTTCAATACTCTTTTAGCTGACTAACAGGTCGCATACTGCTCGATCAAGAATCGCTCCATTTTGAAACTTCGATTGAATGTCATGGTATTTCCACGGTCTGAATTCAATAGCTCGAGCCATATGCCTTGCTCGAAACTAGTATGCTACAGATTACCTCTCGTCGCTGGAATGTAGGACGGTTAATGGGTCGAGACTCGCGAGCTCTACGGAAGCTGGGCGAGAGATAGTACAAGTGCTAGTACACGGGACAGGTAACTGATGGGCCTGGCTCGGTCTGATGGCATCACTACGCACCATCGATGCACGTTGATCGGGTTGCCTAGCCCCTGTCATGCCGAATGTCAGGCTCGACCTGTCATCCACAGATGACGGGCTTGTTTGTTGGCTGAGCGCGCCGAGAGCTCAGTGAACACGATGCGTTCGCCGTCGCCTCCGAGAGACATCGCGAGGGAATCATCGCACGGACCTAGGTTTTATTCCAATAGAGAACATCACTTTGGCCAGAATAGTTAACTAACAGTGGTAATTCGTTGCAATCTACGCTGACGAAATTAATCGAAAATATTTTCCAATTTCCAGGAGCTAATTTGTTGGGCGACTCAAAAGCAACGTTATTCTTCGGCTGCTTTATTATATCATCTACTACTTAATTTATTGAAATTAATTTACTCTACAAACAATCGCGTGAAATTCGAAGCAACGTACGCGATTTAGTTCCAATTCAACGTGGACATCGAAATGAATTCTCATTGCTCAATTAATACTTTACGATTTCAACGATGTGTACTGCAAATATACATTGTACCTTTATATCTTCCCTATAGAGGCAGTTCCCCTCTGTATGGAGAGTCACCATGCAACAGTAGTTTGTAGTATAAATAGTCGTCACTATAATTAGGTAGTTAGTGTTCATCTATGTTTTGTACCATGAAGTCCCGGTTTTTCAACTTCGGCAATGTTTTAGCAGGGATCACATTTCCATCTTGAAAGTTGTCCAAGATTTGTAACTTTGACCGTCGATAACATCAGAAAAAAATCGTAAATTCGAATGTTCGACTATACCGAATGATAGGTAATTTAGTTGTTCACATAATGTACCTGTTCATTTTCCTACCATTTGTACGAAATTCAAGAACATTGATGGAATATTACAAAAAATCACACTTTCCGACTTTAAACCTGCTTTTCATCTATTTAGGATAAAAGAAACGAAGAACGTCGCATTTATTATTGATATACACACCACCAACAACCATTATGCAAAATTTGAACGAAATCGATATCAAAAAATTTTTCACAAAAACATCAAGGGGAACCCCTGCGAATGTTTCGCAACGACCAGTTGACGATTTTTTTCTCGACTTTCAGCGTAGATAAAAATTTGAAATTTTCAGGAAAGTTGTGTTTCGCCAAGATGTATTTTTGTGATTTTTTTCAATTCTCGGAAAAAATTGCATGTCGTCCAAAAAAATCAGCTTTTGAACTCACAGAAATCTGACTTTAACCGAGCTTAACGTGGTCAAAATATTAATAAATCTGTAGTCTTATTACTTAGGAGGCTTCATTTGGACACCATATACAAGTACATAGCAAAAAGTTTGCAAGAAAAAATGTATACAGCGCCACAAAAATTATTTTCCGTAAACCGAGCTCCTGACCGGGCGAAATCTTGAGCTCCGCTGGCGTAGGCAGAGATAAAAAATATAACTTTCATTTTCGAGCGATTTCATTTTACGTTTCAAGGCATGTATAGAATCCGAATATCCAATAAAAAAAATTTTTGTCCGTACGCCGTACGCCGTACGCCGTTAGCAGTTTTCCGGCCAAACTGTAAGAGCTAAAAATTTGCAATTTTCACCAAAAATCAATCTCGGTCCTACGACGGCCCAGTTCTTGAACCACATTGCTAGCTCAATTTTAAGGGTATTTTTGGGGGGTTTGGAGGTGGAGAAAATTCATATTTTCCAGGGGTTTTCAGAAAAATGTGTATTTGGTATCAAATTATACAGATTTTTGGACGCTCAATCGAATGAGACCATTTCGGGGTCGATAGCTTTATTGGTTCTCGAGTTATCGCAGCTTTTGTGCCGAATTTGGGAGATTTTCAGAAATTTGACATGAGGGTATAACTCGAGAGTTCTTGGAGCTATAAAAATCGTTCTATACTCATTGGAATGTTCGTCAAACACTCTCTCCAGCTGTATCGTTAGGCAATAAGTTAAGCTTTTAATTGGGAAATTAAGAAAAATAAAAATGATTAAAATTATAATAGTTGCTACGGAGTTTTCCCCTGTAGTTCGGAATAATTAAAATCGCAAATGTATAGTCTTAAATCATTATCGAAGCGAAGGAATAATAAACCGCTGTACAATGATTTGCAGCGTGTTTAAATCGCCTCTTGACGATAACCGGTATCATAAATCGTCGTTAGAGGAACGATTATTTCCTCAAATGAATCGCTATGAAAATTTTGCTAAATCAAAGCTTCCTATACGCATGTTACGCAAATTGAACACGGTTGCTATGCTAATAGGTTGTGCATATTCGTATCGGCTCAGCGTTTCGTGCCAGCCGCGTAGTCACAGGATCATCAGTCAACGTTTCGCGGTGTAGGTGAGTCTCGAGGGTATCTTGATATCGGTGTAGGTAGCGAGCTTAAGCTTTAGGCAGGGTATTGTGATAACACGGTGAGCGTGAATATAAGCCAAACAGACACGGAAGCCGAACCGTAGTTGACGTTATAGCGGCCCAAGGCGAAGCAGGAGGTGCTTCGTATTAATATTGCAAGCGAGTTAAGTCCAGGGGCGGCAAGGCGGTCTGACCGTTCGCCTGGTGGGCGGCATAATTGATAGGCGTTAGACGGCAGACGCCTGCCGATCAATCTCTTCCTATTGCGTTTACCCTCCTTAGTCCGAGTTGAATAACCCACTACCGAACAGGAAAAAACAAGTCTTTCCAAGAAGTTGCGAGACGTGAAAATTATCCGAATGGCTTTATCGATGAATTTGACCTCGTCTCGGAAATTTTTCCAAGACCTGGCTGGGAAATGAGCGCTCGTATTTTTGTTACTTGGGGCAATTTTTCGTTCAATACAAAATCAAAAGTGAAATCGTTCTTGGTCCTGAAACCTGAGGAACTTTTGTTGGAGTTTAAGTTTTTAGTTATTTGCACCACGTGAAATTTTTTATTCAACCCTATTCACTTCAATCAACTATCGTTTTTAATTTTTTGCTATTTAACTGTAATTCTATTTATTATATACTATAGCGGTCTCTAATGAGCGATAATATTAATATCTATAATCATATTAAAATTAAAATCAACGATAAATATCAATCATTCAAATCAATTTTCAATCAATTTAAAATATCAGCAATTATTTCTAATTTCGGCTTGTCTTTTAATATTAAACCGTTGAACGTTTTTACTAGAAAAATGCAGAATCAAATTGCGAATGGCTCTTTGCATTATTTATGTTAAAAATGAATATTCGTCATAGGTGCCGTTGAAATTAATACACTTATTAGAAAATTGACGGAGTGTGAATATCACGCGTTATTTTATTCAACGATTTCTTCCGCTCTCGATGAATAACACTTTCATTATGATGGATCGATGTGAAAGCGAAGCATCGTCGGTTTACCGAGTTCCGCGATAATTAGATCGCCAGAGTTTATTCATAGTGGAAAACCCTTTCCGAGCTTGTTGAAGAAGATTGACTGCGCTGTTTAATTTTTAATCAAATCAATTTTTTACGCGTTTCAATAAAACGTGAAATCATGTACCTGATGAGCGTTATAAATACAAAATTCTCTACAATGTATTTTTTAAACGTTCGAATTCAACACCGAATCGGCTAAATACGAGGCGAGGATTCGCATAAACAGCTGACAAAGTGACTCGCAATTTTGCGTAAAGTATCGCTAACGTGTCAAACATATCTCTAAGCTTTGCTTCGAGATGAGCACAGCGCGGCAGACGATTATTATTACCTGTCAAGTAAAACCGCACCAAGCTCGATCCAAGCTCACATACGGAATATTCGCAAGCTCCCGGGCCTCGACGGCTGTCAAGCGCAATAACCTCAGGCCACTCAGCCCTGTTAAATTAGAGCCATTATCCAACAACTCACTTGTAATGCGGCCCTTACCGCGAGAAACACGTTATCATCGTCACTGCAATCCCGTGCAGATTTTGCAAAGTGCTCTGCTTCCTCTCATTCTAATTACTATGGATATGAGGTGTTTGGTTTATTGATTGATAATGAACGGTTGGAATAAAAATCCGCAATCAAATGATCTATGGTCAATGATCTTATGACTACCGCGGAACGCATCTTTTCAATGATCTACCCAGAGAACTGCGATTGATCTCAGAGGTAAGAAAAAAAAAAAAAAAAAAAAAAAAAATCCCGCTAGACGACCATAGTAACCTCCTCCTTGTTTGAAGTCGGTTAAAAACGTTTAAATCACGCCTTAATGCACATTACAAGATTAGCTCGTTATGAATAGTTTTTAGGAATGTTATGCTTTGTTGTCAACTTGTCATGAACATATTTATGTAAAGGAGAACAATATTTTGTATAACAAACAGTACTATGAATATTTTTATTATGAATATTATTTCATTATTCATACGAATATTATATTATTTTTATTTTTATGAATATTATTCCAGAACAATATTATGCATATTTTGTGTTGCGAATATATTATGGATTGTTATATAATTATGATTAACACCACTCCTCCCCTCAGCACAAAAAAAAAAAAAAAAAATGTGAGGAATTTATGGGCTGGATCGAACTCGCAAAAAATATTTCGCAGCTGTTGTAAATGAGGTAACTAAAGTCGAATCATAACTAAGGGCAAAATCAGTTGTTGCTGAAGGCGCTGATTTCCTTCACTCGACCCGAGCGCTTCCTTCACTTGAAGGAGAGGCGATTCCATTAAAATACAGCGGGAACACACTGGGACTCACTCCTTGGTTTAAAATGAACACGACCCTCGAGTGAGAATTTCGTTGATAACTTACATAACATACTTAACATGTTAACATGATAACATACTTAACATGTTAACATGATAACATACTTAAAAAAAAAAAAATGACTCGACCCGTAATGTTGGTAAATGAACCCACAAATACCTCCTGTTATATATTTTATTTTCAGCACTTATCTTTTTAAATCCTCGCTTCTTTTCTAATTTGAAAATGAAACACTTCGCGAATTCTATCCGTTCGAATCATGCGATCCCATCGTACCTGTTGCCTCGACTTCTCCAGCTCTGAGTTATCGGGGCTCCGCTGCCGTGGCCGAGTCCTGTTTGCACTGGCGGGATTTGTCAAAGAGAACAGGTCCCTAAGTTGATATCAAATAGTAACTTTTCTCTTCCCTTTTCCGTTCCTTTACAATTTGCATGGACGAAGGAAGGAGAGTGAGCTGAATTATTTCGAGCTCGAGCAGAACTCGTACACTGTCGTGAATAAAGAATCTTCCCTGAGAACATTTCATGCTCGAAAGGGTTTGTTCATAATCTACAATGCGATTACTTAGGACAACGAAGACTCTTTATTTTTATTACTTATTTTTATTACTGATTTTTATGACTGATGAATCACATCCTAGACCAAGTTTCTGCGATAAAAAGTTATACTTTTTCGATTTCACTATCGCTCAAGGAAAATAGAGAGAAAGTTGATTATTTTTATTTTGATATATTTGAATCGATGAATTTCGGTTGATGTTAATAAAAAATCGGTCGCATGTTTATTGGTAGAAATTTAAATTCAGGAAAACGTAAATGGATACCAACATCAGTTAAAATTTCGGTCGGAATTTTCAAAAAACGAAGGCATAGCTCCGGCAAATATGAGAGACGTTGGGTTTTCCGGCCCGAGGTATCTAAAAGGTATTTAATTTACGCAATCTCCGGGAAAACACGACGCCGCATTGGTTATAAGTTGAATCTAATTGCGTCAAAGGAAAAAGTGAAAGGAGTGAATGAGATAAAGAAGAAAAAAGCGAATACAGTTACAGCAAAAGACGCGGCACTTCGGAATAGCAATGTTTATCCAAGACTCTTATCAAAGCAATCAAGTGCTTTCTTGGAAAAGCGTTTTCTTGGCTCGACCGCGCGCTTTTCACTGAAAGCGGAACGATTTTCACTCAACCAATTAGCACAATCGGTTCCCAACTGGAGCTAATTCGTTTCGTATCGTGTTCTGAGTTAATTGAAAAACTCGCAATCGTCGAGAGATTTGAAAACCGTCAATATAAATGGACGGAAATGAAAAAATATTGACAAAAAAAAATGCAATTTTAAATTCTTTAGGTGGATTGATTATAAATTCTCAAGGTGTCTCACATAAATAATTTAATTAATTACGTAAAGATTGTGAGTGAAAACCGATTTTTAAATAATTCAGTGAGAACATTTCTATGCTTTTCACCCGTATTTTAGGGGTATTTTAAAGGGTATTTTAGAAGATAGGTGTGTTTGATATCAATTTATATAGATTTTTGGATGCTGAATCGAATGACATCATCACAGTGTCGATAAATTTAATTATTCCCAATATAATGCAACTTTTGTGTAGAATTTTCGAGATTTTCAAAAAATATGGCATGACTCGAGAGTGTTTTGAGCTATAAAAATCGTTCTATACTCGTTGAAATGTTCGTCAAACACTCTTCTAATTTTACCGTCTGAAAACTATTTTTAATTTATAATTTGAAAATTAGGAAAAATCGTCGGTCGCTGCATTAGTTACAGTCATAATATTTACCCGAATTTCCCTCGACGAGTTGCTCACACTCCGGGAAATTTCTAGCGCGAAAAAGATTAGCGATATTGTTATTTGCTGTGGATTTTCGAGCGAGGACAATAGCCGTGACTCCGTGAAGCTTAGGTACAATGCTATCGCAAAATAATGCAGTCTTTGTGCCGAATAAATCAGCGGTCATGTGGGCTGTTGCGGCCTGAATAATTCCGGCCTGCTCCGGTTCAGATTATCTACATAAATCCTGTAGCTGTTGTACTGCTAGCTTTATAGGCAGGGTAAATTAATTTCGGGTGCCCTGGAGGAACCGAATGAAACAAAGGGCAGTCAGCGGTCTCGACCGAAAGGAGGCTAGGGATTTTGGGGACTTTCCTAAGGTTGTGGCCGCGGGAGTGAGTTTATGCAAATAGTTTTGAGTTGCTATTATTATTGTTGAGGTCGGAGAAACGAAAGGGAGGACGGGATGTTCCCCGGTATCAGAACGTAGTTAGTGGGAACCGAGTGGGCTCCAGTGTTACTACCTCACGAAACATTCGGAGTTTCGCATTGTCCGCTTCTCCCTTCCAGTGTTTCCCATCTACTTGTATTACCGAATACGCATTCTAAGTCGATCATTTTCGAATCTCCTCATTGGCTCGCCGAACTGCTCTAATTGGTTTATTATGAATCGATTCCCGCCTCATCCCCCGCGGCAGTTTGTTATTCTGAAATAATTGCGATTTACAGGCTGATGAACGCTGTTTGTTCGATTGTTATTAACGTAGCTATATCAATATCGTGGAGGGGTTTGATTATTGAAATTCGAAGCGCGTTTTCGATTAAATGTTTAACAGCCTTGTTTCAACGTGAAAACGCTCGATGAAATATGAAATAGTTCTAGTTAACTGGATGAGAAAAAAAAAGAAAAAGTGAAAGGGTATTCATTTTTTGTTCATATTGCGTTCTTTAGGCTTTAAAAAGGATAAATGGTTGTTCTCAGAAAAAAAAACATTAAGAGATAAACTTTGGGGAAAAATTATTGTGGAAGTCTACGGTTACGTCACGAAAGGGCACGTTACTCGACGATTAGGACGCCACTTGGATTTAAGAGTACCGCTAATGGCGAGTGAAAGAGGGGGTCGATGCGGGTGAACTAAAAAATGAGGAAATTTCCCTTTCTGCCCTCCCTCAATGTGCGATAATTTAAGAGTAAATTTTTTTTTGCTTTTTGCTAGAAATACCAACTAAAATTATCATAAAAGCAAATTGTAGACCTACTGACTACACATACCTTGGATTTCCCGCCGGTAGGCTCCTCCATGTAAGAAGTTTTGCTGCCACACTTGAGCTGTGAATAATGGCAAATGAAATGGGTTGTATGAAAAAAGCGATTTTCTTTTTACAGGGCTTAGAAAAAGCAAGCGTCGACACTATTCCCAAGACGGATTTCAACCAAACCATCCTCTTGATGTTTTCGGAGACAAATTAACTAACATGTCCTGCATGGTCGTATGCACGATGGCACTGATATGCGACTGGAGGTTCTATTGGGTTTACAAGATGGTGCGTAAAGATTTTCATTGCGTTTATTTGAACAGTGATTTTAAATAACTTGTTCTTCCGTAATAATAATTTTTTGTTCACTAAACACTACCTCAATATCGTTTTCAAATCCTAAGGAACACAATTTGGGCCCAAAATGAACTATTTGTACCGTGCACGCTCTTCGTTGTTTTCAGCGCTTCTTTCCAATCGCCACGTCATCTTTCCAGGTAATGAGGCAGAAGTTAAGGGGTAAAGCATTCCCCAGACCACGTTATCTCATACTATTGTGACGATCTATACTATGATTCTCGTAAGTTCAGCACGTCGAAAAACTTTGCAACCCTGTGTACCCCCAAGAATTTTTTCCTTCTGCCATATCAACGTTGGCGGTTTCAGAAATATATAACCCCTATTCTTATCATAGCAGGAAATCGTGCTTGAGACATGTGATACTGCACGGCCATCTGGCTTAAAGGCGGGTATCATTTGCTGTAAATCACATGAGCGAGCTCAGGATCCGGAAATCAATTCCATTTTTGTACTTCCTCTTACATCGTCCATTTCTTGCAGCCTCTTCGCCACTCAGCTCGATCTTCGGGCCGTCTGAAGTTGAAAGAATGGGGTAAAAAACGAGCTAGTCGAAAGAAAAAGAGCCCGAGATAGAACTTCAGCACGAAGTTAGACCGGGATGGGGCAGCGGAAAGCACGGGATGGGTTTCTTCTGGCTGAGTGACCGCTTTTAGCCGACCGACGAAGGAGGAAAACGGGATAGCGAGAGGAGGGAAAAAGCGAACAAGGAAAACTGTAGAGAATGCGCAGGCAAGAGCGGGATGGAAGTAAAATTGATTTCATTTCTTACGATATTACTTCGACCCCACGCAGGCACGGCGAGGAAGAGTATCGTACAGGGAGGACGCCGACGCACACCTGCCATCATCTGCGGTGCTCCACAAGTTGTAACGTTGTTTCCAATTTCGCTTCAGCGTACCCTCGTCCTCTCTTTTACTTCCTAATATGAAAGGGCCTAATGGAATGAACACCAGGGGCGGAGATCTCCTAATGCGGTTTAGAAATTCCGCTCCCTTGTTTTCCTCTTTCGCGCATTGTTCGCCCTCCGTGTCGCCGAACAGCCGCTTTCTACTAGACACCCGTTGAATGCTGTCAAAGTCAACAGTAAAATTATTGCAGCTATAATAAAGCGCTAGAATGGCGCGAAATTAGGCGGCTCTAAAGAATGACGATATTGTCAGGTGAGATGGGACAGAGACAAACGAAAGAGGGATTGTGATGTAAAAGATGTCCAAGGCAACAAGCAGCGGTCAACGTTGCCATCTATTGGCAATTTGAGAGATGAACTACTCCGGCCGTCGAAGACAAGGTTCACCCGCCTAATTTCGTGTCCTCTAGTATTTCACGTCTCTCTGGAGTACCATTAAGGACAACTAGCTGTTAAGTTCTTCCTCTTATTTAATGAGCATAATTCACTTCGTGGAATAAATTGGTTTCTAGCAATATTTAAATCCGCACTGTTGAAATGAAATGAAATGTTGTGTTGAAATGAATGTTAACGCAGCTTTTGAGTGGAATTATCGAGATTTCGAGAATTTTTTTTATTATTATCCATTACAACAGTTTATTTTTGAATAATATACCCAAACGGCCGCCATGCCAATATCTGAAGAATTGATGGCCTTTGGTAACTTTTAGACACAAGCTCCTCAATTATAAGACATTGGTTTCATGTATTGAAATCGGCGAGCAGACAAAATAGTATGGAAATATCATATGGTCGGATGGGAGGAGATTTGAAAATCAGCAATAATTCAGGCGCCCGTGAGAAGGAGAGAGAAAATGTAAGAAAATGAAATGTGACAGTGACTAGGCCTCCAAAAAAAAAAAAAAAAAAAAAAAAAAAAACTCCTCAGGGACGACCTCCGTCTGATTATCTGGCCAAGTCGATTATAAGCAGCTTTCCTCCTCTTTTTCTCTCGGAAATCCTCCTATTGGAAAAAAGCCGACCCCTTCACGGAACTCGTCGACCCCCGATTCCTTCGACAGGAGTTTCTAATTTCCGACGTAATATATTCCAAGGCAGAGTCCGCTTTTGCGTTTGTTAATCAATTTTTTCCGAAAACCGAAGTATTTGCTGTTCGTTTGACTTTGCCAATTACCAATATCTGGCATTACTACTTGGAATAATACTCGCGAGTGAATTATTGAAGTAAGCAGCATTGGAATTGATTAGAATTAATCGAGCCTCAAGTACAAACCGAACGTTCGCAGAGAGACGTTGACATGGAAGCTACCTTTTATCGCTATCTATATTCCCAAACCCTGCACAATAGCCATCTTTCTTTCTAAGCAGATAATCCTTCGAAGTGGATGGTAAATAAACGTTTCGAAGAAACATAATTCCCGAGCCAAGAGCGCGGTCGGAATTTTCAGCATAGATTCGACAGAAATTATGCAACAACAGAGATCTGGTTATACTTATACCACTGGGGCAGAGGAAAGACGTTGAATAATATGAGGAAGCTGACGAGAGTTGTTTTTCTTCTGCTCGCTTTTAAGAATACGGGGGAAAGAAGGATTACCATGAAAATGGATGAGAACGGTATCAGAGCAATGAAGTCTTATTCAGCATTGCATGCCTGTCTTATAATCATGGGGCTTAGTATTTTCTTTTCCATCCCCTGAAACTTCAGTCTCTCGAGTTTTAATTCGCATTGTGAATTCCCCTTTTATTCCCATCGGCATGAATTTTCCCTCAGCCTCGCACTATTTGAACAACTATGAAGAGGTCATGATTATTTTACAAAGATAGCCCTCACAAAAATTTCCCAGCGGTATATTTGAGCAGAGGAAATGAGCTGCGAATGAATGAAGCTTGAGATTTTCGATTAGTCGATCCCATTTGACAGAAATTGGACATTCATTGGGAAAACGTCTAGACACGTGGCCGCGCTTTCCACGGAAGAGGGAAATTAATAAGAACCGGTGAGGTTGGGTCGAAAAACGTGATTTTCCTCACTTAGTCGAAGGTACTAATAATAACCTATTGTCGAGGAAGCGTGGAGCAGGTGAACAAAAGCGAGTGAAAGTGAGGGTTTCTATCAAATGCCCAACGAGGCATTCTATAATCAACCGCCAGACGAGGTTTCATAATATTGCGCAAACAACAGGTGAAATCCCATTTGCGAGATGATTGTCGAAGAACAAATGATATCACGGTTGAGAAACACTTGAAGGTCAGGTAGGGAGCCAGAATTTGAAATGAAAAGGATGGCCTCTCGTAGAAACGTGAAAGGAAACCGCCAAGTGAAAAGGGGAGGGAAAGAGCGGTGAAAAATTTCTGGTTTTCTGCGGAAAATTTTGGTTTTCCTTGGAAAATCGTGGCACGCTGTGCGGGAGGGTAAATGGGAGGAGATTTGGCAAGGGATTAAATAAAAACGGAAAACTGGTCGAGGATTTTGGTGGCCACGTGAGATGGCTTTATCAAGTATACATAATACCGTCTTCATTGGAATTATTAAACCCATTGACTCATTCGATGTGCGTTCAAAAATCTATTTCACACCAAAGCACACCTCCGTCCAAGAACCTTTGAAAAAATCAATTTACCGGAAAACCCCAAAAACACCCTCAAAATTGAA
Source organism: Tupiocoris notatus (assembly GCA_037159825.1). Lineage (NCBI taxonomy): Eukaryota > Metazoa > Arthropoda > Insecta > Hemiptera > Miridae > Tupiocoris > Tupiocoris notatus. The sequence continues at coordinate 1,824,119 of JASJUZ010000623.1, read as the reverse complement.
GTACAAATTTGGCTGAAGAACTGAGCCATTTTCATACCAAGATTGATTTTTAGGGAAACGTTCAAGAATGTAGCTACTATAGTTTCTTCAGAAAAGTGTTGACGGCTTACGCCGGGCGGACAGAATTTTTTTTATTGGATATTCGAATTCTAAATGGTTAGAAAGCTAGGGGAAAGATCCGTTTAAGAGGGAGAAAGCTTAGTTGGGCCTTACATTTCCGTACCTTCGAACAAGGCGCAGCACAAAATCCTTCCGGATCGCCTGCGAGCCACTCGACCTACCAGATCTCCCTCCTTCCGTCCAACACCTTTAGACCAAAATGTTCCTTCCCTTTGTCTCCTAATGGCTCGAACCGCTCGCCCTATTGATGGTGTTAAATCGACCTCTAACTTGATAGCGATTTGCCTTTTCTCCAATGGCCGGCCGTTGGTCATCCTAAAATGACGGAACGCCTTAGTGCCTTTATACGGAGAGTTGCAAACAATAACATTGTGTTCGAGAAGGAGAACTTTTCACGTGTCGTTTCAAAGGAGTTTACGTCGCTGGATTATTATACCTTTTTACAACGCGTAATGCAGTGCGCGATTTACAGTCGTGAAACCGTTGACGGGATAAAAATCCGTGGGTATTAATTACGCTAAGTGTCATATATCGATTATCCGGATAATAATTTGGCGTGAAAAATACTTCGGTTGATGTCAATTAGTTAGCTATCAACAGGGGGAATTGCAAAAATGGATGTACACATTCCACTCTCCCAGGTAAAATTAGGGGAGAAATACTGTCGACCGAGGGAACGACGGGAAGAATTATAAAGTCGTTTAACGATGAACAAAAGAGCGGATTTCATCGAACGGAGAGACGATTGCTCGGACAGAAAATCGTGACAAAATGAGAGACGGTTTGCTCTCCGCGAGCGTAATGAGTATGAATGGATTATTATACGAGATTATCGCGAGCTCCCTGGCGATAGGGCAATAACAAATTTCCATCCATGTACAAATCACTCGTCCGAAAGCGAATTGAATTTCACGACTGACAAGCTGCGGGTGGGATCGATGCAGGTTCTGACACCTGCGGCGAGCTCCGGTGGCGGCATCTCACTCCAAGAGAAGACATGAAGATGCGAAAGGCCGAGGGGCGGACGAGAGGTAAATTTCTAATCTGCCTCAACCGTCGGACGGGATCTGTTCAGACCGTTCCTCTCTACGCCGATGAATATTCAGCAACTATTTCAGACCCTCCGGACAGACAGAACACTAGGTGCTTTAATGCTCCATGTCAGTGTACCGTAAATTCGAGTAAACCCATTCAATCCAAAATACATTGCGATGCATTTAACCTGTTGTGGCGAACGTCTCACGTGACCGAGGTTTCCCGGTGTTCGCCGTTCGATTCCAATTGAACTTAATGCCCCGTTACGACTGGTGTTCGAGTATTTGATAACACTGTTTCTAAACGTGAGATGCCCGATGTCAACCGTGGTTCTATGGTACAGGTCAACAACTAGTCGGCTCAGCTGATGAGAGTTGCCAGGTCTCAAGCGGAGATTTGGGGGAAATCTCGATCCGAAAAAGGGGAAAATTGGTCTTTTCTAAACAAAAAAGGGGAGAAACACACAGAGCCCTTTATGTAACATTATCAATTGAGCAAATTCCGGTCAAGCAATTTTGTTTTATTTGAAATGTATGCAAAAACTTGCAGATTTAACAAGAAATTGCTTTAAAGATAGGGAAGCGCACGGTATAATCAATTATGAAGAAATAAATTGAAATACATAAGGTATAATAATTTGAATAAAATCAAAATCACCATAAATCCTGAAAAATTAAATTTCAGAAATAATCATTCTTGCAGTTTCAATTAAGCCTTCATGGTAAAACACGTACCTAGACGCCATCTTTGTGCATCTATAGGTAAAGCAGGTTACATATTTGTATGAAAACTTGGCTATCAAGAGAAGTTGGTGCCCTCGTATAGCATGAATATAAAATCATTGCTCAACTTGTCAGCATGTCAACTATAGAAAAAACACTTAGTTTCCAAATTTTCATTTTTTCTACATTTCACATTTAAAAAAAAGGAAAAAGAAAGCAAACATGAAAATGGGGAGGATTAGGGAAAATAATTATTTTGTTTTCGTTTTGAGGGAATTTTCCCCCAAAAAGTGGAGACTTGGCAACACTGATAAGCCAGCGGTGAATTTCTGAACGTCGAATCACTTTAGCGGACAATTGAAATACTGATATTCAAATTTCGAAACTATCAAACGCGATAGAAAAGTGTTCAGCTCGTATTTTTTTTTAGTAAATTCAATTATTGTTTGAAGAAGCTGAAGGATCTGTTACAATATGGGCTAGCTACGTTCAAGATTTTGGGGAACAACTGTCGCCATTCCGTATTTCTTCAAAATGCTCCCATCGATTAATAAATTTCATTGAGTTTAGTATCTACCCAAAATAGTATTGTAATAGTGCTAAAAGATCAAAAGCAACGTAAAGAATCTTATGACTCAACTGACAAGTGATGCGACTCAACAGAATTATGATTGATTCGCAAAAATTAAGCTCAGCAGATACAAAAACGAGTCACACTAATTGATTTTTTACAAAGCAGGTCCGGTTATTAGCCTGGGATCAGAAAGAGGACCGTTCAATATGATTAAAAAAGGTGCAGCTCTATGCTCGAGTCCTCAATTCCCCTCTTTTCCTTGGCGCATGACTTAAATATTCAAAACTACAAATTACTTCCGTTGTGAAGGACAAATCATCCGCTTACCCATGGTCCCATCCCTAAGGCACGTCCTATTCATTCCTTTCCCGTCGTAAGACGACCTCAGAAATAATAGCCTCAGGCTCACTTCACCGTACAAGATCTTTACTCATTCTCTTCGTTCTTCAGCTCATTCTATCCTTTTTCGGCGAAGAAAAGCATTTTCGTTAGCTTCCATACGGGTTCATTCAAGAGGGTAACTAGTTTCAATAATTACTCTCAGCAAACAGGGGGAGAGATTTGTGGGAAATTCTGAGACTCCGAAACTCTCGAGTTCGCTTGTGAACAGATTAAGTGATGTTGGTGAAACGGGATAAATGCTGATGCGAGACTGCTTAACGGTGCAAATGCTCTAAGCGAGATCGATTCGATGGTTTCAATGAAATAGGCTAATCGACACCGATCCGCATTACTCTCGCCTATTCAATGGCTCTCGCTCAACCTATTTTCAGATGTAATTACGACTGTAGAGGGTTGAATTCAAAACAGACTTTTATCACTAGTTATTCCCTAAACTCCACTAAGGTGTCGGGTAAACTACTGGTTTATTTATTTATTTATTTCAACACTACACGGGAGAAATCCCTTTTCATAATTTAGAATAAAATGTAATATTTATAAAATTTATAACATGTAAAAAAATGTAATATTTTACATTTTTACAGCTATCGCATTTTGACAAATAGACTGGTGACATCCAAAAACCTCTCCATACTCGATAAAACAACACGCAAAACGCCCAGAACATTCACATTAATCAAAAACAATTTGAAGAAATATAATTTTTATTATAAATAGATATTTAGAAACAAAACGATCGGGCTAAGAAGGAAACTTCGATCTAAACAAGCTCAGGGGAGACAAATAAATCGAGAGAGGGATCCGACTGCAGCGAACAATTCAGCTGTCGCAGAACGATGAAGTTCGGTTGTGTATACTGAAATGAATAGAATTAACTTGCTCGGCGGTCACACTAGAACTGAACAAAATATATTTTTCGCTAAATATTATTTTATGGTAACATATCACTGGCAACCTTGCGTCGAATGGTAACACAGTGTATGTTTCCCATTACATATACTACAGATAATATCAGCCCTGAAGATCAAACGTGACGCTATCGTAGCTACCGCTGTTCCGATTGCCGATTAGGTCTGTTTATAATTCCTTTGATTCCTCGGTCGAGATAAAAAAAATGAAAGAATGAATACGTTTTGTTGACAGAAACATAGCTATATTATGAAAAGGGAGTTGTTTAATTCTCTCGGCGATCAAGGACGGTGGCCGGGTCGACAGAGGCAGTAACGGGGGTCGTTTTACCTGTAGAGCTCAAGTAACGAACGAGCTTCTCTCGCTTTCCCGTGAAGCAGAGGCGGCTGGATGGGAACTCCCGCTGGAAAATATCATTATTCCGCTCGGCTCTGAGCGAACCTCGTCCGCTTTTCCGCTTTTGTTTCTAAATAGTTTTGTTCTCGATCCGAAGCGAAGGGTGACATTGCGAATATTAACGTGGACTCTTCGCAAGGCCAGAGGAAATATGAATGCCGCTCCGCCCGTCGCTTGAGATTTCCCGTATAGCGGTTAATCCCGGCCGACATGGAATGATGACATGCTAAAGCGTTTTATTGTTCTTTATTTGAAATTCATTTCGCTTCCCTTTTATACGAGGGCGGCTAGCGGAATTCACTTAAAAGCTCCATTATAACGCATAATTGAAAATGGAACTCGAACGAGCGGAAATCCAAAAGTTTGACGAAATAATGAACGCCTGATATCGGGATGAAAATTGAGAAGAGGTTTAAAATTTCTTGGAAGTTGAAGCGGCGACCATTGCTTGAATGGCTCGTATTACCCGATCGAATCTTATACTTCGGTTTTCACTATCGAGTACTTTGAAACCGTTCCAGCGATTTGCACCCTTAAGGCGTTGCCCATTCTGGGACCAGTGAGTCCTTTGGAGGCCTTTCCAGAGTCATGTCGACGTGACCTGAGCGGAAACGTCCCTTTCTTCGCTACATTACCTTCACAAGCTAACGGCGATCACCTGCTTGAACACAGTACGCTTCCTTTCCTGGGACGTAGGTGCTTTCAGTCCAAAAATTAGATTTTTGTTTTGTACCACTAGTTCATTTTTTGTTTTTCTAAATTTCAAAATTAAACGCTAAACAGCTGAAGAGTGTTTGACGACCATTCCGAGGAGTATAGACCAATTTTTATAGCTCCAAGAACTCTCGAGTTATGCCAAATTTGTGAAAATCAAGTTCAACACAAAAGCTGCAATAACTCGAGAACCAATAAATTCATCGACCCCGCGGTGGTCTCATTCGATTCAGCGTCCAAAAATTTATAGAAATTGATACCAAATACACCTTTTTCTGAAAAAAAAATTGGAAAACCCCCAAAAATACCCTCAAAATTGAGATAGCGATTTGGCTAAAGAATTGAGCCATTGTCAGACCAAAAATTATGTTTGGTAAAAATGTCAAGAATTTTGCATTTATAGTATCGCCAGCAAAGTGTCGTCGGCGTACGGCCGAGGGACAGAATTTTTTTTATTGGATACCTATTCGGATTCTACATGCCTTGAAACGTAAAACATCACATTTTGAGGGGGATAGACTTTTTTCTCCTTGGGCGATTACAATGGTTTATTTTTGAATAATAAACCAAAAATGTTTCTGAGAGGGTTCGAAAGTCACACGACATCTGACAACCTTCGACCTTCGTAGATTGACATTGAAAAACCGTCAATAGCAAAAAAACACACCCGAAATTCAAATTTATCAGCCCGATGACTCAAAAACAACGCTATCACTTTCAGGACAAAGCATTTCATGTTGTTTGGGTTGGCGTTCGGTGAGCGCTCGTACGAAACTCGTTTCCGGAGAATCAATTTTCATGCGTTTTCCTTCGAATTAAAGTTAGCGAGCATCTCAAGAGACGGAAGATTCAGCTTGGGCCGAACGGAGAGCTGAAGGAGCTGGCTGAACGACTATCCGAAGCTTCAAGGACCGCTTTTCCTTCTCAGTTCGTTTCGCATCTCGCCGACAAACACTGTCTCGCTCTCGACTATCTCGCCAGCCACCAATAAACTTGGATGGTTTAACAAATAAAAGTCGCCATTAAATTTAAGTGCCGTTTCGAGTGGAAGTGTCTTCAAGTCCATCACTCGAGTAAACGTCTCTCCTATTTCTCCGACGAAGGTTCTTCACACTCAGTACGCCCAAGGACTCAATTCGCGCTCGAGATAGTTCGAACCGTGTTTCTTTTTTCCAATCGGAAAATAAAACTCGTCAGTTCGTGCTTCGAATTGCCTATAAAAGCCCGGTAAAATGAATCAGGAGAGGTTGACGGAGTGGTAATTTGGCGATATCGCACTACCCGTATCGTTTCCTTTCTTTTACGTATATCACCAGCTTCCTTATGAAATATACTGCTAGAGTAACAGGTGAAGTCCATAGATAAACCAACGGATCTCATTTGTTCTTGAATATTGTACAATGTGGACATCTAAAAAATCGAGACTTCCTTCGGTTGACCGACTATAAAATAAACAAGAAGTTGATAAGCTTCGGAGAATTTAATGGAAAACGTATTTCCCCCGACTCCCCCATCCTTGCTTTTCTTGACAAACCGAGCCACTTCCGAATGCCGCCGAATGAAATGAATAAAACCCGAGACCGGCTCCCTCAGTTTGAAGCCTGGCAGGCAGTACTAACGAGTTCTTTTTGGAACTTTAATTAAAGGGCCTCAGGTTTTTCCTCTCTTCCTCGCTCGTCGACACCACATAATTCCCGTTCTTTCTCTTTCATTTCATCAGCATATTTAAAATGTCCTCTTTCCACCAGCTCAGCCGCCAGATATTCTCATTCCTGGCCGTTCTCCGACCGCATCGCCACGACTGTCCCCCGTCTCTGGCCGCAGACGGCTCGCATTATTTATTAGGTAGATGTGAGAATTTTCTCATTTGGAAAATAATTTCTGCTCATTATTTAAGTGGAAGCTTCGTCGCGAGAATTTCCCTCGACGCTACATGGGCGAATATAACTAGAGATGGATTTCAGAGCGGTTTCAATATGGAAGCGAGTTGATTCGTGTTCGCTATATTATGTTTTATACCTACTTGATAAAAGGAAATAAATTAGGTTAGCGGAATATTTCAATGAATATTTTATATTAGGTATAATGTTTTATTATTTATTTTAATTTTATTGTTTTATTATATTTATTTATTATTTATTTTAATTTTATTGTTTTATTATATTTATTTATTATTTATTTTAATTTTATTGTTTTATTATATTTATTTCTTATTTATTTTAATTTTATTGTTTTATTATATTTATTTCTTATTTATTTTAATTTTATTGTTTTATTATATTTATTTCTTATTTATTTTAATTTTATTGTTTTATTATATTTATTTATTATTTATTTTAATTTTATTGTTTTATTATATTTATTTATTATTTATTTTAATTTTATTGTTTTATTATATTTATTTTAATTTTATTCTTTATTATATTTATTATTCTATGAATATTTTATACGAAGTATTATATTTTTATCGTGGCTCTGAAGTACTCTGATTTCTGATCCAATAAAACTATGCTCATTTTATGGCCTGCACAAACAGTTTTCGGTTACAATTAATTCAGAATTTCGTAAAATTTTCCACATTTTAGGAATCCTGGCTATTTTGGGTTCTAAATTGCAGGGCAACTTTCAAATAATATTGAGACATTTACCAGACAGATCGTTTTTATCTATGGATTTTTATTCGCTCCGGATATCACTGGAAATCTTCTTGGCTCAGATTGTCTATCATGACGATATCTCTCCACGACGCGACGTAGTTGATCACTTGCAATATTATTTCCAACCTATACTTTGTAAACGGTATTCCGATGATTATCACTTGAATGATTTCCAGAAGAACTTCCATCCCCGAGCGATTTCTGGGTTTTATTGAGAATTGACGACTGAGGAATTTCAAATGCTCACTATTCCGACCAGTTTCGGCATTGTAAATATTCGAATTTGGTCCGATGTTATCAAATATTTCCAAACTCTGTATACAAATTGTTAATTATCTGTTTCTAATTCGAGTCTTCAGTAGCTTAGGGAGAATATTTAAATTGTATTGGGGACTCAAACTTTGAATTGAAGGGGGAAATTTAATTTTCTATCGACCTCTTTAGTATATCCACGAGTAAACTTCTCATTTTAGTTAGAGCTGTTAATTGCTACAAAAATAAAATATATTGTTTCCAGTTAGAAAAAATATTTTTTTCTTACACAGATTGATAGAAGATGCAACCTAGGTCAATTTCTCGCCTTAGATGAATGAATTTTTATATTCCAAATAATATTTACAAATTTATAGTTTCTCTTTTACATGATGTTGGAATATTCCTCAAAACCAACGACTGGGTGGTCCTGAGCGGTTTGAGGGAGTTATCACTATTCACAACATAATTATAATGAGTAAATAAAATCACAATTTATTCTTATTAAAATTAAAAATCACCGTAGAAAAAATACAAGATTCAAAAAAATAAATTATATTGGAACCTTCTAATATACATATATGCAGCTTATTAAATCATTACACTCCACCGAACCATTTACAATGAGCCAACTAAATATTTAATTTTTATAGACAGCTCTTGAAAAATTACCGCGATTCCTCATCTCTTCAGGCAGGGTTCTTAATAAAAATTGTAAGCATTTGAAAATATGTTTTGCGGTACTCCATAAACGGGTTTGTAGGAGATCGTTCGCATTTATAATATTGTTCAGTATTACGATGAGCTATCTTCCCACCGTGTGTACCTAAAGCTTCGAGAGACCATTACTCAGTCGCTTGCAGATCGATTACGAAGCCATGTAACCTTGCAACGATGGCGATGGATTTATGAGCGCACAAGGTATATCACGGCACGGGTTAGTCTTTATGTCGTTAATGGATAGAGGTAGACGGTTTAACGTGTTGTACAACGAGAGGGATCCCACTCCGAAACCCAAGTCCGGATAGAGCGCCGGGTCGATAAAATATAATCCTCTCACATAGTTAATTATTGCTATTATCTCTGAATTTACGCCCTCGTTCCCTTTATGTATTGGCTAAAGCCGGGGAGGTGAGAGCGTTTTGCTTACATCAGAACCAGATTACCTCGCGAATTTTGATATATTCAACGAGGGTAGTTCTATTACAATGACCGGTTTCCCCATCGAGTTGTCAGTGTCTAGCGGAGAAATTCTATTACGTCAGCGGCACTAAAGAAAACATTCAACCGAGAGATGGAAACGTGCGAATTTTAATTGAAGAACGATCGATTCCTTCCAAGCCAACACCAATAGAAGGTTGAAAAACTACATAAAAATATTGTAAGATTTAGAAATTGTCAATCGTCGAACCAAATTCTTCGCTCACTCCTTATTTCTGATCGATATAAAACTGAAAAATTTTCATGACAGTCGAAATATTTTACACTGCGTCGAAATTAAAAAAAGAGCGATCCTTCGCTAATTTTTGTGAAAAACATCGAGAATGATGCAAGCCAAATATACTTTTATCATTATCCGGCCCAACTTTCTTCTAAAGGAAGGCGTGAAAACAAAAATTCTTTATTCGGCCACCGGCCAAAGGAGCGTCGCAATTTATGTCGGAGCTTTGAAGACGTTTGCAAATAGCGGGTAATTATCCTTCGGGAGAGTTAGGCGAATAATCGCCATTAGGCGAGCGAGGGGCGGCAAGTTTTCAGGAAAGAACAACAAGTACCTACATCCGAGTCAAACTTTTCCGTTTCCTCGAGAAAATCGCCACTTATCTTCATTTTCGAAGAAAGGCCTTAAGAACTTTTGTAGAAGTTTGAGAAAAGATATACACAGCGGCCGGGAAAATTTTCCGAATCCGGACAATTTACGTCAATTTGATGACATTGAATATGAACGAGTTGTTTAATAATATTCGTCAGCGATTGGAATTCTTCGTTGAAATATTATTGCTGCGCACGAAGTTTGTTCAGGAAGAACAAAGCCGAACTTCTGATTTGTTGAGGAAAATTTCAGGATTCATTCAAAAAGTGAGATTTTTCGAAAGAATGATTTTTTTTTTTTTTTTGAAGGATTCTAGGCACGAAAATTCACCGATTCCGCAAGGTATTGTGTGAATGTAGGAACCATGGCTATTTTGAAGACAGTGGACTACTCTCATGATTGTGAATCTTTTCTAATAGGGCAAACGCATGAGAGATAGTTGAATAATGCAATAACAATAATGTATTTATTTCCCAGACTAAAGTCAACCAAATCAAAATTGGATCATCTACAGTCGTCAGGAAATTCAAAACTTAAAAAAACATATGAAACATGCGAACCTCGCGGAAGTACGCAGTGTGATCCCAACGATATATCAGACGTAATTGACCCAGCATTAAGAGCAAAAGCCACGAGCTTTCGATTATATTGATTTTTGTGACCAGTAAAAATACAAATTGAAATCAATGATCTTACATCACACACTACTTCCATATTTGCGTCGGCTAACAGGTATAATCAATTATGAAATCAAGAAAATCATTCAAAGGCCACTACGTTGAGACCAAAACACCGAAAATCGCACGAAACAGATGAACAATAAGTATTGGGTGAGCCTAACGATAAAAGACGTTTTTTGTGTAATTGGGTCATTATCATAGCAGGAAACGATTTACAACGGTTTACAATGGTTTATTATTGAATAATATCAAAAAATTGCGAATAGTATAGTCGAATGCAGGTGCAAAAATGGGAGACAGGAAAATAGGAGAGTTTTTATCCTCATAAGCCTTCGAACTTACGCGATACAAATTTCCCCAATTTCTCCGTACTATACAACTCTATAGAATACCTATAAAATAAATGAGCTTATCGGCCGCTTCGAGGTAAATGCGGTCGCGTTCATTCGACCGACGTTTCCGTCGAGTTACGCGGAGAAAGCGGGCGCGCCGGTGAGAAATAGTTGGAAAGAAAGTCGACTGTTGAAAGGGAAGGGTTGGATTCAAGCTCGTCTGGGCCCGGTCGTGTAATGTTCGCATAGGAGGAAAGGAACAATATCTTTTTGTGGCCGCGTTTCACAAAATCAATAGAACTCGCTCGGGAGGCGGCTGGGGGCTTAAGGGACTGAGGAGGCGGCCGTGTAGCTGAGAAGGACCCCTCCGCCGTCTTGGAGGCTGTGCTACGGGTACGACTGAGAGGACAGACTGGAGAGCTTTATGGGTTACGATTCTCTCTCGGTCATTCCCTCTTTCTCTTTCACGTTCTACATCTCAGCCAACCTACGCAGACGTTCCCCGGTCGCCCCAAGGCTTGGGGAAAAGGCCGCCTCCGGCCTCCTCTGCCGCTCTTTCTTAATCTACGGATCCTTTCGCCGTGAGCCCTCATCTTTCACCAGGTTTTATACTCGACGAAAAAAAGATGGAGAACGGGAGGCCTCCGACCCAAGATTTGTTCGCGCTCGTTTTTCACCCGTTTTTACTACAATTTTTGAGGCGACTATATTTTTTCTACTCTTTTTTCGAAGTATTATTTACATGGCGGAAAGTGTGCGAATGAAAGTGTTGAAGATAGAAGTGAATTTCGAGTCAGAATTCAATTTATTATTTTTCTATCGATTTCTTTTCATATTAAAATTTTATTTTTATTATTCGACTCGAGTGAAAAATTAAGGATATAAAATAGTGATAACACCGTTTGATATGTTGAGCCATCCTCAATTTAGTATTTACTACTCATTATTTCAGTTGGAAATCTACGTGGGGAATTAAAATTCAGATTTCATAAATTTTCATAAAATTTTCATAAATTTCATCATCTCATTTCATTTAAAAAAAATCGTTAAAACTAATTTTCTACCATTATTATATTATATTGTCTTGCACTTTTCATCGCAAGAATGATCATATTTTTTTCCAGCCGATGTTAGATAAAATGCTCGAAAAATCAGGTATCTCGTTTTTCGGTAAATCGCCTTCTCGACACGCCATATCGGTTATTTGAACAAACATTAATGCTAAACCCTTATAGAGGATAAATCATTAAGTAAGTGATGTCAAAAACAATGAAATGGAGTAATTCTTTCAAAAATTATAAGCTCGCAATGTCAAAAGATGCTGTTATAGCGAAAATCACGCGGCATTTCTCCGAATTAATGGCCTTAATTTATGGATGGAATCGATCAAAAAAATTACGGATGCTTCCTGAATAGTCAATCCTATAAAAAAAGAAGAAAAGACAATCTGTTCGGATTTAATGTGAACGCCATCAGAAAACGTTCCGAAAAACCACAAGTCAACCAAAGTCAGACCAGAGTACTCCCTTTGAAGTCGGTTACTAATTATTTTATCGCTAATGGGGAGTCGCCGTTTCACATATACCTCGTGGAAGGCCTAAGATAAGATTAACTAGTCAAATCCACTGTCGAGTTCGAACGAGTGATTAGCTCGGTTTAATGAGAGTCCGACCCAAGAGTGGTGAAGTTAGACCCAGAGCTTCACAATTGCACACAATGGGAGGAGCCCTGGGGCGCACATTTATTGCAGTTCTCTCTCTTGCCCGTCGACCTTTGGGTTTACCTCTTCAAACAAAATTACGGCTCCCATTCAAACATTATGGCTTCGGATCGTCCCTCCCTCGTGGCACTTTAACCTTCGCACGGGTCTACGATGTGGAAAATTGACCTCTATCGACTCCGTGAATTAGCAGTTTTTCGAGCCATTTTTCACCCTGTATATTTCAACTGGATGGGTGAAAATGTTTTATTTTCGAGCCGAGAATATATTTAGTTTCAAAGATTGCAATAGCGATACTTTTCCGTCACTTTTACCAGTCTCATGATCGAATCAATATTTTACGCTCAAGGTAAACCAAAAGATGCCGCTTGACTTTTACCGTCCACGCGTTAGAAAAAAAGGTAGAAAAAGGTAACGATTTTTTTGCCATTTCATGTGCGTATTTTCTACTTTGATTTCAACTGGACGCAAAAATTTAAAAAATGAATCTCGTTGAATTTTTATCGTAAATGCCTAACACTGAAGTTCGACGTAATTCGAATTTCCCCTTTTTTCGATCGATCCTTTTTTTCCGAAATATATTTTTACACCACCAAATTTTCCCTGTTTTGTCAGGCACATGCCGTAATTCTTTATTGTTTACATATTACGTGCGAATTTCTGTTTTGAAGATGATTTCACTCTGTTGTAATCAAAGCATCGCGGAGTAGTTGTTTTGCACTTTTCAAAAAACATCGCGAGCGTTTTAATCTCTGGTCTCTAGTATGTACTGTAACTGCCATTTGCCCTCGGAGACACCCTCGCGAGAAGGCGCTATCCCCAGTTTTTCCACCCATCGTGCATAGTGACAGCACGAGCCGACGAAAAACCGTGCATCGCGTGCTCTCTGAGTCGTTCTGCTGGGTTAATTTCCATAGGACATTCGCCCGACCCACTCGTACATCCGGAGTGTTTTTTCCCCTTTTTCCGGGCGAATTGTGGACGTAAAGGACGACAGTTTTAACACCCGCGCGGGGACGAGAGTTACTGGCCGCCTCCTATGGCCATTTCTCACCCATCAACGATACCCAAGCCGACGCTGAGTTCTCTATCTGCGATATATTTCTTGCCGGCTAAAATGGTCATCATACGCCAGCAATAAATGCTCTGTTTCACATTTATATTCCCGTTAACGACAATGATATTGGTAAGTGCGTGTAAATCAATGGATTGCAGCATGAAGGAAGGCGAAGAGAATAAAGGTCCCATTAGTGTTGACTTTAGTGTACGTCCTCAGCGTAGAAACGTTTCCACTAATAAAGAACTGGTTTTCGAAATAATAGCTATATTGCTTGTAGTTTCAACCATCAACTAAAAATGTAGCAATGTCTGAATGAACTGACTTCGACCTATCAGTTCGCAATCTGCCCATTCCATTTTTGCCTTTTCTGTCAGCACAGGAATAGAGCATAGAACTATGTACACTGTAATAAACGTTTTTACGACTGCGTTGTTTCTAATTGAATTTACCTTCTACAATTGCGTTAATGAGTGTAAAGGAGTCATGAGTGAGTGAAGTAGTGAGATGGTTTAGTGGAGTGGATAGAGTGTGTGCGTAAAGGGAATCGAGGGAATGGAGCGAGAGGAGTAAGTAGAGTGAGTGAATCAAGTAAAGCGTGTTAATAAAGAGGAATAGAGGGAGAAGAGTAGAGTGAGTAGAGTAGAGAGAGTAGAGTAGAGAGAGTAGAGTAGAGTGAGTAGAGTAGAGTGAGTAGAGTAGAGTGAGTAGAGTGAGTGGCATAAGTAGAGTGAGCGTGGCGAGTGAACTAAGTGGAGTAAGTTAATGAAGTGGAGCGGAGTAATTAAAGTGGGTGGTGTAGTGGATTCGCGGAGTAACTGGAGTGGAGTGGGTGGAGTGGGATGCAGAGGTCCGAATTTCGTAATGCACTATATTTTTTCGACATTCCTTTTATGATAAAAAAAAGTTGGTGCACTATAAAATCAGGGCGCGGATCGTAACAAAGGTGAAGTTACATCGAATTTGAAAACCCTCGATTCGATTTTATCCAGCTATTGCTCCGTTTATATCTTCGTACGTCGGGGAATTCTATAGCGGAAAAAGTGCATCAATCTGGGGCGAGCTTTGTTGTAAACCGGATACATCATCCGGATGTTGATGGACTCCTAGTGTAAATAAGGGGGAAACTGATAATTGATATTGGAAAACGGTTTGTGCGGGAAACGAGTCGCCGAGGGAAAAGGACACGCTCAGCAGAAGGTGAGGAAGATGGTCGTGAAGAAATCAGAAGAAGAAAAGTACAGCAGATGTCAGGAAACCTTTTAACCGCGACACGTCTACTCTCTTCCACTAGCAGCATACTCCTCAAGTTCCTCTCTTTTGCTCTCTATCGCCGTCGCGCTTTTCGTCGAAAACTTCCTCCGTCGACTGCTCCTCGCCCTTTTACGTCCCGTCGTCATTTTCCCTCGCTCAGTTCCTCTCTGTTACTCAGAAACGTAGGTGCGAGGGCTCGAAACGGAAGTTTAGTTCCAAGTTGAGGTCGACCTCAAGCACGCCTTGCGAATACTTCAGCTTCTGAAGCCACAAGAGAACGTTTTCCCATTCTCAGGTTCAATCCCTTTATCGCGCGTTATGCAAACGTTTTACAAAATAAGAATAACATTTGCATCCGACGTTCCCGATAAAGGTTTGTGCAAATACGTGCTTCTACACGAGTTCTCGAATATCTGTAACGTGATTAAGAGCGGATTGCAATTTGTCGGCAAAATTATTGATAGTCAAGGGGTTTTCTTGTTTTAAAAGACAGAGATTGATTTTTAAAAAAAATACGCTTCTGAAGTTTTGAAATGACTTTAATATGTTCCGACACAATACACCATTTTTCGAATTGTCTTGTGCAGTTTTGAGTTGTTACGAATTTATTAAAGAAAATAGAAATAAAATGAAATATTACTAAAGACATTTTCAAAAAATAAAATAAAAAAGTCCAATAGTCGAAATATACTTCACCTAGGCCGATTGAAGAACTCTATGGAGACGATCGAAGGCATGAATTACCTTTTTTGGTTTATTATTCATAATAAACCATTGTAATCGCCCAAGAAAAAAAATTTTATAACCCCCCTCAAAATTTGATGTTTTACGTTTCAAGGCATGTAGAATCCGAATATCCAATAAAAAAAATTCTGTCTGTCCGCCGTACGCCGTACGCCGTACGCCGTACGCCGTACGCCGTACGCCGTCAACACTTTTCCGGCCAAACCATAATAGCTAAATTCTTGAAATTTTCACCAAAAATCAATCTCGGTCCTACGACGGCCCAATTCTTGAACCAACTTGCTAGCTCAATTTTAAGGGTATTTTTGGGGGGTTTCGAGGGGGAGAAAATTCATATTTTCCACAGTTTTTCAGAAAAATGTGTACGTGGTATCAAATTCTATAGATTTTTGGACGCTGAATCGAATGAGACCATCGTGGGGTCGATAGCTCAATTGGTTCTCGAGTTATCGCAGCTTTTGTGTCGAATTTGGGAGATTTTCAGAAATTTGACATGAGGGTATAACTCGAGAGTTATTGGAGCTATAAAAATCGTTCTATACTCATTGGAATGGTCGTCAAACACTCTCTCCAGCTGTAACGTTTGGCAAAACATTTAGTTTTTAATTTGGAAATTAAGAAAAATAAAATTGATTAAAATTACAATAGTTGTTACGGAGTTTTTCCCGATAGTTACCAATCTGTTTTGGTTTATTAT
Organism: Tupiocoris notatus; assembly: GCA_037159825.1. Lineage (NCBI taxonomy): Eukaryota > Metazoa > Arthropoda > Insecta > Hemiptera > Miridae > Tupiocoris > Tupiocoris notatus. The sequence continues at coordinate 1,808,041 of JASJUZ010000623.1, read as the reverse complement.
TCAATAATAAACCATTGTAATCGCCCAAGAAAAAAAATTTTATAACCCCCCCTCAAAATTTGATGTTTTACGTTTCAAGGCATGTAGAATCCGAATATCCAATAAAAAAAATTCTGTCTGTCCGTCGTACGCCGTACGCCGTACGCCGTCAACACTTTTCCGGCCAAACCATAATAGCTAAATTCTTGAAATTTTCACCAAAAATCAATCTCGGTCCTACGACGGCCCAATTTTCGAACCAACTTGCTAGCTCAATTTTAAGGGTGTTTTTGGGGGGTTTTGAGGGGGAGAAAATTCATATTTTCCAAGGTTTTTCAGAAAAATGTGTACGTGGTATCAAATTATATAGATTTTTGGACGCTGAATCGAATGAGACCATCGCCAGGTCGGTAGCTTTATTGGTTCTCGAGTTATCGCAGCTTTTGTGCCGAATTTGGAAGATTTTCAGAAATTTGACATGAGGGTATAACTCGAGAGTTCTTGGAGCTATAAAAATCGTTCTATACTCATTGGAATGGTCGTGAAACGCTCTCTCCAGCTGTACCGTTAGGCAACAAATTTAGTTTTTAATTAGGAAATTAAGAAAAATAAAATTAAATAAAATTACAATAGTTGCTACGGAGTTTTCCCCTATAGTTACAATCTGTTTTTTGGTGGTATTGTTCCGAAATGTTCGAAATAATTACTATCACAAATGGATAGTCTTTCTAAATCAATATTGAAGCGAAGGAATAATAAACCACTGTACAATCATTTGCAGCGTTTTTCGCTAAATATTATTCAAGTACCTGTTGATAAAATTACTTTTACTTGGACTTTTAAAACGAAGGCATTTAAATCGTGCACAAATAAGGAAAATTGCGTTTTCACCATAGGTAAATGGAGAGTTTTAGTGCATTTCGCTTTTTTTGAAAACTGAAACGTAGGTTACTTCATTAAATCATACGTTTCTTATGGTTACCGCCTTGTGGATGGCGGATTTTTGTTACCATTAGCGACGTATGATTTATTAAACTTACCAATACTCCCGCGTTTAAGTTTTCAAAAAACGCGAAATTCACTAAAATTCTCCAATATCGTAAATACTATCAACGCTTGATTCGTTTTATTAACAAGAAACAAGCCAATCGAAGGATTCCATTTACTCCTTCCCCGCTCTTCGCACTCCGTGAGCCGGCTGATACAGCGCTCAACAGCTGTGCGCTTTTCATCTTACTCAGTTCGTGAAAAATTGAAGTAGGGTTCGGGCTGTCGAGCGGAAAAGAGGAGCGAACGTCTTTGCAGAAGCCTTTCGGCTAACTCACTTTAGAGCCTCGAAAATACGTTGAAAGGGCATTTACTCCCGAACTTTATCAAGGTAGATGTACGGCCCGCTCTGCGTTTAAGGCGGAGGAAAAATACGTTGCGAGGCCAGCGAGCGCGAAGTAAACTCGGTGGAAGAAGAAAGTGATAGGAACAACGTAAAATCGCTGTCTCTCCCTTGTATGCGTGCGAACGTTGGTAGCGAACCTCGTAAGGAAGAGATCGATATATCGAAAGTGTTGGCCTCGCTCAAAGACCATTAAAGTGGGTGTATTCTGTGCTCGCCTCTCCCTTGTACTATTTTCCCCTACAGCCGTTCTTGCATCTCGTGCGTCTCTCGTGCCCACTTCACAGTCGTATCCTGCGTCTTCGGGCCTTTGGCGATGACTTGGAGTAGCAGTCAAGACGTTTCATTGTTCCCTACATATCACTCAGCCAACCGAGCGGAGATCCTCGGCGAAGCCGTGCCGCGCCTTGCGCTGCCGCTCCTTGTCTCGTTTTACCCTCCCTCGACGAATAAGCAAATCAGCTAGGCGTCTTCTCGAGGAGGAAACGTCGTCTCGGGAGAGAAAGTCGAACTTGCTCGCAAACTGGCAATCCGCAAGCTATTTTCATTTTCAAATTAAAAGAGCTCGGTTTGGTATTAAAAGAGCTCGGTTCAATATTAAAAGAGCTCTGCTTCTGGCTTTTACGTAAACCTGGAGAAAATCTATTGGATGCAAAATTTTGCGAGGGAAAACTGGTGAATCTATATTAGTTTAAATTTCTGGCATAGATCATGATAAATCGTCAGGATATATGAACCGAGAGCTGCTGAAGTGTCATTCACGAAGGAAATCTGAACTTGAAGCGGTGCCTTAGAAAATCTTATAGAATCGAATAGCTCAAGTATCCAGTGACTTGGAAAAAGTCCCACATTTCGAAATCCAAGAACTACGAGAGCTACAGCTGTATAAAAATACTACACAACCAGGAGGAGAGTTAATTGATCGAGGAACTGGGATGAAAAACGGAGAGAACTGGGATGAATCGTTAATGAAAAAAAAATTAGTATACTAAAAATTTAAAGCTATCGGCAAAAAAATAGCTGAATTTCCATTTTTTTCCTTGAAATATATTTTGAAAAATGCGAAACTCATCGGAAACGTCCTTTGTGGGATAAGCTGGTTTTAAGGAATCGGTCTAATAGCAGACCTGTTCGCCCATTTTTTTGCAATTTACTTGAAAAAGTTTCACGAAACGATAATTCTGATCGTAGCATTTCTTATATTATAAAATTCCATCGACGAAAAAGTACAGAAATAATTTGTACGATTTCTGTTGATATAGCCGAGTTGAAGCCGCAGTTACCAAAAAACGGTAACCTCTGATTGATGGCGAAACTGGGATAATTTATAATATGAACCAACAATCGTAAAATAGAGACAAATCGTCTAGTGAGAAACCTTCCAATTTTTTTAAGCCGTTGAAATTGTTTAAATTAATTGAAATAATTTCAAAAGCGATTTTCGCAACTTTTGGCCTGCTTTCTTCCAATAACTTTCGAATCACGAACATTTTCATAGGTTTTGTTTAACTCAGAGTGGGAAAGAAGTTTAAAAAACTCTGCTAATTGTTTTATATTATCGTTTGAACTCATCATTGGGCAAATCGTGAACTGATTTTGTAGCCGGAAAAAATAAGGAAAACTATTTGACAAGCTACTTGTTTCTGTACATAGCCAAATATCGAACTGGTTTCCTCGTGGCCCTCATTGGAGCTCCTCTGCTCGTGATAGGATCACGGGAAACGTTTACGAAGACCGTTGTTGTGTGACGTTCTAGACAACTTTATGATCCCTCTCCATCCTCGCTGTTTATCTCTCTCAATCGAATGTCAACGACTCGTGGGCATCTGAAGCGGCATGGAAAACGAGCAATATTATAATAAAAATGGCGGAAAATTGTTCGCACTTTCTTTTCACACTTTAATAGGTTGTCTTGAGTAAACGAATGTAACAAAAAATGAATTAAAAAAAGGTTAAACTAATGTTAAAATAAAAACGGGAAAATATCGGTAAATCATTGTTCTGTTATCCCAAAGCGGAATTTTTTCAACCCATCAAAGCCTCTAACTCAATCATCTATTGAATAAAAAAAAAAAAATTAGAATAAGAATTATTGAAGGTTTTATTTCTCATCCATTATTTCTTACAAAATTTTTAGTTTTGGAATTAATGACCATTCATTCGTGATAGCAACCATTCTGAACATTTCTGAACATTTCCACCAATTGATTGGTATAATTATAAAAGAAAAATCCTTAGGAATTTTAACCTTTGATTATTTTTATTTTTCTTATTACCTTTTTAATTCAAAGTTAAATTAATCACCTAACGGTACCGATTCACATTGCGCTTGACCAGAACTCCAACGAGTATATACAATGATTTTTTTTGCTTTAAAAAAAAGTGTCCAAGTTATGCCATATATTTCTGGGAATATCGAAGATCTAAGCAAAGACTGCATTGTTATATACGAATTGTCAACCCCCAAAACCCCTCAAAAACCCTTAAAATTGAGAAGATGATTGATTTGGTTAAGGAATTGAGCTATAGATAGACCAAAATTGATTTTTGTGAAAATGTCTGGATTGTATAGCTGTAATAGTTTTCTCAAAGAAGTGTTGACGGCGTTCGGGAAAAAAAAATTTTAAAATATTTAAAAAAATATTTTCTGATTATTATTTTTAAATATTTTATTATTATTTTTTAAATTAATTTATCTATTTATTATTAATTAATTTTTTTTGTAAGTTTCTCGATGTCTTGAGCGTAAAACATCAATTTTCGAAAGGAGGTTAGAAAATACTCATTCTTGGAGTCATTAAATTGGTTTGTAATTGAATAATAAACGAAAAAACGCCAGTACTAAGGCATTTACTCAACTCAAGGCATTTATTCATCGCACGATCGTTCTGATATTTTTTCAATATTTTTGTTATAAAACCCTTTGACGACAATAGTTAATTTCATGGATCGTGAAATATCGAAACTTTTACCATCACATAGCGATGGTTATTCAATAACTGCGAGCCACACAACTTCGAATTCGTCATTGTCGCTATAGAACGAGCCGGACGTCGTAAACTGCTCTAAGGACAATAAACATTTGATGATATTCGCGGCCTTACGAGCAATTGGCCGAGTTACGACTGCGATTCGAATGGAGAGCGACAATAGAAAATCGTCACGATACATGAAACATTCGCGCGACGTTACGAACTAACATTGTCCGACCTTCGGCCGGCAGCACAGTAAAATGTAACTCCGTCAGAATTACGGGTGTTACTCGCTCGATGCAAAGACTGGGATAATGGAGGTTGTAAATTTTAATGCAAGCTGTCCACTTAGCGTGCGGCTGGCGATCCGATGAATAATTTGGTAACCCAATCGAGATCTGAATGTGACAATGGAATATCAATGAGAACGTTGATCAGGGTTGCTAATGCAGTGCGCTCGGAAACTGTCGGAATCGGTTGGATGGAAATGGTATTTATTCTGAAATATCCGACAGAGGAAACTATCGAATATGTACTGGTTTCGGAGCCAGTTTTGTAAATCAGTGTTACTATATTAAGAAAATATTTAAGTAACGGCGGGCTATCTAAGGAGGGAATAATTGAAAAAACCCTGCAAATGATTGTACAGTGGTTTATTATTATTTCGCTTCAATATTGATTTAAGAAGACTATCCATTTGTCATTTTAAATATTCCGAACATTTGTGAACGTTCCCACCGAAAAACAGATGGTAACTATAGGGGAAAACTCAGTAGCAACTATTGTAATGTTAATCATTTTTATTTTTCTTAATTTCCTAATTACAAGCTAAACTTATTGCCTAACGATACAGCTGGAGAGAGTGTTTGAAGACCATTCCAATGAGTATATATAGAACAATTTCTATAGCTCCAAGAACTCTCGAGTTATACCCTCATGTCAAATTTCTGAAAATCTCCCAAATTCGGCACAAAAGCTGCGATAACTCGAGAACCAATAAAGCTATCGACCCGGCGATGGTCTCATTCGATTCAGCGTCAAAAAATCTATATAATTTGATACCACGTACACATTTTCTGAAAAACCTTGGAAAATATGAATTTTCTGCCCCTCAAAACCCCCCAAAAATACCCTTAAAATTGAGCTAGCAAGTTGGTTCAAGAATTGGACCGTCGTAGGACCGAGATTGATTTTTGGAGAGTTTCAAATTTTTAGCTCTTACAGTTTGGCCGGAAAACTGCTAACGGCGTACGGCGTACGGCGGACGGACAGAATTTTTTTTATTGGATATTCGGATTCTACATGCCTTGAAACGTAAAACATCAAATTTTGAGGGGGGGTTATAAATTTTTTTTTCTTGGGCGATTACAATGGTTTATTATTGAATAATAAACCAAAAGGGCAAACACGGATAGTGTGGATTTTTCTGAAAGTTGAGCTATTTTAAATGGCGGCTTAAAATAGCTTAAAATGTCGAGCATCGTCAGGGCTCGGATTCCATGTAGAACCATTTTTTCCATAGAGCCGATCATTACATCGTTATTCCAGCTTCTGAAGTATGAAACAGTGAACAATCTGTAACGAAATCTGTACGAAATTTTCTTTCTTTACAGAATCATCTTCGATTTCGGGCTGATGGTGGCACCTCGAAACTGCGGCATCCCTATATCCAGTAAGTCGAATTCCATTTGTTTCGCGGAAGTAAAAGCGAAGCCAGGAGAGTGGGGAATGAATGGGCCCGCAAGCAAGGGAGTGGAATAATAGGATTCGGCCGACGAGGAAGGTAGGCTGAGCTGCTGGGTAGATACATATAGCTGCTACTGTAGCTTGGCGCATAGGTAGCAGCAAAGCGGAGAAATGCGTAGCGCTAGTGGGCCACGAGAAAGGATCAGATTTCAGCTTTGCCTGTATCCCACACCCGTCTACATCTCGCGCCCCTTCTTTTCCTCCCTTCAACTTTACCGTCTGAAATCCTATTAATTCGCTACCTTCCGCACTGCGCGTGCGCCTTTTCGTTTTGCGATTTTTCCACAAAATGTGAGCCAGACACTCCGAGCAAAAGCCTTATTGAAATCATATTTCGTCTCATATTCGTTCGCGTTTATTTTATAGATATGGTTATACGTTCTTAAATTCAGTCAATTGTTTCATTGTTTTTCCCTCGTATTTTCCTTTTTTCTTTGTAGAGTTCTGAAATAAGGCATAAATCTCGGTTTACGGAAACAGTGACTCTATGTCATAGGACGCTCCTATAACTTTGCTTTCTTATGACTAAATACCATTCGCTCACTTTCTTTCCTTTGGAAGATCTCGGCGCGTGGAAACGCGAGAGGAAACCGCCAAGGGGAAAACCTTGTGGGGAAAGTATGGTGAGAAAAAAGTTTGTTTTCCTGAGGAAAATCGTGGCTGTTCAGAAAAGGGTAAGCCAAGGAATGAATTAATTGTCTGATTGCATTGGTGTAGATGAGATCACACTATGGGAAAATGCTAAATATTGCTGCCATTCGGTGTGGCTCGTTATCATGCTCGAGATTCCAAGAGGGAAAATTCAGCCATTCAAATGAAGTGCCCACAGTTACGTTGAAGCTAAGAAGTTGCAAAAAATGTAACTTTCCCCCGGCGAACTCCTTCGTTTTTCACTGCGTGTGGAAAATCACGTGGTCACAAATTATTGTTTGGGAGCAGTTTTTCGCAAATCGTGTCCCGGATCATTCGCCGATATTCTGTCGTGCGCTAACGTGAGTCGAATTTTGAATGGAAATTATCCCTTGGAACGATTTTCAAAAGAAAAAAGCCGCGCATCGCCAAATATCGACACAAACAACATAAAACGCGTTCAACCGAATACATTACGTTATTAAAAAATTATTACCGCGCATGAAGTGATTAAACGCGACGTGATAATTATAATTAATAATATTTACGTAGGCTAAGAACGCAAGGCTTTCAAGACTTGCGGCCAATAGTATACAAGTAATTCCCATATCGGAATAATAATTTCTTCTCCAGGTGGTCGCATTACTTCTTTTTGTAGGTTGAGGGGGAGAAAGACGAGGCGACCTCTTCTCCATTTTTTATTATTTAGCCGAGTACTTTCGCCCGTTCGGGCTTCTTCAGGGCATTATAGGACCAAGAGTACCTTTGGCCATAGGTACCCTTGGTCCTATAATGCCCTGAAGAAGCCCGAACGGGCGAAAGTACTCGGCTGAATAATAAAAAATGGAGAAGAGGTCGCCTCGTCTTTCTCCCCCTCAACCTACAAAAATAATAATTTCGTTAGTTTAATATTCCACCTCCATAAATATAATATCCTGTAAATTTTCTGAACAACTGGCAATGTCAATAGAACTCTACTAGTATACGCCTTCAATTCACAGTAAGGGCAAGTAATTGATCTGCAGAAAGGGAGGGTCGCTATGAACTGCACGGGTCACGTGGTTTGTTTTCTCAGGTGTGTAACCCTGCTGCAGGCGTACGAAGGGCTAAAAGGTACAAGGGCCCATAGAAGTCAAACGAGTTGGGACGGAACAGGAGCTAAACTTGGCCTTAGGCCAGTAAGGAAGCGGCCAATGCAGAAGCATTGTGATTCGCCGAAATTCTCCGACCTTTGTTCGTTCAATGAGTCTGTTGAATATTTTCACGTTTATAACACTTCTGTCGAAATGAAACGAGTAACTATCAATTCGAAAATAAAATGAGA